>JAPVLO010000691.1:0-535447 GCA_027257055.1 Cephalopachus bancanus
AAAAAGAAATTTCCCGGGTTTTCTTTGAGGTCCCCCCTTGTATATCCCGGTTTCTAATCTGTGACACTGTTAACACTGATCATTCTTTGTTGTGGGGGCTGTTCTGTGCATTGTAGGATACTGAGCAGCATCCCTGGCCTGCATCCACTGACTATGAAAAACCAAAATAACTCCAGACATTGCCAGAGGTCACTGGGACGTCAAAATCTCCACCAGTTGAGAGCCACTGATCTATTTTATTAAAAGTCCCTTGACCTATAATCCCAGCACTTTGGGAAGCTGAGGTGAGTGGATTGTTTGAGCCCACGGGTTCGAAACCAGCCCGGGCAACTTGGTGAGACCTCGTCTCTACAGTAAAAAAATAAAAAATTAGCCAGGCATAGTAGTGTGCGCCTGTAGTACTGGCTACATGGAAGACTGAGGCGGAAGGATCACCGGAGCCCAGCGGGTTGAGGCTGCGGTGGTCGGGAGTAGCCACTGCACTCCAGCCTGGGTGACAGGGAGACTCCAAGTCAAAAAAAAAAGAAAAATGAAGCTTAAATGTCACATGATATTCTTTTAAGCTGTTATTAATTTTCCAGTCATCTACTGCTTTATATTATTCATGCTACTGCTTGCCATTGCGATTATAGGTAGCTGTGAGTTGGCAGTATTTTATAGAGCAATTTCCTGTTTCAGACTCTAATAGACAACCATGATATTAATGTTTTCACCCTCTTTTTGTGGAGTGCTTTATCTTTTCCCAGTACTCTAACATGTGTCTCCTTATTTTATATTCACAACTTCTCTCACTATCAGTCTTAGTCTCAACTGTATTCACCACGTAAATGTACAAAAAGGTTCCCATGAATACTTTTTCTTTGGTAGCTACCTGAGTTTGGGTTACCCCAGATACTGACCCTGAGAAATCTGATCTGAGCTTAAGCAGTTTATTTAGGAGGTGAGCCCATAAACCGCTAGTAGGGAAAGTGACGAAAGGAAGAGAAGAAAGCTAATAATTGGCACATCA
Organism: Cephalopachus bancanus; assembly: GCA_027257055.1. NCBI lineage: Eukaryota > Metazoa > Chordata > Mammalia > Primates > Tarsiidae > Cephalopachus > Cephalopachus bancanus. The sequence continues at coordinate 1,010 of JAPVLO010000691.1, forward strand.
TAGACCAGGTTAGGGTCGAGGGTGATTGAGGCTTAGTCTTGTTTATTTGTTTGAACATCATCTACGTGGCATTCATGTTATAGTGGCAGAACTAAAATGCCAAAGATATTTACTATCTGGCCTTTTACACGAAGTTTGTTGACCTCTGCTCTATACCATAAAACTAGAAGAACAGTTCCTATTTTCCAGGGTTTTGAGAGCTGCCAATGTGAACAGATGTGTAAGAAGGAAAACATTATTACTTATAAAAATTCCATTTTTATGAAGTGGATTAGGAGCAAAATTGTATTTTAAAAGAATCTTTGCCATAAAAACAAATATTGGCCATTTGCCTTAAAAAAATATATCAAGATCCAAGGAGAAACAAGAGATAGTTACATCTGTTATTGTGGAATGAATTGTAAACACCCAGTTTAGGCATAGAAAATAGTAATCGTTATTGTGCCAAACCCCAACTAATTAAAAATTATGATGATAAAGATCCAAGACTGTGTTCAGGGAAGGCCGTCAGTGGCAAACACGGTCTAAAGTGGGCACAGGAAGGGAGAGTGGTGGCCAATACTGAATACATAAAAATAAGCATGGCTCCCTGCCATGAGATGGGAGGAAGAAAAAGCCATGACGCCTAGGTGTTCCCTTTTCGGATCTCACGGAGATAAGGATGATTTCCACACTCTTTTTTTTTTTTTTTTTTTGAGTTGGAGTCTTACTCTGTCGCCCAGACTGGAGTGCAGTGGCCGCTCCCGGCCACTGTAGCCTCGACCTGCTGGGCTCCGGCGATCCTTCCGCCTCAGCCTTCCGAGTAGCTGGAACCACAGGCATGTGCTACCACGCCCGGCTAATTTTTTGATTTATTGTAGAGATGAGGTCTCGCCAAGTTGCCCAGGTGGGTCTCGAACCCGCGGACTCAGGCAATCCACTCACCTCAGCCTCCCAAAGGCGCGGGATTACAGGCTGAGCCACCGAGCCCGACTGACTTCCACACTCTTACATGTCAGAACTAATCAGGAAGCATGACCAGTATCCATCTAGGGGCAGAGTGCTGAAATCCAAGTGTAATTAACTTATAGCCTGTGGGGATCATGCATATTGATTACTGCCAGCAGCCACTGACTTTCATAAAACCAGCTTTTGCGCTCAAATTGCATTCTGCCATTACTGTAATTTGCTGAGTTACTGGTCAAATGAAATGCTATATTCAAAAGAGAAATCTTTTCATGAGATTTGGTTTTAGGTTGGACCCGGACTTCATTTCTCCAAATTCCAGTGGACTTTTCAGTGGCAGAATGAGTTTCTCACAAATTCTGTGCATCGCGATTGTTAATTCTCAAGTAAAGTTGCTTCAGAACTACCTTTCTCTGGCTTTTAAGCAAACCTCCACCCTCCACTCCACCTTATTGTGTTTTAGTTCTTTGCCCTTACATTAGGTACATGTTGATAGGTTCAAGACCAAGAGAACTACTGCTTAATAAGATCCTCTCCCTAGAATGAACGGGCAGTGGACTAAAGGCGAAAATTACAAATTTTTATTAAAGTGACTAAATTTATAATGATATTTTTAGAAATTAATTCTGTTTTGTTATGACTTGTCTCTGGATTGCTATTAGCAGTCTTGGTCAGATGATTTGGAGAATAAAAGAACATCATGATTTTCTTCTTCTTCTTTCAGTAATCCAATGATACTCAACTGGGGGCAGTTTTACCCTAAGGGGACATTTGACAATGTCTGGAGACATTTCTAGTTGTTACACTTGGGGAAGGAATTGCTGTTGGTGTCTTGTGGGTAGAGGCCAGAGATATGCTAAACATCCTACAATGCATAGGACAGTTCCCACAGCAAAGAGTTAGCCACAAAAAAATTCATCTGGTCCAAAATGTCAATAAGGCTGGGGTGAAGAAACCCTGCTATAATTTGAGAAGTTAGCCACGATTGCCTATCTTCTTGGCTATACTAGGGTCCCAATTATCTCATCATTTGTATCTCTTTATTAATCTTTATGTTACAAAGAATAGTATTTCTCTCTAGACTATTTTCTTTCTTTTCTTTTTTTGTACCAGGCAGTTGAAAAAAAAAACACAAAAAAAACCCAAACAACCAAACAAAAAAGTTTTCAACCATGTCTTTTCTGGCAAGAGTCCATATGACTCCCTTCAAATAATCATTTTTCGTTTGCTTCCTGAAATGAGAGAATTCAGCATCTTTGGCAACACTTTATCACGAACTTAATTTAATGAATAAAAATAAAATTGGTCCACATCTATATACAGTATGTGACTGCGTGGAATGGGGGTGGGCTGGGCTGGGGGCCCTGGCTCTGGGCCCATGCAGAAGCTGCAGCCCCCAGACAGGTGGGCAGGCAGGGCTGAGTGCAGAGCTAGGGGCGAGGGTTTAGTGCAATTCCCCAGGTCCGTGTGGGCGTCGCGGCCTGAGGTGGCAGCAGCCCTCACTCTTCCCCTGCTCCCAGAGGGTTCCACTCCCCCAGTCCATGGTTCTGACCAGCTGGGACGACAGCTGGGATGTCAGAGTTGGTTTTATCATAGAGGGTGCATGTGGGTGGGTGAGCGCTCGCCCCTCGTCATCGGGGCTCTCTGGGAGGTGGGGAGGGCCTGGCCTGGGGGCTCGAGCAGAGGGTTTCCCCAGAACAGCTTGCCTGTGATGGGGAGGGGCGGGGTGTGAGCAAGGCCAGGGTGTGCCACTGGGCCCTAGAGGGGGATCCTGAGACATTTAGGGGGGCTGACAGGCTAGTGGGGGAAGGAAACAAAAACTATCCTGTACATAAAAACAGTATGAAAATTGCCTTTAAAAGTTTCCCTTTAAAAACAAAAGGACAAGCCGGGCTCGGTGGCTCAACCTGTAATCCTGCGCCTTTGGGAGGCTGAGGTGAGTGGATTCCCTGAGCCCACAGGTTCAAGACCTGCCTGGGCAACTTGAAGAGACCTCATCTCTACGATAAATTAAAAAAAAAAATCAGCGGGGCATGGTAGCGCGTGCCTGTAATTCCAGCTACTTGGAAGGCTGAGGCGGAAGAATCGCCGGAGCCCAGCAGGTCAAGGCTGCGGTGGCTGGGAGCGGCCACTGCACTCCAGTCTAGGCGACAGAGTGAGACTCCAACTCAAAAAAAATAAAAATAAAAAACATAAAAAATAAAAAAAAGAACAGACGAGGAGATGTGTGGCACATAGGAGGGAGAGAGTGGCCAGAGGCTGGGGGAGATGGGAAGATACCCGCTGGGTATCACAGGGGTCTCAGCTCAGCAGAGCACTATTTACAGGGTCTCATGCAAGGCGTTGCATATGCAAGAGGGCTGGGGAGGAGTGTCCTGGCGTCAGTCAGCTTCTCCCCAGCTCTGGCCCTGCCCGTGGCCTGCGGCTCAGTCAACACCAGGCCTTATGCGCTAGAGGTCAGGGGAGGCAGGAACTGGCCCTCCCAGTTACAGTCAGTCAATGCCTTTGAGTAAAAAGAGGGATTCCTGTTGGGGGGAGGGTCTAAGGCCCTGGAGGTGAGGGGAACCCCAGTCACCCACCTTGACAGGGGCAGGCGCACCCAAGGGCGTGGCCCCTCAGTGGCCTTGTGGGAGGGCAGCCATGTTGAGAAGCTGAGGGGGTAGGTAGGGGATGCTCTGACTAGAAGGCCCGTCTCTGAGCTAGGGAGGAAGGAAGGAGAGTCCCCATGGACAGAGATGGCCGTCTTTGTGTCCAGCAGGGTGGTGAGACCTCGCTATGTCAGAAAAAGGACAGAATGGGGGGGACACGGCACAGACATGAAAGCCTCACAGTCCTGCCCTCGAGGCGACAGCGCCAGGGATCACTCCCCCCCCCCCCCGTGCCGCTCCCCTTCCTCCTCCTGGACTCCCCTTCTTGCTTTTTTGGGAACAGAGTGGATTCTACTTTCGTGGTGGGTTTTTTAAAATTTTTGTACAAATATAAATCAACTTTTAGGAATTTATTTTGTGCGCTCCCTCTCTTTTGTCTTTTCAACTTTTTTTTTTTTTTGAGTCGGAGTCTCACTCTGTTGCCCAGATTGGAGTGCAGTGGCACACTCACGGCCACCCCAGTGTCAAACTGCTGGGGTTCAGCGATCCTTCCTCCTCAGACTTCCAAGTAGCCGGAACTACAGGTGCACGCTACCACGCCTGGCTAATTTTTTGATTTATTGTAGAGATGAGGTCTCACCAAGTTGCCCAGGCGGGTCTCGAACCCGTGGGCTCAGGCAAATCCACTCACCTCAGCCTCCCAAAGCGTGGAATTACAGGCTGAGCCACCGAACCCGGCATCTTTTCAACTCTTAATAGAAGTTGGTTGCGACTTGTAAACATGTTTTTAAATTAAGAATTAAGATAAATGTAGTACCCTTTCCGTTACAAAGTGTCAAGACTTCTTATGTGATTGGTTGCCTGTTGTTTTTTCTTTCATTATGTAAAATCTTCTGATTTTTTTTTTTGTTTTTGTGACACTGGAATGGGTGGCCTCTCTCTCTCTCTCTCTCTCTCTGTCTCTGTCTCTCTCCTGCTGCCATCTGACCCTGGGACCCTCCGACCTTACCCCATGCTGTGCCTGTTCCTCTGAGGAATAGTATACTATCTCTCTCTCTATATATAAATTTTGTTTTTTAAGGAGAAAAAGTGTGTGGGGGGAATCTAAAAAGTGCTTTAAAAACTTGGGATGGGGGCTCAGGGGACAGGACGGAACTGCAGTTTAAAATCTCCAAGAGTCTGGGAGTCTGGATGGGGATGGGAGTGCCCCTAGGGTGGGTCCCTGGGGGTCCCACTGGTTGTAAGTGTGGTGATGGCGGTAGAGGGATCCCCCCCGGGAGCCATCCACGTGCCCCCATGTGGCCCCCCAGCCTGACCTGGAAATAGATTTGTGTCTCAGAGAGGTGGGAGGAGAGGGGGAAGGGGGTGCAAATGCAGGGTGGGGAGGGAGCAGGCAGGCCAGTTTGGGAGGCTGAAGGGGAGACCCCTCCTTAGTAAGCGCCCTGAGGAAGAAGGGTGGGGGTCGGGGCCATTTTAATGTCTGCTCAGAGCAGACAGAAAAAAGAAAAGCCCTCCCACCCACCAAGATAACCCCCCAATCCCCCCACCCAGGGTCTCAGATCAGGCCCCAGATCCCTTGCTGGGCGCCCAGGAGGTGGGTGTGGGGGCTCCTCGGATTCCTTGTGTCCCACAAGAAACTCCAAACCGAGCCCCGAAACCCAGTGATGGGGGGCAGTGGGGGGGCGTCTAGATTATTTTCATGAGGCCCAGGAAGTTAGTCTTGAAATCTTGTCTCCCAAAGTTTACAGGTCAATAATTCACAGTATAATTCACAGTATAATCTACCTACTGGAGCCGTGTGGGTGCTGGAGTTCTAAGAGTTAAAAAGTCTTGCAAAATAATAGTCTGTTTAGTGTGTAGGCTGTGCAAGTAAAAATTAGTCATAACACAAGGTAACTTTAAATAAGGTTACAGATAAAAGTTCAGAAATAGCCTTAGTAGAGGGATGAGAACGAACCTCTTTTAATCTACTGAGTAGCAGATGTGGTTTACAGATGTTCTCCTACTTCATTCTCAGAGCTGCCTCACCAGACAACCTCGTTCTTGTAAAGCAGTCAGGAAGAGAACAGACTACTTTGAAGATCATTTCTTTTCCCATTCCCATTAATAACTCAAATATGTACCTTGTAGAACTTTACAAGCTACACAATGTCTACCGAGAAACACAAAAATCACTCCTTATTCCACTCCCAGAGATAACTATTTAGTGTGTTCATTCGCAACTTATTTTTTGCTTATAAATGCGTTTTTTTTTTTTTTTGAGTTGGAATCTCACTCTGTCACCCAGACTGGAGTGCAGTGGCCGCTCCCGGCCATCGCAGCCTCGACCTGCTGGGCTCCGGCGATCCTTCCACCTCAGCCTTCCAAGTAGCCGGAATTACAGGCTTGTGCTACCACGCCCGGCTGATTTTTTGATTTATTGTAGAGATGAGGTCTCGCTGCCCAGGCGGGTCTCGAACCCTCAGGCTCAGGCAATCCACTCACCTCAGTGTCCCAAAGGTGCGGGATTACAGGCTGAGACACCGAGCCCGGCTGCATTTTTTTTTTTTTTTGAGTTGAAGTCTCACTCTGTCACCCAGGCTGGAGTGTCGTGGTGCACTCACAGCCACCCTAGCTTTGATCTGCTGGGCTCCGGCGATCCTTCTGCCTAAGTCTTCCAAGTAGCCGGAACTACAGTCACACGCTACCACACCCAGCTAATTTTTGGTTTATTGTAGAGACGAAGTCTCGCCAAGTAGCCCGGGCTGGTCTCAAACCCATGGGCTCAGGCAATCCACTCACCTCAGTCTCCCAAAGTGCTGGAATTATAGGCTAAGCCACTGAGCCTGGCCTAAATGCATTTTTAATATAATTGGGTTTATACTGTGTATATAATTTTTATCTTTTTCTCTCCTCACAATATTATTTCATGGGCATTTTAGCAGGTCAGTTGATATTTTCTAAAGTATGATTCTTAAAGATTTTATAATACTTCATCATATGATTATTTTATACATTTAACCATTTCTCTTGAAATGTGGCAACATTTTTCTGCATGAAAGAAGAAAAGCAGAAAACAAAAGTACCTGATGCACATTGGTGTATTCAAACACCAAAATTCAACAGCAGATCCACCACCTACATGAAAAATGCACAACAAATCTTTGACTTTCCATTGTACCTAACAACGCTAGGCTTTATAAATGTTTGTTAGTTGATATATAAATCCATGTACACAGTTACTGATTTTTTTCTATGCCCAGAAAATCTGATTCTTACAGTGTTTATTTCTAAACAAGGGTAAGATAATAAAGTTAAGTAATCAGTATTCATAATATGATTTCATTTTTAAGATAGATAGTATAGCTTAGTAGTGGCATCCTGCTTGGTGTGAGAGGGATTGATTTTTTTAAAGTACCAAAATATTAATTTTATTATCAATACTAGGAGTTCTAAGCTTATTATATAAAATAAAATAATAGTTTTTAGTATTTATATTAGTGTATATATATGTAGCATACATATATATTATATTTTTTGAGTCGGAGTCTCACTCTGTCACCCAGGCTGGAGGGCAGTGGCACGCTCCTGGCCACCACAGCCTCAACCTGCCGGGCTCCGGCGATCCTTCCGCCTCAGCCTTCCAAGTAGCCGAAACTACAGGCGTGCACTACCATGCCCGGCTAATTTTTTGATTTACTGTGGAGATGAGGTCTCGCCAAGTTGCCCGGGTGGATCTCGAACCTGCGTGCTCAGGCCATCCACTCCCCTCGGCCTCCCAAAGTACTGGGATTACAGGCTGAGCTACTGAGTCCGGCTTTAGCATACATATTATATAATACAGGTGACCCTTGAACAACATAGGGGCTAGGGGCACTGACTCCTCATGTCAAAAATATGTATATAAGCCGGGCTCGGTGGCTCAGCCTGTAATCCTACGCCTTTGGGAGGCTGAGGTGAGTGAATTGCCTGAGCCCGCGGGTTCGAGACCCGCCTGGGCAGCGAGACCTCATCTCTACAATAAATCAAAAAGTCAGCCGGGCGTGGTAGCGCATGCCTGTAATTCCGGCTACTCGGAAGGCTGAGGCAGAGGGATCATCAGAGCCCAGCTGGCCGAGGCTGCGGTGGAAGGGAGGGGTCACTGCACTTCAGTCTGGGTGACAGAGTGAGACTCCAACTCAAAAAAAAAAAAAAATATATATATATATATAAAAACTTTTGACTCCTTGAAAACTTGACTAATGGCCTACTCTTGACCGGAAGCTTTACTGATAATATAAACAGCTGATTAACACTTATTGTATGATATATGTATTATATACTGTATTCTTACAATAAAGTAAACTAGCGGGAAGACACTGTTGTTAAGAAAATCTTAAGGGACAGTGCATTCAGCAGTCCTGTGGATCTGTCTCTTGCTTCAACAGTGTTTGGACAGAACAGACTGGGGACTCCCTCTCTTCCAGCCTCCCACTGCCCTCTGATCTCCTCTTCACTGGCAACCTCCGAGATCACCTTCTCGGCCACCTCCTGTTTCTGGGACCAGCGACTAACGTTTTTGCGGTTAGCTCCTTCTGGCCGACCAACCTTGAGCTCCCAGGTTCCCAGAGTTATTCCACCGAGGTGGAGGCAGCCGTCAACCGCACGGTCAATTTGCATCTGCAGGCCTCTACATCATCCTCTCTCTGGGCTTCTATTTCTACCGCAACTATGTGGCTCTGGAAGCCGTGGGCCACTTCTATGAATTGGTGGAGGAGAAGTGCGAAGGTGCTGAGCGGCTCTTGAAGATGCAAAACCAGTGTGGTGGCCACGCCCTCTTCCAGGATACGCAGAAGCCCTCTCAAGATGAGTGAGGCAAAACCCTGGATGCCATGGAAGCCTCCGTGACCTTGGAGAAGACCCTGAACCAAGCCCTTTTGGACCTTCATGCCCTGGGATCCATAGACCCTCATCTCTGTGACTTCCTGAAGAACCACTTCCTAGATGAGGAAGTGAAACTCATCAAGAAGATGGGCGACCACCTGACCGACCTTCGAACGCTGGACAGACCGAGCCTGGTCTGGGGGAGTATCTCTTCAAAAGGCTCACCCTCAGGCACGACTAGGGAGCCTTCTGGGGGGCCCCTCTCAAAGTATCAGGGCTTCTTCTGCCTGAGCCTTCCCCCTCCAGCCACTAGGCAGCTTTTTAACCACCCTGGAGCCCTTCCCCAAGCCCTGGGCCAAATGAAAATAAAGCTTTTGGCAGCAAAAAAAAGAAAGAAAGAAAATCATAAGGAAGAGAAAATATATTTACTGTTCATTGAGTGGAAGTAGATCATCATAAAGGTCTTCATCCTTATCGTCTTCCTGTTTAGCAGGCTGAGGAGGAAGAGGAAGAAGAGGGGTTGGACTTGCTGTCTCAAGGGTGTCAGAGGGGGCCGGGCTCTGTGGCTCAGCCTGTAATCCCGCGCTTTGGGAGGCCGAGGTGAATGGATTGCCTGAGTCCGAGGGTTCGAGACCCGCCTGGACAACTTGGCGAGACCTCATCTCTACAATAAATAAAAAAATCAGCCGGGCATGGTAGTGCGCGACTGTAATTCTGGCTACTCAGAAGGCTGAGGCGGAAGGATCGCCGGAGCCCAGGGGGTCGAGGCTGCGGTGGCTGGGAGTGGCCACTGCACTCTAGTCTGGGCGTCGGAGTGAAACTCCAACTCAAAAAAAAAAAAGGGTGTCAGAGGCAGAAGAAAATCTGTGTATAAGTGGACCTGTACAATTCAAATCTGTGTTGTTCAAGGGTCAACTCTGTGTATCATATGTATAACAGTTATAGAGTATTGTAATTATATTCAGACATAATAGTCAAGGCATGAGACATGTATAATACATAAAAACTCATCTGGTAAAACAATATACTTTTATTATTTATTTATTTATTTATTTTGAGTCGGAGTCTCACTCTGTTGCCCAGACTGGAGTGCAGTGGCTGCTCCCGGCCATTGCAGCCTCCACCTGCTGGGCTCCGGTGATCCTTCTGCCTCAGCCTTCCGAGTAGCTGGAACTACAGGTGCGCGCTACCACGCCCGGCAAATTTTTGATTTCTTGTAGAGATGAGGTCTCGTCAAGTTGCCCAGGGGGTCTCGAACCTGCGGGCTCAGGCCATCCACTCACCTCGGCCTCCCAAAGTGCTGGGATTACAGGCTGAGCCACCGAGCTCGGCCTAACATTTTCTTTTAAAAAAGTAGATTGCCTAATGGTTATCAGTTTTATGTTTATAATCACCATAGCCCATTAATCATATCCGTATTCTATGATCAAGAAAGATTGGAGAAGAAAAATGGAACTGCAAGAAGAAATAAAGTATTAATCAGAAACCATCCAGAACATTAAAAAAAATAGCCTTTGTTTATTACATTCTGTTTCTGCTAGTCTCTGGGCAATCTAAAAAAAAAAAAAAAACGCAGTCATAAGAATTGTAGCCACATGGTGCTTCCCCACCCTTTCCAGAATTGCCGTTAAATTGGATCCCGCACTGTGGACCTGAAAAAAGGGACTAGAGGGTGCTACTTTTCTCCCTTGACATTTTACTTGGTTTCCAAAGGAATTCGTGACTAAGAATCCCATGAAATCTAAATGCGGTTACTGATGGAAATGCAGGTTGTCAAAAAAAAAAAGCACAATAAGAAATTTACATGGCAAGGCAAAAAAAGATTTACTTTGGCAAATGGATTAAGTGTGTGTGCATGTGGTGTGTAAATCACACACATATATCAGTGAATATATATATATAATATATTTCAGTAGTTTGCTGGGTCTAGTAATATATTCAATTATTTAAACATTGGGTTTTTTTCTAGCAATTATATAACTATCATTATTTAATTATTGTTTTTGTTTTCAGCAAGTTTATAAACTTTGGACACATTGAGATTATGTAAGCCCTTGGTCAACATGAATATTATATTAACTTATATGTAATAAAAGTGTTTACCTGTTTTTTTCATAAGTATAAGAATTTAGAAAGACAATAGATTTTAAGGCACACGTAGACCCAACTGACACATTCTTTTAACCATAAAAGTCACATGAAATTAATGAGAAAACAGAAGATTGAGTTGTCACTATTCAGTAGTTCTTATTTCTGTTCATTTATTACTCTGTTCATTAGCACATCCTGGTAAATGCTTAAAAGAAAGCCCTGATGTGTAGCATTTACCAACCTCTATGGTATCGATACTCCCACCAGGGCCAATTTCAAGGCCACTGAACACTGAGTTGCATAGAAATGCCAATAATCAGTTCCCATTAGATGTTAAGGACTTGAGAACTCTACTGCCTATAACCAGGAGAGAAAAGAATGTTAGCAACGTTCAACTGCCTAGAATGTTCTCATTATAAAGGATGAGGCGAAATTGTGGGTATTTCAATTACAATAAAAATACTAACAAACAATGACCAACCCGCTACCACTATCGATCAACTACCACTACTATATAAAGCTGCACCTCTGCAGAATCCTCACAACATAAACTAAGCACTCTGCCCTCAAAAGTAACTCAATCCTCTAAATTCTTAAACTCAATTACAAACCCAATTGAGTCAGGTAGAAGTCAGATCGTGAGGAGCCTTGAGGTCTTTCCAGGAGATTCAGTGACCATAGGATTTGGTAGGTATTCAGATGAGAGATGATAATGGCTTTCATTAATTATAGATCATTAATTGTAGTGACCATGGCATTTTGAAGAAATCCAGGGAAGAGATGATGGTATTCCTAAACATGATAACGTTGATGGGACTTTTTAAATATTTGGTAAGAGGTGAGGATGTCCCTACTTAGGTAGTAAACGTGGGATACTGAAGTTAAAAGGTCAGAAATGAACCTTGGCCAGACACAGTGACTCATGCCTATAATCTCAGCACTTGGCCGGGCTCAGTGGCTCAGCCTGTAATCCCAGCACTTTGGGAGGGCGAGGCAAGTGGATTGCCAGAGCTCATGGGTTCGAGACCCACCCGGGCAACTTGGCGAGACCTCATCTCTACAATAAATCAAAAATTACCCGGGCATGGTTAGCGCACGCCTGTAGTTCCAGCTACTTGGAAGGCTGAGGCGGAAGGATCACCTGAGACCAGGGAGTCGAGGTTGCAGTGAACCATAATCATGCTACTGCATTCCGGCCTGGGTGACGGAGTGAGACTCTGACTGAATAATATTAATAATAAAGAAACGAACCTAACTGTGAGAGTGACCATGGTATTTTGTAGCTATCCAGATAAGAGATGATGGTGACCCTAACTATAGCACTAAAATGGGATTCCTCAGGTGGGCAAGTAGGAACTGATGTTGTCCTTTACTATGCTAATGAACATGGCATTTTTTGATATTCCAGGTGTGATGGTGAATTTAACTACAAAAATGTCCACGAGATTTTTCAGGAATCTAGTAAAGAGACGATAATCTCCTTAACCACGAAAGTGGTGATAGGATTTTGTAAGTAAGTAATTACGAGATTATGGTGATCCTAACCACAGTAGTGAACAAGGGATTTTGCCAGTAACCAGGTAAGAGATGATGGTGTCTCCAAAAATGTGGTGATCATGGGACTTTGCAGGTATCCAGTTAAGAAATGATGTATGACTGGGCTCTGTGGCTCAGCCTGTAATCCCAGCACTTTGGGAGGCCAAGGCAAATGGATTGCCTGAGCCTGCGGGTTCGAGACCAGCCCGGGCAACTTGGCGAGACCTCATCTCTGCAATAAATAAAAAATTAGCTGGGTGTGGTAGCGTGCACCTGTAGTTATGGCTACTTGGAAGGCTGAGGTGGAAGGATTGCTGGAGCGCAGCAGGGTCGTTGCTGGGATGGCTGTGAGTGTGCCACAGCACTCCAGCCTGGGTGAGAGTGAGACCTCCAACTCAAAAAGAAAGAAAGAAAGAAAGAAAGAAATGATGTAAAAAAGAAATAAATTGGTTCTTTTTGTTTTGTTTTGTTTTTTTGAGTTGGAGTCTCACTCTGTCACCCAGACTGGAGTGCAGTGGCCACTCCCAGCCACCACAGCCTCAACCTGCTGGGCTCCGGCGATCCTTCCGCCTCAGCCTTCTAAGAAGCCGGAATTACAGGCATGCGCTACAACGCCCGGCTGATTTTTTGACTTATTGTAGAGATGAGCTCTCGCCAAGTTGCCCAGGCGGGTCTCGAACCTGCGGGCTCAGGCAATCCACTCACCTCAGCCTCCCAAAGTGCGGGATTACAGGCTGAGCCACCGAGCCCGGCTAAAAAGAAAGAAATTGTAACTAGCAATGATAATACCAAAGTATTTTACAGTTACCCAGGAAAGAGATGATATGTCCCTAGCAATGGGTTATCTGGGTAATTTGTATGATAGATTTTTCTAAATTTGGTCTCCCATTCACTTAGTAATAGGGCTGTACCCTGCCTAGCTTTCAAGATAAGCATGTTCAGGGAATGACCGTAGATAGGTTTTTCTAAATTTGGTAGATACCATGGGTTTCTGTTGGCATCCATACAATAATTGATGTGTCACTAATTATAGCTAATTGTCACTACTGTAACCAAGGTATTTTACACGTATGCAGCTAAGAGCTAGACTGACTGTATGATTTTGAAGATATCCAGTAAGTAATAATTGTGGCTTAAACTGTGGTAGTGCTCATAGGCTGTGCCCTTGTCCTGATAGGAGATAATGTGTGTCTAATTACAGTTGTCATCATCATTTTTTGCAGATTCCAGTAAAAAAAAAGATAGATAAACTTAACTGTGGCAATGAACATGGGGTTTGGCAGGTATTAAGGCAAGAAATAACATGGGCTTTAACCAATTAATTGGACATGATTGCATTTTGGAGATGTCTAAGTATGTGGTCATGGTGTCTCTAACCGCAGTAAGGACCATGGGATTTTGCAGGTTGCAGTCAATAGATGATGGTGAATTTAACAATGGGAATAAACATGGGGTTCACTGATAACCAGGTAAGACATGATATGGTCCTTAAACATGTGATTTTTTTCAGACATCTAGATAAGCAATAACAATGTCCTGAAATCTTAAGGTAACCATAAGGATTTTTTTAAAACTTTTTGTGTGTTTGTTACATAGGCATATAGTGTATTGGTGGGAATTGGGCTTCAAGTGTTCCCATTCCCCAGATAGTGAACATTGTACCCAATAGGTAGCTTCTCAACCTTTGTCCTCTTCCCCGCCTCCCTGCTTTTAGTGTTTTCTATTTCACATTTTAAAAAATACTTATTCAGTCTCAAATACTTGTACAGGACTGATTTCAGAGTTAGGAAAACTCCCGAGTCATAGCATAATGATCCCATTGTAAAGGGGTTAAAACAAACCTCAGAAGAAATTACCACCTGTAAAAAGAGTTGTAGAAAAATAATAAGAACCAAGTAGCAAAAAAAATGTGATCACAGAAAATAACATGAGAAACGAGTGCACAATACCTTGTCGGAGGGAGAACCGTTTTTCTGTCTGGAACCATTTCTCTTATCCACACAGACAAAGACACTTTTCTAATTAACTTGATAAAATAAAGGCAACTATTCGATGATGAACGTGAGTCAAAAACTTACAACAGTAGGAAAAAAAAAGCTATATGGGAAAAATTCTGTGGCAAGAGTTAATTAGTTGGTCTGCAAAAAGATCCAAGAAAAATGCCCTAATTTTAAACACGGTAAATATTGCACACCTAAAAAAAGAAGAAGGAACACTTAGAAAACTATTTTAACATTTTTTAATTGCTGAATACCTTCTTGGCTACTATTTGGAGGATCATTATTTAGTCTTACAATTGCACATTTTTTCATGTCCTTGTTGTTTTGTTTGCACACCGGCTACAAGTCTTAGTTCCTCGTCTCTGATGTGTTGCCCAGATACATTTTACATTAAAATCACACAGGAGGATACTGGAAGATAAGGATAGCCAAATGATTCTTAAGCATCTTATTTTTTTCCATCTATTCTTGAATTTTTTTCTAAGTCTCTAAAAGCTGCCTTAAGTGTGTCTTCATCATCTAGGTCGCTCCCACATGCTCCTGAGCTTGTGGTTGGCCTTTCACATAGATATGAACTCTGTTCTGGTGGATCTTCCTGTTGGCAGTGGTGGTGGTGGTCCTGGTGGTGCTGCCGCCACTGCTTTTCAGAGTAGGCTTCTTTTCTCCTCCACAGCCCTTCTGAAGTAAGATTCGTATCAGATGTCTGTGGAATATCTTGAGATGTGCTACTGCCACAATCTTGCATACTTAGCTGAATAGCTCTGCAGAGATCTGCTTCTTCATCTTCTATGTTCATTTCTTGGAGACTTCGTGCCAGAGCCCTCTGCAAATCCTTCTCTTCATTTAATATTCCAGACTCATCGCTTGTTTCTACGATTCGTTCCAGGTCTGCTTTATGGGCTCTTTTCTCCTTTTGTTTTGCTGATTCTTTCCCAATAAGTCTTGATCTAGGTTTCTGTTTGACTCTGATCATCTGCAGGAGTTGGTCAGCTTCACAATCTGGTAGATCACCCTTAACAACAAATATGGAATAACCTTCTTGTTGTAATTGAATCAAGTAAAGCGCGAGGTAGGTATCTGATATTAATTCTGGGCTTTGCAAGTCAGAATTTAGGTTAAACCATTGTTTTCCTAATTTTCTGATGGTAAACCAGTGTTCTTTATAATTACATATAAATGATGTTTCATTTATGGGATCGATCTTGAGCTTCTGATACTCTGGATTGTTGAACAGTATTAATTCTAAGCCCCAGACTTTCAAAGCATTGCTTATAACCTGAATCGAAAAAAAACCACTGTCGTCCATATTTCTAGAAGGCTGCTGTAAAAATGTGCGATAGGCTTCACTGGTGACTCCTCCTTCTGCCATTCTTACCCTTTCCTCTTCATCGAGCTGATGTGCAATTGATGATAATTCCATTGGACTAAAATATTCTCCTTGCAAGAGATTATTCAGGCAATGCTGAGCACAGAGTGAGCCTTCTTGCTTTTCATGAAAGATGGACTCCATGTTGATTTTTACCATGAGTTGTTTGTTGTAGGTACATCTTGTGCATTATGTTTCTTCAGAGGTGGTGGCACTTAGCTGGGTAACTTGTAGGCATTCATGTAAGAGATGGTATGTCTCTAAACCTAATAAAGACCAGGGGCTTCTGTTGGTATCCAGGTAAGTGATGATATGTCACAAACCACCATTGTGACCAAGGTTGTTTTATCAATATCCAGTCAAGAGCTGATGGTCTTTGAAGTTATCCTGTAGGTATATAATGGCGACTTAAACTATGATAGTGCCCATGGGATTTTTCAGGTGTCCTGTGAAAGATAATGTTGTCTTTAATTATGATTGTCACCATGGTTTTTGCAGATTTTTAATAAACAAATAAAGGTGAAATTAACCACAGTAGTAAACATAAGACTTGGCAGGTAACACAGAATGAAATAACATGGGCTTTAATTGAGTGACACCATGGGATTTTGGAAGTGTCTAGATAGTTTGATGTCACTGGCCACAGTATTGATCATGGGGTTTTCAGGTTCCAGTCAACAGATGATGATAAAACTAAAAATGGTGTAAAGAAGAGACTTTGCTGATATTCAAGTAAGAGATGATGTGGGCCTTAAACACATCAGTAACTATGATTTTTCAGCTATCTGGAAAAATAACGATGCTGTTCTGAACTGTTTTCATATCCAAGTGCTTTTTAAAAAATTCTAAATATTTATTATATCATGCCAACCAAAAAGAGTATGGGTATTTTTATCTGTATTCAGAAGACTGGTTTAAAAGAAAAATCCATCCCAAATGTCAAAATACTTATTTTGGCTAGTAAAATACAAAATTCTTCATTATTATTACTTCTTACAAGTTTAACAAATCACATTTTAACCATCTTTGTGAACATTTTCTCTTGACCAATGACACTTCGGAAATGTCTACCATTCTTTTTTTGATTTTTAATTTTAAATATATGGGGTACAATTCAGGGTTAGGTATGCAAATGTTCATTATGCAAGTACCTTTGTTGATGAGGTATGCCCCTTCCTCCCCCCATGTGCTTTTACAGGTGTTCAGATAAGAAATGAGCATCTCTAACAAAAATAGTGACCATCAGATTTTACTATTTTCTAGTTTAGCGACAACTTATCTTAAAACTTAGTAGTGACAAAGATATTAGCAGGTATCTGGGTAAGATATCACAGAGCTCCTTACCATAGTAGTGACTATGGGATTTTGCAGGTGTCCAGTGAATAGATGGTGTGTGAAACTACTATGTTGACCTTGGAGCTCTCCAAGTGTCCACGTAGAGTCACTGGCTGCACTAATAATCGTAGTGAACGGATAAATGGAATTAGCATGGGCTCAAATGGAAGAACATGTATCCCTAACTAGGCTTGCCACCATGTTTTTTCAGGTTGTGTTCAAGAGATGATGGTGTCTGTAACTACAATGTTGGCCTTAGAACAAAAGGATCTAAATAGAGTTAATGATTCCCCTAACAATACTAGTGACCATGAGATTTTTTGAGGTCCACGTAGAAGATGTGCCCCTCAAATATATGGACTTCGCAGCAACTTGGATGGATTTGAAGTTGATCATACTTAGTGATCTATCACAGAAACAAAGAACAGAGTACCATATGTTCTCACTCATAAGCGGACAATTATAATACTATAAGAAAGCATTTGGTAGTAATGGGAAACTGTCAGGGGAGGGGGGATGGGATTGGCGGTTGAGGGAAACTGCTAGGGGAGGGAGGGGCACACCTCATCAACAAGAGTACCTGCATAATCAATGTTTGTATATCTAACCCTGAATTGTACCCCACATCTTTATAATTTAAAAAAAATTAAAAAAAAGATGTCTCCCTAACTGTAGTTGGTACTATGTGGTTTTTCAGGCTCTAATCAAGAGACAATGGTAAATCTCACAATGGTCATTTTTGTAGCAATTTCATGGAATCCAGGTAAGTGATGATATGGATATCACTTATGGATATATGTTATATCACATATAACAGCATGTGTTGGTACCATGTTTTTTTGCAGGTATCCAGGTAAAAAAAATGATACTGGCTCTACCAAAAATACTAGTAACCTTGATACCTGGTTTAACCGATTTTCTAGTTTATAGATGATGTATGTTTAACTTAGGAGTGAATGAGGGATTTGCAGGTATCCAGGTAAGTGATCATAACTTTCTTCACCACAGTACTGACCATGAAATAGGTACACAGTCAAGAGATAATGGTGTCTGTAACTGCGGTGTTGACCTTGAAGTTCTTTCAGTATCTAGGTAGCATTAATGGATTTGTAAAGATGGAAGTGACAAATGTTATTTTCAGGTGTTCTGATAGAAAAAGTTACATCCTTAAACATATCTTTCACAATATATATATATATATATATTTAGGTTTCAGTTTAAAGACCATGGCAACCATAACAATGGTAGTTAATGTGGAACTTTACTGGTATCCAGGTAAGTGATGATGTGGATCTTACTACACAATAGACCTTCTGACTTACAGAAATTTACATAAGTGGTGGCTGTACCCCTAGCATTTGAGTTATAGTGTTTTTGTTGCAGATATTCAGGTAAGAAATGATAGTGTTTCCACAAATACTACTTAAGAATAAGCCGTTACTGTTTACCAGTTCATAGATAGTGTTCTGAAACCTGAGTAAGCCTGAGGGATTTTTTAATTTACAGGTAAATTTTCATAGTGCTTCTCATCTCAGTATTGACCATGGTATTTTTACAGGTACCCACTCAAGAGATTATGATGTGTCTGTGGTTTTGACCTTGATATTCTACATGTATCCAGGTAAAATTGATAGCTCCCCCAGTGCTGATGGTGCCCATAAGATGTTGCACGGTCTACGTAGAACAAGACGTATCCCTAACCATGGTTTCCACCATGGGTTTTCAGGTTCCACTCAATGTATGATGGTGAAACTAACAATAGTAGTGAATGTGGACTTTGCAGGAAGATAGGTAAGAGAAGTTGTGAGCCTTTACCTATTAGAGATATTTAGGTTTCAGGTGTCTAGGCAAGAGTTGATGGTGCCTATAACACTTGTGGCCACAAGGTTTTTTTGTTTATTTATTTTTAACAGGTTTTCAGGTAAGGGTTTGCTAATATAAAGGTGAAAAATGATGTGACATTTACACATTAGAGATTTAAATTTCAGATACTAGGTGATTGATAATGGTGATCATAATTCTGACAGTAACCTCATTTTTAGCAGGTTTGCGGGGAAGAAATTAATTTGCTCCAATAATAATAGTAAGCATGAGATTTTATGTATTCTTGTTTAGTAAGAATTTGTATTTAACTTTAATAGTAATTGAAGAATCTGCAAGTGTCTAGGTAAGTTATCACATTGTCTATCACCACACTATTGACCATGGGACTTTTACAGGCATTCTTTCAAAAGAGAGCGGTGCCTTTACTAGGGTTTGACTTCACAGCTCTGCAACTATTCAGGTAGCATTAATAAGTCACAAAAATAAGTGACCATCGTGTATATGTACCACATTTTTTTAATCCAGTCCTCTTTTGATGGGCAGCAAACAAAGATCAGAATATCACATGTTCTCACTCGTATAATGAACCTTGAACATCCAATGTAATACTATAAGAAAATGACTGACGGTACTGGGAAATTATGGGGGGGGTGGGATTAACAGTAGCAAATATCTGTCTGGGACTGGGAAAACACCTCTTATCAACAGGGGGCCCGAATGAAACGTAATTGTACACCTAACCCTTAACTGTACCCCACAAAACCATAATAAAAAATACTGATTAATTATTTTAAAAAAAGATATTACGTTATGATATAATTTAGAAAAAAGAGAAGTAAATCTAAAAGGAAAGCAAAAGTTAAAATAAACATTGGGTGCTCTCACTCAAAAAAAAAAAAAATAAGTGACCAGGGTATGTGCAGGTGTTCTGGCATGATAAGAGGTGTTCCAAACACGTTTTTCTTTTTCTTTTCTTTTTTTGTTTTTTGAGTTGGAGTCTCACTCTGTCGCCCAGGCTGGAGTGCAGTGGCCGCTCCCGGCCACCACAGCCTCGATCTGTTGGGCTCCGGTGATCCTTCCACCCTCAGCCTTCCAAGTAGCTGGAACTACAGGCGTGCGCTACCACGTCCGGCTAATTGTTTTTGATTTATTGTAGAGATGAGGTCTCGCCAAGTTGCCCAGGCGGGTCTCGAACCTGCAGGCTTAGGCAATTCACTCACCTTGGCCTTCCAACGTGTGGGATTACAGGCTGAACCACCGAGCCCGGCCACATTTTTCATAATATGCATTTCAGGTTCCTTTCAAGAGATCATAATGAGTTTAACAATGGTCATTAATGGGGGACATTGCTGGTATCAAGGTAAATAATGATGTGGGCTTAAACAACTCACATCAGCAAACGACAGCTCATCTTCATATAAGAAGGGATGTGCTGACAGTTTTCTGAACAACTGTTGTTATGATGTTTGTTTGTTTTGTGGGTATTGAGATAAGAAATGATAGAGTTCTTACCATTGTTAGAAACCATGAGTTATTTTTACATTTTTGAGAAAATTTCTCTTTCACCTTGTTGTAGGTATTGAAACATTGCGAAGCCAGGCTCGGTGGCTCAGCCTGTAATCCCGTGATTTGGGAGGCTGAGGTGAGTGGATTGCCTGAGCCCGCGGGTTTGAGACCCGCCTGGGCAACTTGGCGAGACCTCATCTTTACAATAAATTAAAAAAAAACTAGCCGGGCGTGGTAGTGCGCGTCTGTAGTTCCAGCTACTTGAAGGCTGGGGCAGAAGGACTGCCGGAGCCCAGCAGGTCGAGGCTGCGGTGGCCGGGAGCGGCCACTGCACTCCAGTTTGGGCAACAGAGTAAGACTCCAACTCAAAAAAAAAAAAAAAAAAGAAACATTTCCATATCAGATAGTTTTCACAGTATTCCTCACCAAAGTAGTAACCATGGGATTCTTGGAGTTGTCCAGTCAAGAAATAATGGTCTTATCTGACAATATCGTTGACCTTGGAGTACTGCAAGTGTCCAGGTAGAATTTATATGTCCTATAATGATGAAAATGACCAAAGTTATTTGTAGTTACCATTGATAAAATATTTCAAAATGTGTTTTTCAAATTCCTGTCAAGAGATCATGGTGAACCCAACTGTGACTGTTAATCCGGGACTTTGCTAATATCCAGGTACGTGATTATGTGGGTCTTACACACTATAGAATATCTGATCTTCACTAACCTGGGTCAGTGATGATGGTGTCCTAATACTTGTGTTACCATGGTATTTTTTTTCAGGTATCAGGTAAGGATTTTGCTAGTATACAGGTAATAAGTGTTCTGATATCTATACATTAGAGATCCTATTTTAAGATACTCAGATAATTAATAATGGCATTGAGAACTCTTATACTAACCTTGTTTTTTGACTGGTTTGTATGGAAGAAATTAATTTGTCTCTAATAAAACTATTAATTATGAGATGTTACTATATTCTTGTCTAGAGATAATGTCTGTTTAATAATTATAGTCATAGATGGATATGCAGGTATTCAGCTAATTTATCATATTGTTTGTCATTATGTTTTGACCAGGGAATTTTTGCAGGATTTTGTTTAAAAGATGTCTCTTGCTAGAGTTTGACCTTGGAGTTCTGCAGGTATTCAGGTAATGTCAATGCTACCAAAATGACAGATGTAACCAAGAGAATTTGCAAGTGACCAGATACAATAAGATGTATACCAAACACATTTTTCATAATATTTTTTAGGCTTCTGTCAGGAGACCATGGCGAACCTAACAATGGTAGTTAATGTGGGACATTGCTGAAATATAGATAATTGATGCTGTGAGCCTACACTACAGCAAGACTCTTGCATCTTCATATATCTAGGTAAGTGATTGATTGATGGTGTTCCAAACACTCGTTACTGTGTTTGTTTGTTTGCTTTTTCTTTATGTAGTCAGTTAAGAAATGATAGAGTTCTTACTAGCAATTTAAGCCATGAATTATTACTTTTTACATTTTAGGGAAAATTTGTTCACTTGTGAGTTACTTGTGAGTATTGAGGGATTGCCATATCCCAGTTTTCTATTACAACAATCATCATAGGATTTTTGAAGTTGTCCAATCAGGAAATTACGGTCTTATCTGAAATGGTAGAGACCTTAGAGATCTACAGCTATCCAAGTAGAGTTGATGTGTTCAGTAATGTTGGAAGTGACTAAGGTTATTTGCTGCATCCTGATAGAAAAAAACATGTCCTTTAACATGTACTTCATAAAGTGGTTTTCTGGTTTCTACCAAGAAAATACAGTGAAGCTAAAAGTGGTGCTTAACATAGGACTTTTCTGGTACCCAGGTAAGTGATGTTGTCAGCTTAAACCACAGCACAGACCATCTGATCTTCATGTGTATAAGTAAGTGATGATCTCACTAACACCTTCTGTGACTATGTTTTTGTTGCAGCTATTCAGCTTAGAATGAGTTAGCCCTTACTAATTTGAGTAACCATGAATTTCCACTTTTTATTTTTTATAGAAAATGCATGTTCCACCCTGTAAGTGTTGAGAAATTGTACATATCTAGGTAACTATCATGATATTCCTCTTCCAGTAGTATCCATGAGAATTTTGTGAGTGAACAGTTAAGAAATGGTGTTCTCATCTGACACCAGTGCTTCCTTGGAGTACTGTAAGTATCCAGATGGAATTGATGGGTTCTGTAATGATAGAAATGGCTAAGGTTACTTGCAGGTGTGCCGAAAGAAAAAGTTGTGT
Organism: Cephalopachus bancanus; assembly: GCA_027257055.1. Taxonomy (NCBI): domain Eukaryota; kingdom Metazoa; phylum Chordata; class Mammalia; order Primates; family Tarsiidae; genus Cephalopachus; species Cephalopachus bancanus. Next base: position 23,308 of record JAPVLO010000691.1, read on the forward strand.
CCTTGAACACACATCTCAAATCATGCTTTTCAGATTCCTGTCAAGAGATCAGAATGAACCAAATCATGTTTGTTAACAAGGGACATTGCTAGTGTCCAGGTAAGTGAGGATATGACATTGATTCATTAGAGGCCTTCTTATTTTCAGATATCTGGATAGTTAATGATGTCTTTGAGACATATATATATATATATATTTTTTTTTTTAGTTGGAGTCTCACTCTGTCACTCAGACTGGAGTGCAATGGCCACTTCCGGCCACTGCAGCCTCGACCTGCTTGGCTCCGGCGATCCTTCCGCCTCAGCCTTCCTAGTAGCTGGAACTACAGGCACACGCTACCACACCCGGCTAATTTTTGATTTATTGTAGCGATGAGGTTTCGCCAAGTTGCCCAGGCGGGTCTTGAACCCGCGGGCTCAGGCAATCCACTCACCTTGGTCTCCCAAAGCACGAGATTACAGGCTGAGCCACCAAGCCCGACGAGACTCTTATATTAACATTGCTTTTGGCTTGTTTGCAGTTAGAGAATTAGTCCTTAACAATACTAGTAAACATGAAATTTTACTGTATTCTTATTTAGAATTGTGTATTTATCCCTCATAGCAATAGGTGAGTATACAAGCATCCAGGTAACTTATACTATCACCAGCTTATTGATCATTTTTCAGGTATGCCTTCAAGAGAAGAAAGTGTTTCTTACACTGATTTGAACATGGAGTTCTGCAAGCATCCAGGTAGCACCGATGGGTCCTGAAATGATACAAGTGTCCAGAGGGGCTTGCAGGTGTTCAAGTGTGAGAAGACATGCGTCAAATTTTCCAAAATATGTCTTTCAGGTTCAAATCAAGGCATCATGGTGAGCCCTAAAAAGTTAATCAAGTAGGACATTGCTGATACTAAGGTAACAGGTGACATAGGACAAAAGCACAGCCCAGCCCAGTTCACCCCATCTGATCATCATGTACATAGGTAAGTTTTGACAGTGTCCCAAACACTTCCTTCTCCATGATGTGTTTTTTGCAGGTGTTCAGGTAAGGAATGATAAAACCCTTAGAAAGTCTAGAAACCATGAATTTTCACTTTTTATATTTTAGAAAAAATTTGTGGTAAACACTCTGAGTTTGAAGAATTGCATGTAGCCAGGTAATGATCATGGTGATCTTCACTACGGTACCAATCACAGGATTTTATAGGTTTGTCAAGAAATGATGGTTTGATTTGACAATGGTGTTGACCTTGGAATACTCTAAGTGTCCGGGTCTAGTTGTTTGTTTTATAAGGATGGATGTGTTCAAAGTTATCTGCAAGTGTCCTTATGGAAAAAATTGTGTCCTTTAACACATATTCACACTGTGTATCAGGTTGTTGTGAAGCAACCATTATGAAACTAAAAGTGGATGTCAATGGAGGACATTTCTGGTGTCCAAGTAAGTGATGATGTGCACCTCAATTACATCACAGACCATCTGACTTCATACATCTCGGTAGGTTTTCCCATATGATTTTTGTCAAGAATTCAGATAAGTTATGATCGTATTTTTTTTAACCAATTATGGCAAATGTTATTGAGCAGAGCAGTTTGTATTTTATAGAAAATTTATGTTTAACCATGAGTGCTCAGTGATTTCCAAATATCCATCTAATTATTTTGGATCTCCCCATCAGAGTAGTAACTGTGGGATATTTTCAGGTGTTCAGCCAAGAGATGATGGCATATCTAATAAAGATGTATTGACTTAAAACAAGTATCCAGGTAGAGTTAATGTGCCCCTAAATAATAGAGGCATACAAGATTGTGAGCAGGTGCCTTGGTAGAACAAGATGTGTCTTTTTTTTTTTTTAAAGTCAGGGTCTCACTCTGTTGCCCAGGCCGGAGTATAGTGGCACAATCATGGCTCACTACAGCCTCAAATTCCTGGGCTCAAGCGATCCTCCAGCCTCAGCCTCCTGAGTGGCTAGGACTGTAGACACACACCACTATGCCTGGCTAATTTTTTTTTATTTTTTGTAGAGATGAGATCTTGCTATTCTGCCTAAGCTGATCTTGAACTCTTGGGCTCAAACAGTCCTCCTCCCTCAGTTTCCCAAAGTGTTGGGATTACAGGCTTGAGCCACTATGGCCAGCCAACACATTTGTTGTATTTTTTTTTCTTCAGTTTCTTATCAAACTAGGTTAAAACAAATAATGGTCAGTCATGAAATCTTGCTAGTAAGTAGATAAGTGATAAAGTGGCCCATATCACAACGTGAACCATTGCATCTTCAGTATCTATGTATGTGAAGATGGTGTCCCTAACACATATGTTACTGTGTTTCTTGCAGGTATTCTGTTAAAGTCTTTGCTTTAGTATACAGATATCGCATAATGTCATATTAACACGTTAAAGACTTCTTTGTTTCAGATATCTATGTGATTAATGGTAAAATATTTTTGCTATGTGCTTTTCTTTTCTTTTTTTCTCACTTCATTGCCCAGGCTGGAGTACAGTAGCACACTCACAGCTACCCCAGCGTTGACCTGCTGGGCTCCAGTGATCCTTTCACCTCAACCTTCCAAGTAGCCAGAACTACAAGCGCACGCTATCACACCTGGCTAATGTTTTGATTTTTATTGTAGAGATGAGGTCTTGGCAAGTTGCCCAGGCTGTTCTCTAACCCGTGGGCTCAGGCAATCCTCCCACCTCGGCCTTCCAAAGTACTGGGATTACAGGTTTGAGACACCGCCCCTGACCGCTTTTTTTTAAAAAAACCAGTATTTAGTTAAGTAGTTACACTGCTTCCCAATACTAGTGACCATGTTATCCTATAGTTTTTCTTTTAATTCTAGAGAAAGGTTATGGTTTACCCTGTGATTGTTGAATGCTTTGCATATATCCAGATAATTAGCATTGTGGGACACATCACAGTAGTAACAACTGAGATATTTTTGCAGATAAGCAGTCAAGAGAAAATGGTGTGTCTTACACAGGTGTGGACATGAAAGTACTGCAGAAAATTAGGCCTGGCACAGTGGCTCAAGCCTATAATCCCAGCACTTTGGGAGGTCGAGGTGAGGAGGATTGCCTGAGCCCACGTGTTCGAGAACAGCCTGGGCAATTTGGTGAGACCTCATCTCTACAATAAATTAAACAACAACTACTACAATAAATTAAACAACAACAACAACAACAAACATAGCAGAGTGTGGTAGCGCATGCCTGAAGCTCTGAATACTTGGAAGGCTGAGGCAGAAGGATCATCTGAGCCCAGTCAGGGTGGCCGTGAGTGACACTCCAACTCAAAAAAAAGTAAGTACTGCAGAAAATCCAAGTAGATTTATGACTTCTGCAATGATTACACTGAATATGTTTTTGGCTGGGTCCTGGTAGAAAAGCTGTATCTATATACACCTTTGCCACAATGTGTTTTTAGGCCCCTGTCAAAAAATCATGCTAAACATTATCATGATCAACAGTGAGACTTTGCTTGAATCAGGGTAAGTGATGATACGGGCCTTCAGCATCATGTAAACAATGTGATCTACAGATATGTAGGTTAGTGTAGATGGTTTTACTAACTTTTCTATGCTGTGTTTTCTGCAGGTATTCAGTTAAGAGGTGATGTGTTCCTAACAAAATGCTAGTAAGTATTAGTCCTTATTTTACAGTATAGATATAATGTGTGTTTAACTGTATAGTAAGGGAGGGATATATAGGTAGCCAGGTAAGTTTTCCTACTGTTTCACACCACAGTATTTGCCATGAGATTTCAACAGGTACTCAGTCAAGAGATAGTGATGTCACTAAAAACATTGTTGACTTTGGACTGGCAAGATCCAAGTAGTGTGGATGGTTCTCCTAATTATGGACATAACCAAGATTACTTGGCGGTATACTTTTGTCCTCCCTCAGGTAAACAAGATGTGTTTCGAAGACATGTCTCAAATGTGTTTTCTCACATTCCAGCAGTCATAAGGTCTCAATGAACCTAAAACTGGCTGTTAATGGGACCTTGCTAGTAACCAGATAATTGACAATGTAGGTCCTACCACAATATAGACCGTTGAGTTTTCATACTTCTTAGTAAAATAGGATGGGTTCCCTCACACAATGTTAGCCTGATATTTTAGCAGGTAGCCTGTTAAATTCCTTTTTTATTATACAGTTATGAAATGTTGTGACTTTAATTCATTGAAGATCTTCTTATTTTCAGAAATGTAGGTAATTGTTTTTGTTTGTTTTTTTGAGTCGAAGTCTCACTCTGTCGCCCAGACTGGAGTGCAGTGGCCGCTTCCGGCCACTGTAGCCTCAACCTGCTGGGCTCCGGCGATCCTTCTGCCTCAGCTTTCCAAGTAGCTGGAACTACAGGCGCGCGCTACCATGCCCGGCTCATTTTTGATTTTTGTTGTAGAGATGAGGTCTCGCCAAGTCACCCAGGCGGGTCTCGAACCCACGGGCTCAGGCAATCCACTCACCTCAGCTTCCCAAAGTGGGATTACAGTCTGAGCCACCAAGCCCGGCTGAGATATTCTTAATTTCATATATCTAGAAAACTAACGATGTTTTGAAACATTTATATTAATCTTATTTTTGCTATATATTCAGTTAGGAAATTAATTTATATCTAAACTTACTGGTGAGTATGATTTTGTTCTTGCTTACAGATAATGTGTATTTAACACTTGTATTGGTAGAAGAATATGCAGGTATCCAGAGAATTTATTCTGTTGTTCATTACCACATTATTGACCATGGTATTTGTTTATAGGTATCATTTAAAGAGAATAAGAGGTCTCTTACAAGGTTTTTTCCTCAGAGTTCTGCAAGCATCCAGAGAATATATGTGAGTCCCAAAATGAGTATATATATGAGGATATATGAGTCCCAAAATGATACAAGTGACCCAGGGATTTTTCAAATATTCTCATAGAATGGGATGTATACTAAACATTTAGTCCACAGGGTGTTTTTCAGATTCATCAGAAGCCGTCACAGTGAGCCTGTCCAATGTTCAGCAACATGGGATGCTGCTGGGACAAGGCAGCACTGATGTAGACCTAAACCACAGCACAGGCCAACTGGTCTTCTTCTATCTAGGTAAATACTGATAGTGTCCCTAACATTTGTTATTACTATGATTTTTCTGTAGGTACTCAGGTAACAAATGATCAAGTCCTTATTAATTCTAAAAACTACCAACTTTCCCAATGTTATATTTCAGGAAAATAATTATGTGTAATCCTGTGAATGTCCAGGGCTTGAACATATCTAGGTTTTCTCATTCAGTTTCCCACCATAGTACTTACTGCCCACAGGATTTTTACAGGAGTCCAATAGAAGTTATGGTTTTCTGACATCCATGTTGACTTGGATTACTGCAAGTCATCCAAGTAGAGTTGATGTGACCCATAATAGAGGTGATCAAGTTTATTTGCAGTCGTCCTGGTGCAAAACTTGTGTCCTTAAAACCTTTTTCATAATGTCTTTTCAGATTCTCCTGAAGAGATCACAATGAATCAATCTAACGTTGAGCTTCAATGACAAATATTCTGCTATGTGGGTAAGTGGTGCTGTGGACCTAAACCAAAGCACAGGCCATCTGATCTTCAGGTTAAGGATGAAAGTGGCCCTTATAATTGTCATTACCATGATTTCTTTGCAGGTATGTAGGTAGGAAATGATGGAGTCCTCGCCAATTCTCCAAATTGTGAGTTTTTCCTTTTTATATTTAGAGAAAATATTTGTTTAGCCCTGTGAATGTTGTGGGATTTCACATATACAGGGAATTATCAAATGTTCCCAGCTATAGTAGTAATTATATAAATTTTGCAGGTAGCCCAGAAGGAAATGCTGTCCTATCTGATCATAGCCTTGACATTGTAGAACTGCAAGTGACCAGGTAGAGTTGATGTGTCCCATAGTAATGAATGTGATTATTTTCTGCAGGTGACTTGGCAGAACGCATTGTGGTTTTATTACACATATGTTATAACATGTTTCAGGTTCTTGTCAAGAAAGTCCAGTGGTCTTATCAGAGGATGTTTCTGGTATCCAGCTAAATGATGATATGCACTTTACATCACAGACCATCCCCATCTTCATACATTAATGTAAGTGATGTTTGTTTGCCTAAACCTTTTTATCACATACTTTTTAGACACATATTTAGATAAGTAATGATATTGTTTCCTAATTCTAGTGACCATGTTATCTTATTGCTTTTTGTTTTAGAGAAAGGTTATGATTTACCTTGTGAATATAGAATGATTTGCATGTACTCAGATAACTAACATAGTAGTGGACATCACAGTAGTAACTGTGGCATTTTTGCAGATAAGTAGTCAAGAGACAATGGTGTATCCCACACTGATATAGACATTGGAAGTGCTGCAAAATCCAGATAAATTTATGGCTCTTGCAAGGATGGCGGTGAACATTGTATATGCAGGGTCCTGGCAGAAAGGTTGTGTCCATAGACACATTTGTCAAAATGTAGTTTTAGACTTCTGTCAAGAGATCGTACTAAATCTCATCATGATCGACAATGAAACCTAGCTAGTAACCAGGTAAGTGACAATATGGATCCTACCACAATGCAGACCATCTAATCTTTAGATTTTTAGGTAAAATAAGACAGTTTATCTCACAAAATATTACATTGGTTTATTTGACAGGTACCCTGTTAGGTTCTTTGCTGTTAAACAGGTATGGGATGTTGTGACATTAACATCTTATTTTCAGATATGTAGGTAATTAATGATGTTTTCAAGACTCATATTAACTTTGTGTTTCAGACTCTTATATTAACATTGTATTTGGCATGCATGCAGTTCAGAAATGAATTTTTCTCTGGCAATATTAATAAGCACAAATTTTATTGTTTTTGCTCTTTTGAATTCAGAGATAATGTATGCTTTACACCCTTGGCAATGCATGGATATGTGAGAATCCAGGTAATTCATCACAATGTCTACCTCCCCAGTATTGCCAATGGGATTTTTGCAGGTATCCCTTTAAGAGAGAAAGATGCCTCTACAATCTTAACCTCTGAGTTCCATAATCATCCATTGGGTCTCAAAATGATACAGAGGACCAAAGGTTTTTGCAGATGTCCAAGTAGAATAAGATATGTACTGAATACATTTTCTGTTTCTTTTCTTTTTTTTTTTTTTGAGTTGAAGTCTCACTCTTGTCACCCAGGCTGGAGTGCAGTGGCATACTCACAGCCATCACAGCCTCAACCTGCTGGGCTTAGGTGATCCTTCTGCCTCAGGCTTCCAAGTAGATGGAACTACAGACGCATGCTACCACGCCTGGCTAGTTTTTGTGATTTATTGTAGAAATAAGGTCTCACCAAGTTGCCCAGACTAGTCTCAAACCCTTAGGCTCAGGCAATCCTCTCACCTCAGCCTCCCAAAGTGCTCGGATTACAGAATACGTTTTCTATGATGCACTTTTCAAGTTAATATTAAGGCACCAAGGTGAGCCTATCCATAGCAGATAACAAGGTTCATAGCCGGTATTCAGTGAACTGATGTTCAAAATAACTGTTTTTGAGACTTTGGACTCTGGGTCTAAAGCAGAGCCCATCTGATCTTCATCTCTCTTGTTAAGGGAGTATGCGTCTTCTTGGTACTATGATTTTGTTTTAGGTGTTTAAGGAAGAAAAAAGAGAGTTCTTACCCATATAGTGACTATGAGTTGACACTGTTTATATTTTATATTTTAGACAATTTGTCTAACCTATGAGTATTGAGAAATTGACTGTATAACACAGTAGTTAGGGTGGTACTTCCAGTACAGTAGTAACCATCAGATTTTTCTTGGAGTTCTGCAAGTGTCAAAGTAGTGTTGAAGAGCCTGATATTGACACAAGTGATCAAGGGAATTTGGAGGTATACAGGTACAATGAGACCTGTACCACATGTATTATCTACAATGTGTGTTCAGATTCATATTAACACATCTTAGTGAGCCTGTCAATGCCAGTTAATGTGGGATACTGCTGCTATCGAGATATATGCTGATGTGGGCCTAACCCACAGTACAGATTATCTGATCTTCATGCATGTAGCTAAGGTATGATGTGTGCTACACTTTTAAAACCATGATTCTATTTGCAAGTATTCATGTATGAAGTGATAGTGTCCTCACCAATTCTAGTTACCCTGAGTGTTCACATTGATATTTCAGAAAAAAATATTTATTTAACCCTGTGAGTGTGAAAGGATTGCACATATCCAGCTATGTAGCTATTTAGGAAGGTTAGCACATAACCTTCCTATCACAGGGTTGCCTATAGAATTTTTACAGTTGTTCATTCAGCCAAGGAATGAGGGTTTTCTGACATCAGTGTCAACTGTGGACTACTGCAAGGAACCCGGTAGCGTTGACATTCCCCATAATGGTGGAAGTGAGCCAAGGTTATTTGCAGTTGTCCTGGTAGAAAAGTTATGTCCTTAGACATATATTTTTAAATGTATTTTTTCAGAATCCTGCAAGGAGATTGCAATGAATCTAACATATGTCTTTAATGGGGAATATCTCTGGTATGCAGGTAAGTGCTAATGTGGACTTAACCAAAACATGGGCCATTTGATCTTCAGGTCATACATAAAGGCAGGTGGTTTTCCTAACACTTGTTGATTTCATAATTTCTCTTCAGGTATTCTGGTAAGAAATCATTGCGACCTTTCTAGTACTGGAAACCATGAGATTTGCTTTTTTATATTTTAGAGAAAATGTTATGGAGTTGCACATATCCAGTTTGTTATCAGATGTTCCCAGGCACAATTATCACCATGGAATTTTGTAGGTGTCATGTAAGGAAATATTATCTTCAGACATTGTTCTTAACCTTGGAGTATTGCAAGTATCCAGGAAGAGTGGATATGTGCCATAATCATGAATGTGACCAAGGTGGCTTTCCAGTTCCTGGTAGAACACATTGTTTTCATTTACACATATGTCCTAATATGTATTTCAAGTTTCTGTAAAAAGTTCACAATAATCCTAACAGCAATTGTAATCAGGAGACATTTCTGATGTTTAGGGTAAGTGATGTTTTGCCCTTTTACCACAGCACAGACCATATAATCTTCACGTATCTAGGTAAGTAATGTTTGTTTGCCTAAACTGTATTGCCATGTAATTTGTTAGCAGATATTTGGGTAAAAAAGTGAAAATGTTTCCCAATTTTAGTAACCATGTTATCCTATTGTTTTATATATTGAAGAAAATGTATGATTTTCTCTATGAGTGTTGAATGATTGTATGCACCCAGAGAACTGACACGGTATGTGCAGTAGTAACTGAGGTATTTTGCAGATAAGTAGTTGAGAGAAAATGGTATGCTCTACAATTGCGTAGACCTTGAAAGTTCTGCAAAAGTCCAGGTAGTCTTATGGCTACTATAATGACGGTAGTGAACAAGGCTTTTTTCAAGAGTCCTAGTAGAAAAGCTGTGACCACAGAAACATTTGTTATAATGTGTCTTCATGTTCTTGTCAAGAGATTATGGTAAATCTCATCATGATCAAGAATGCAGCTGTGCATTTGTCTAGGTATGTACCTTACACACAATGTGATTTTGTGAAATTGCTGGTAAATATGGATGGTGTTCTTACTTTTGACTTTCCATGGGGATTTTTTGCAGGTATTCTATTAAGAGATTATGCTTTATCAACTGGTGCTAATAAGCATTAGTTCTTTTATATTAGAGTTTAGATAAAATGTGCATTTAGTCTTATCAGCTGAGGTATGTTCAGGTGTCCTGATGAGTTATCCAACTGTACTAGACCACAGTATCAAATGATATTTCTAACGCATACTCATTCAAGAGACAGAAATAGCACAAACATTGTTCTGATCTTGACGTTCTGCCAAGATCTTCATCGGGTTGATGGTTCACCAAATGATGGAAGTGACCAGGACTATTTGTGTATGTCCTTTTTTCTTCAGATAAAACAAGATCTATCCTGAAAAACAGGAGTCATATGTTTTTTCAGGCCTCGAAGTCATAAGGAGAAGTCTAATTAATAATGGCCATTAAGAAATCCTTGTTAGCAATCAGGTATTTGATAAAATGAGGGTTGGGAGGGTACAGACCAGGTGATATTCAGATTGCCTGGAAAGAGAGCATACGGTGTCTTTTACAGAGTGTTACCATTTTTAATTTTTATTATTGTTATTATTTTACTGGTGTCCCATTAAGTTGTTTTCCTGGAAAACAGTTGAAGGTATTATGACAGTAACTCATTAAAAACATTCTAGGCCGGGCTTGGTGGTTCAGCCTGTAATCCCAACACTTTGGGAGGCCGAGGCGAATGGATTGCTTGAGCCCACAGGTTCAAGACTCACCCGGGCAACTTGGCAAGACCTTGTCTCTACAATAAATAAAAAAAAATAGCTGGGCATGGTAGCGCGCACCTGTAGTTCTGGTTACTTGGAAAGCTGAGGTGGAAGGATCACCGGAGCCCAGCAGGTCGAGGCTGCTGTGGCCGGGAGCATGCCACTGCACTCCAGTCTGGGTGACAGAGTGAGACTCCACCTCAAAAACAAAACAAACAAACAAACAAAATTCTAATTTTCATGTATGTAGATAATTAATTATGTTTCTGTGACACTACCTTGTGCTGGGCATATATGCAGTTCAGAAAATAATTTATTACTAACAATACTAGTAAGCGTGACATTTAACCATATACTAACTCATGTATAATGTGCTCTTTTTACACTCCTAGTGCTAGATGAATGTGTAGGTATCCAGGTTATTTAACATATTGTATGTCACTCCAATATTGACCATGGGATTTTTGCATGCATCTCTTCGAAGATTGAACCTCAACATTCTGCAATTATTCAGGTAACTTTGATGAGTCACGGCATGATAAAAGTGACCAAGAGAATTTATAGGTATCTCATGGAATTGGATGTGTACTGAGCACATTTCTCACAATTGCTTTTCAGTCTCATGTCAAGACATGATGGTGAGCTTGTTTGTGATAATTAACAAGGTATACAGCAGGTGTTGATGTAAGTGCTGATGTGAGCCCACAGCACAGCACATCTGATTTTCATGTCTAGGTGAGTGATGGTTTCCCCAACACTTCCATTATTGTGATTAAGTAGCAAGTGTTCAAGTAAGAAATAGTTGATTTTTTTTCCTAGTTCTAATAACCATGAATTTATCAATTTTACATTTTAGAGAAAAATGTATCTGGGAGTGTTAAGGGATTGACTTTATTCTGTTTAATTGTACTTGTGAAATTCCCATCACAGTACTAATCCTAGGATTTTATTTTTGCTGATGTCCAGTCATGAATTGAGGATCTTTTCCAACAATAATGTTGACCTTGAAGTAATCCAACTATCCAAGTCCAGTTGAGGTCTCCATAACAATTGTACCTTGCAATGTTATGGGCAGGTGTTTTGATAGAACAAGTTGTTTCCTTAAACATATGTTTTGTGTGTGTTTTTCAGGTTTCTGAAAAAAACAGTGAAGTGAATAATGGATACTGATGGAACATGGCCTGATGGCCAGGTAAGTGATAAAGCAGGTCTCAGCATAGTGCAGCCCATTTGCCCTTCAATATCTAGGTAGGTAAGGATGGTGTCGCTAACATTTCTGTTGCCATGATCTATTGCAGGTATCCTGTTAAGGTCTTTGCTAGTAAATAGGCAGGAAACAGTGTCACATTTACTCATTAGAGGTATTCTTATTATTAGGTATATAGATAATTAAAACTGTTTTTCAGATTCTAATATCATCCTTGTTTTTGTCATATACAGTTTATCCTGTGAATATTGAATGATTTGCATGTATCCAGAATACGAACATGATGGTGGATGTCACAGTTGTAACTGTGGTATTTTTTCACATTAGCTGTCCAGAGAAAATGGTGTAGACACTGGAAGTACTGGAAAAATCCAGGTAGACTTGTGACTTCTGAATTGACAATGAGCATGGTTTTTTGGGGGGTCCTGGAAGAAAAGCTGTGTCCTTAGACACCTTTGTCACAATGTAATTTGAGGTTTCTGTCAAGAGATCATGATATAGCCAGGCACAGTAGCGCGTGCCTGTAGTTCCGGCTACTTGGAAGGCTGAGACAGAAGAATCGCCGGAGCCTAGTAGGTCGAGGTTGTGGTGGCCCAGAGCATGCCACTGCACTCCAGTCTGGGCGACAGAATGAGACTTCAACTCAAAAAAAAAAAAAAGAGATCTTGGTAAATCTCATCACGATCAACAATGAGACCTTGCTAGTAATGAGATATGTGACAATATGTGTACTACCACAATACAAACTATCTAGTCTTCAAATTTCTAGCTAAATAAGATGATTTCCAACATACAATGCTACTCTGGTTTCTTTGGGCAGGTATTCTGTTATTTTCCATCATACAAGTATAAGATGTTGGCTTTTATCTCATTAAATATCTTATTTTCAGCTATGTAGGTAATTCATGATGTTTTTGACACTCTTATATTGAAATTGGTTTGGCATGCATGCAGTCCTGAAGTTAATTTGCCCTTAACAGTATTAATAAGCATAAGATTATGTTATTTCTTATTGAGTGTTAAAGTGGATTTGACACTTATGTTGATTGAGGGATGTGTGAGTATCCAGGTAATTCATCACAAAGCCTATTTCCCAAATATTGACAATGGGATTTTTGCAGATACCCCTGCATGAGGGCAACATCCCTCTACTAAGCTTAATTCTCAGAGTTCTGCAGTTTTCCAGATATCTTTAATGGGCTTATAATTGACACAAAGGAGCAAGGGTTTTTGCAGGTGTTCAGGTCGAATAAAATGTCTTCTGAATATGTCTCCAACGATATATTTTTCAGGTTCATGTCAAGGTACCACAGTGAGCCTGTCAATGGTAGTTAACAAGGTCTGTGACTGGTATTGAGGGAAGTGACACTGTGGGCCTAAACACAGCCCGGCACCGTCTGATCTTCAAGTGTCTCGGTAAGGGATGCTGTGTCTCTAACGCTTCTTGTTACCATGATTTTGTTGCAGGTGTTCAGGGAAGAAAAAAGAGTTATTACCAATGCTAGTACTACAACTTTATACATTTTATATTTTAGGGAAAATTCATCTAACCTGTGAGTCCTGAGGGATTCATTGCAACCTGGTAAGTATTGTGGCACTCCCAGCACAGTAGTAACTCTTAGTTTTTGTGTCTAGTCAAGAAATGATGGTCTCTCCTGACAATAGTGTGGACCTTGAGTTAATCCAAGTATCCAGGCAGTATTGATGTGTCCCATAGTAATGGAAACATACAAAGTTATGGGCAGGTGTTCTGGTATAAGAAGTTATGTCCTTATAATCATTTTTCTTATGTTTTTTTTTCAGGTTCTTATAAAATGAAAACAATGAACCAGCCAGTAGTCATTAACGGAATGTTGTTCGTAACTTGGTAAGAGTTAAAGTGGATCACAGCACAGTGCAGACCATGTAATTTCTATATATCTAGGTAGGTAAGGATGGCATCCCTAGTGCTTGTGTTTCAATGTTTTTTTATACAGGCATCTTGTTAAGGTCTTTGCTAGTACACATGTATGAAGCATTGTCCCATTAACTCTTTACAGATACATTTTCAGATATATATTAATGTTTTAGACACTCTTGCATTTACCTGTTTTTTTGTTTTGTTTTGTGTTTTGCACATATGCAGTTAAGAAATAAATATCCCTGCCTAGGCATCGTAGCAAGATGTTGTCTCTACAAAAAATAAAAAATTAGCCAGGCATGGTGGTGCATGGCCCTTTTCCCAGCCACCCAGAAGACTGAAGTGGAAGGATCACCTTAGCCCAGGAGGTTAAGACTGCAATGAGCCATGATCATTCCTCTGCACTCCATCGTGGGTAAAAGAGTGAGACCTTGACTAGAAAAAAGGAGAGAAAAGAAACCATTATCTCCTTAATTTTACTAGTAAGCATTCATTTTTTCGCATTCCTTTCATATAATGTGTTTTTAACACTTGCATGGTAAAAGGGTATGTAGATCTCTGTGTAATGTATTATATTGTCCATCACTGGGACATGGGTCATGAGATTTTTCCAGGGATTCTTCAAAGAGTATAAGAGATCTCTTACAAGGCTCTTCCGTTGGAGTTCTACAAGTATACACACAGTATTGATTCTCAAAATGATACAAGTGACCAAGGGAATTGGGAGATTTATACAGGTACAATGAGACCTATACCACAATGTGTGTTTCAGATTCATATCAAGACATCCTGGTGAGCCTATCAATGCTAGTTCAGGTGAGATCAAGGTAAGTGCGGATGTGGCCCTAAACCACCTCACAGACCATCTGATCTTCATGTATATATGTATGTCATCATGTATGCTACATTCCTTGTTACTGTGATTTTTTTAACAGATATTTATGTGCAAAATAGTAAACCCTTTACCAATTCTAAATACCCTGAGCTTTCAATTTGTATTTCAGAAAGACTTCGTTGAATCCTGTGTGTGTGGAGGGATTGCAGTTCACTCCCTATTTATCATTGTGTTTTATACCACAGGGATGTCTATAGGATTTTTTCAGTTGCTCAGGCAAGAAATGGTGGTATTCTGACATCAATGTTGACCACAGACTGCTACAATGAACCAGGTAGAGTTGGTGTGTCCCATAATGGTGGAAGTGAGCAGAGTTGTAGGCAGTTATTGTGGTAGAAAACATGTAACCTTAAAGCGTGTAAAACACTTAATATAATGTATTTTTTTTCAGAATCCTGTGAAGTTATCCCAGTGAGCCTAACATTGGATTTGAATGAGAGGTATCTCTGGTATACAGATAAGTGCTGGTATGGACCTAAACCAAAGCACAGGCCATCTGATCTTCGGGTAATGAGTAAGTGTGATGGTGTCTCTTACATGTATTGCTAACCAGGATTTCTCTTCAGATATTCTGGTAAAAAGTTATAGCACTCTTACCAGTAATAGAATCTATGAGATTTCCCTTTTCATGTTTTAAAGAAAGTGTATAACCCTGCAAATGTTGTTGTTGTGGTAAATATATCCAAGTAATCATCTGATGTCTCCGGCCACAGTCATCATTATGGAATTTTGCGGATGTCCTGTAAAGAAATGTTGTCTTCTGATATTGGCCTTAACCTTGAAGGACAACAAGTATCCAGGTATAGTGGATGTGTCCCCTAATCATGGATATGACCAAGGTGATTTTCCAGTTGCTGGTAGAACATATTTGTTTATACGTATGTCTTAATATGGTTTTCAGATTTCTGTGATGAGTTCACACATTTTTGGTATTTGGATTAAGTAATATTTTGTTCCTGTAACACAACACAGACCTTCAAATCTTAATTTATCTAGGTAAGTGATGTTTGTTTACCTAAGCTGTATTTACCATGTGATTTGTTATCAGGTATTCACATGAGAAATTATAGTGTTTCTCATTTTTAGTAACCATGTTATTCCATTGGTTGATATATTACAGAAAATATATAATTTCTGGGTTTTCAGTGGTTTACATGTACCCAGAGAATGTATATGACATTGTGCATATATTTTTTTTTAGAGATGAGGTCTCGCCAAGTTGCCCAGGCGGGTCTTGAACCCGCGGGCTCAGGCAATTCATTCACCTCGGCCTCCCAAAGCGCGGGATTACAGGCTGAGCCACTGAGCCTGGCCACGCATATTACAGTAGTAGTAACTGAGGCATTTTTGCAGATGAGCAGTTGAGAGAAAAACAATGGCATAGAACTAGAAAGTTCTGCAAAAGTCTAGGTAGATTTATGGCTCCTGCAATAATGATAGTGAACAAAGTTTTTACAAAGTCCTGGTAGAAAAGCTGTGCCCGGTGACATATTTGTCACAATGTGTTTTTAGATTCCTGTGAAGAGATCATGGTAAACACCATTATGATCAAGACTGAGACTGTACGTCTATGTAGGTAAGTGATGATATGGGCCTAAGCACCCTACATGCAATCTGATCTCCTGATATAAGGGTAAATTAGGATGGTGTTTTCATTTTTGTCCTGCCATGGGGACTTTTTCAGGCACTTAGTTAATAAATGTTTTCCCAACCAACACTAATAAGCACTAGTTCTTATTATATAAGAGTTTGGATAAAAGGTGTGTTTACACTTAGTCTGTAGACTTTGGTATATGCAGGTGTCCAGGTAAGTTATCCTACTATACTAGATAACACTATTGAATGATATTTCTAGCACATATTCCATCAAGATACAATAACAGCACAAAAAGTGGGGTTGACACTGAAGTTCTGTAAGATCTAGGTAGGGTTGATAGTTCCCCAAATTATGGAAGTGACCAGGACTATTACTATGTGTCCTTTTTCTCTTGGGTCAAACAAATTGAATCCTGAAGAACATTTGTCAAATGTGTATTTTCAGGATCCAGCAGTCATGAGGTCAAGGTCTAATTAATAATGGTCATTAGGAGGCCCTTGATAGGAACCAAGTAATTTGTAAAATGAATGTTATGATACCACCTAATATTCAGATTTCTGGTAAGACAAAAGGGTGTCCTATTACAGTTCTACCATTGATATTTGCAAGTATCTCATTAAGTTCTTCCACGAATGCAGTTAGGAGGTATTATGATATTAACACATTATAGACATTCTTATTTTCATATACATAAATAATGAATGATGTTTTTGTGACTCTCATATTAACCTGTGTTTGGCATATATGCATTTCCAAAAACAATGTGTTCCTAACAATAGTAGTAAGCATGATATTTTACTGTATTTTTATTCAGAGATAATGTGTGTTCTCAGACTCCTACTGATAGAGAACAGATGAATATACAAGTATTCAGGTAACTTATCTCATTGTATAGCACCCCAATGTTGATTATAGGATTTTTGTAGATATCCTTCTAGGATTTAACCTCAGTATTCTATAATTATCCAGGTAACTTTGATGAGTCAGGAAATAATACAAGTGATAAAGAGATTTTGTAGGTGTCTTTGTATAATGTGATGTATACTGAACACACTTTCTACAGTTTGTTTCCCAGGATCATGTCAAGTCGTGATGATGAGCTTGTCCGTGATAGCTAACAAGGTATGTAGCAGGTGTTGAGCTAAGTGCTGATGGAAGCCTAAAGCACCCAGCACAGTTCATCTGATCTTCATGTGTCTGAGTGATGGTGTCCCTAACACTTCTGTTACTATGTTTAAGTAGCATGTGTTCAGGTAAGAAATTATAGAATTTTTACTAATTCTAATGACCATGAATTTATTCTTTTTTACATTTTAGAAAAACGTATGTTTAACCTGTGAGTGTTAAGAGATTGATTTTATTCTGGTTAATTGTCATTGTGAAACTGTCAACTCAGTACTAAGCCTAGGATTTTTGCAGGTGTTCAGTCAAGAAATAGTGGTCCTTTCTGACAATAGCATTGACCTTGAGTTAGTCCAAGTATCCAGGTAAAATTGAGGTGTCTCATAATAATGGTAGCTTGGAAGGTTATGGGCAGATGTCTTGGTAGAACAGTTGTGTCCTCAAACACATTTTTTTTTTTTTTTGCGTTTGTCTTTTTCAGGTTCTTTCAAACAAAAATAGTGAATTGAATAATGGTTGCTGTTGGAACTTTGCCTAATGACCTGGTAAGTGACAAAGTGGGTCATACCACAGTGCAGATTTCAGTATTTATGTAGGTGAGTATGGTGTCCCTAACACTTCTGTTGCTATGTTCTTTTTACAGATAGCTTGTTAAGGTCTTTGCTAGACATGAGATGATGTCACATTAACTAATTAGGGATGCTTATATGTTCAGATAGCTAGACAATTAATGAGATTTTTGAGACTCTAATATGAACCTTGTTTTTAACATTTGTTCAGTTATGAAGCTACCTTTTCCCTCATATTGCTAATAAGCATGAGGTTTTATCATGTTCTTGCTTATGTATAATGTATCACTAACACTTTTAACGGAAGAAGGATATGCAGGTATCCAGATATAATTGATCATATTGGTCGACTCCACAGTATTGACAATGAAGTTTTTGCATGCATCTTGTGAAGAGGGTAAGGTGTCTCTTACCAGGCTTTTTCCTCAGAGTTCTGGAAGTATCCAGGGATTTTTGATGAGTCATGAAATGATATAAGTGACCAAGAGACTTTTCAAATATTCAGGTTGAATGAAATGTGTACCAAATGCTTAGACTACGATGTGTTCTCCAGATTCATGTTGAAGCATCACAGTGAGCATCTCCATGGTTGGTAACATGAGACATTGTTGGTGGTAAGACAGTGCTGATGTGGACCTAAACCCCAGCACAGGCTGCATGACCCTCAGCTCTCTAGGTAAGCCATGATACTGTCCCTAACATGTCACCATGATTTCTGTGCAGGTATTCAGATAAGACATGATTGAGCCTTTACTAATTCTAGGAAATAGGACTTTTCACATTTATCATGTCCAGAAAAACATTATGTCTAATCCTGTGAGTGCTGATGAATGGAAAATATCCAGATATTTATTATATAGTTTTCTGCCACAGTACTTTTGTCCACAGGAATTTTGCAGATGTACAGTCAAGAAGAAATGACCTTGGATTACTACAAGAGTAATCAGGAAAGTTGATGTGTCCCATAATGATAAATGTGACCAAAGTTTCTGTAGGTTTCTTGGCAGAACACCTTGTGTTTTTTTTTACACATATGTCATTATATATGTTTCAGTTTCTTGTCAAGATATCTCGATGAACAGCAGGCTTTATCGGGACATTTCTGGTGTTCAGGTAAGAGATGATATGCACTTTAACCACGTCACAGACCAACTGATCTTCTATATCTAGATAAGTGATGTTTGCTTGCCTAAACTTTTCAACATGTGCTTTTTAAAACATTTTAGATAAGAAGTGATAATGTTTCCCAATTCTAATGACCATGTTATCATATCGTATTCTATTTTAGAGAAAGGTTATGGTTTACCTGTGAGTGTGCAATGATTTGCACGCACCCAGACAACTAACATGGTGGTGCACATACAGTAGTAACAGTGGTATTTTTTCAGATAAGCAGTGAAGAGAAAATGATGTGTCCTACAATGTCATAGACCTCAGAAGTACTGCAAAAATACAGGTATATTTATAGCTCCTGCAATAACAGTGAACAGGATTTTTTCAGGGTCTGGTAGAAAAGTTGTGTTCATAGACACCTTTGTCACAATGTGATTTCAGGTTCCTGTCAAGAGAAAATGATAAACTGCATCATGATTAATGGGACCTTGCTAGTAACCAGGTAAGTGACAATATGAATCCCACTGCAATACTGACCGTCTAGTCTACAGATTTGTAGGTAAAATAAAATTGTTTCCCTCACACAATTTTACCCTGGATTTTTTTTGGTCAGGTATTTCTCCTAAAGTTATTTGTTATTATACAGGTATGAAATGTTGTTACATGAGCTCATGAAAGATTTTCTTATTTTCAAATATTTATGTAACTAATGTTAATTTTGAAATTTTATATTGACATTGTATTTGGCATGCATGCAATTCAGAAATGAATTTTTCTCTAAAATATTAGAAGCATGAGAATGTATTGATTTTTCTGCAGAGATAATGTATATTTTAAATTCATGGTGATAGATGGATATGCAAATATCCAGGTAATTCATCACTATGTCTATCTCCCCAATGTTGGCAATGGAATATTTGCAAGTATTCCTGTAAGGACACAAGATACCTCTGCTAGGCTTAATCTTCTGAGTTCTGTAATCATCCAGGTAACTTACATGGATTCAGAAATTATACAAAGGACTAGGAGCTTTGCAAGTGTCCAGGTAGATTAAGATATGTACTGAATGCATTTTTCATATTGTGCTTTACAGGTTCATGTCAAGGCACCACAGTGAGCCTATCAATAGTAGTTAATGAGGTACACAATAGGTGTTGAGGGAAGTGATACTGTGGGCCTGAAGCACAGTACAACCCATCTGGTCAGTATATATCTAGGTAAGTGATCTTGATTGTGTTGCAGGTGATCGGGGGTGAAAAAAGAAGTCGTATCAATTCTAGTAACCATGAGTTTACACTTTTTATGTTTTATAGAAAATTTATCTAACCTGTGAGTGTTCACAGATTGATTTTAACCTGGTAACTATCATGGCACTCTTAACACAGTAGTAATCATCAGATTTCTATAGGTGTCTAGTAAAAAAAAATGGTCTGTTCCAACAATAGTGTTGACCTTGAGTTAATCCAAGTATCCAGGTAGAGTTGATATGTCTCATAATAATGAGAGCATACTCAGTTATAAGCAGGTATCCTGGTAGTACAAGTTGTGTTTTTATAGTCATTTTTTCGCTTGCATTCTGATTTCTGGCCAAAGATTAAAATGAACCAGTGTCCTTAATGGAATCTTGTTAGTTACCAGTTAAGAGATAAATTGGGTCATAGCACAGTGAATACCACCTGATCTTTAATATCTAGGTAAGTGAGGCTGGTGTCCCTAAGAATTGTGCTGCCATGGTTGTTCTGCAGGTATCTTGTTAAGGTCTTCGCTATTCACAGGAATGAAGGGATGTTTCATTAACTCACTAGAGACCTATTTTCAGATATATGTTTAATTCATGTTTTAGACACTTCTATATTTACCTAGTTTTTGTCATGTATGCAGTAACATCTCCTTGATATTACTAACATGCATTAAATTTTATTGCATTCTTTTCATATACTATTTTTAACACTTATAAGGTGTAAGGTTATACAGATGTCTAGGTAATATATTATGTTGTCCATCACTGAGTTATTGACACTGGAATTTTTGCAAGGATTCTTCAACAGAGTAAGAGATCTCTTGCAAGGCCTTTTCCTTGAAGATCTATAAGTGTCCAGATAGTGTTGATGAGTCTCAAAATTATACAAGCAACCACAGAAAGTTTGAGGTATATGGGTACATTGATACCCGTAACAAACCTAGTTTCCACAATGTGTGTTTTAGTTTCTTATCAACACATCCCAGTGAGCCTATTAATTCTAGTTAACATGAGACATTGCTGTTATCAAGGTAAATGCTCATGTGGGTCTAAACCACAGAGAAGTTATAGCATCTGATCTTTATCCCATGTAGGTAAGGCATGATGTGTACTATATTCCTTGTAACCATGATTTTATTTGCAGATATTCATGTACAAAATGATGGAGTCCTTGCCAATTCTAAATGCCCAAAGTTTTCACATTTGTATTTCAGAAAAAGTTTGTTTAACCCTGTGAGTTCAGAGGGATTGCACATAACCAGCTATTCCTCATTGTGTTTTCCACCATAGGACGGCCTATAGGATTTTTCAGTTGCCCAGTTGAGAAATGATGATTTTCTTACAGTGATGTTGACCATGGATTACTGCAAGGGACCAGGTGGTGCTGATGTGCCATAATGGTAGGAATGAGCAAGGTTACTTGCAGTTGTCTTGGTAGAAAACTTGTGACCTTAAATGCATATTTTATAATGTAATTTTCAGAGTCCCATGAACAGATCTCAGTGACTCTAACATTGGTCTTTAATGGGTAATATCTCTGGTCTGTAGATAAATACTAATGTGGATCTAAATCATAGCACAGAACTGGTGTATTATCATCAAGCATTTATGTAAGTGATGATGGTTTCCCTAACACCTGCTGTTACCATGATTTCTTTATCAGGTACACTGGTAAGAAGTTATAGCATCCTTACCAGTACTAGAAACCATGAGATTTTCATTGTTATATTTTAGAGAAAGCGTTTAACATTAAAAATATTTTGGAGCGTTGAACATATTTAAGCAATTATCAGATATTTCCAGCCATAGCCATCACCATGTAATTTTGCAGGTGTTCTGTAAGGAAATATTATCTTCTGACATTGGCTTTAACCTTGGAATACTGTAAATATCCAGGTAGGATGATTTGTTCCCTAATCACAGATGTGATCAAGGTGATTTGCCAGGTTTTGACAGAACACTTTGTTTCTGTTTACACATATATCCTATTATGCTTTTCAGGTTTCTGTAAAGAGGTCACAGTAATCACAGTGGTCATTTTCAGGGGATATTTCAGGTATCCAGGTAGGGGATGTTTGTATTTTTACCTCACCACAGATCATCTGACCTTCGTGTATCTAGGTAAGTGATCTTTGCTTGCCTAAATTGTATTAGTATGTGATTTGTTAGCAGATATTCAGGTAAGAAATAATTTTTTTCTTAATTCTGGCAACCATGCGATCCTATCACTTTATATATTGGAAAAATTGTATTATTCTCGTGAGTATTCAGTGACTTGCATGTACTCAAGGAACTAACACAGTATTGTGCATTACAGTAGTAACTATGGTATTTTTGCAGATAAGTAGTCTACAGAAAATGGTGTGTCCTACAATGACATAGACCTTGGAAGTTCTAAAAAGGTTCAGGTAGATATATGACTCTAGCAGTGATGGTAGTGAACAAGGTTTTTTGCAGGGTCTTGATGGGAAAGCTGTGTCCATACACATATTTATTACCATGTGTTCTCAGGTTCCTATGAAGAGATCATGGTAAATATTGTCATGATCAAGAATGGGACTGTGCATGTATCCAGATAAGTGATGATATGGGTCTGAGTACCTTACACACAATCGGATATCTGATATACAGATAAATGTGGATGATGTACTAACTTTTGTCTTGCTGTGTGGATTTTTTGCAGTTATTCAGTGAGGAAAAGATGTTTCCCAACAAACCACCCCCTCGCCTCTCTAGTAAGTATAAGATTTCATTCTATTCTTGCAAATAGATCATGTGTATTTAACATCTGTAATGGTAGAGAGCTATGCAAGTATCCAGATAATTGAGTATCTCATTCATTACCACAATGTGCACCATAGGGTTTTTGCAGGTATTTTTAAAAGAGAATAAGATTTCTCTTACAAGTCTTTTTCCTCAGGGTTCTGCAAATATTCATATAATGGTGATGAGTTCTGAAATGATACAGATGACCGAGGGACTTTGCAAATATCAGGTTGAATGAGATGTGTACTAATTGCTGGAGAACATCATGTGTTCTCCAGATTCTGGTCAAAACTTCACAGTGAGCATCTCCATGGTTAATAACATGGGATGTTGCTGGTAGCAAGGCAGCACTAATGTGGACCCAAACCACAGCACAGCCCATGTGATCCTCAGTTTTTTAGGAAAGCTGAGATGCTGTCCCTAATATTTGTTGTTACCATGATATCTTTGCGGGTTGTAGGTAAGAAATGATTGAGTTCTTGCTAATTCTAAGAACTGTGAGTTTTCACAGTTAATATGTCCAGAAAAAAATTGTGTTCAATCCTGAGTGTTGAGGGATTTAACTTATCTAGACATTTATCAGAGTTCTCCACCACAGTACCTACTGCCCATAGGATGTTTATAGGAATTCAATCAAGAAAAAATGGTCTTCTGACATTGATGTTGACCTTGGATTACTGCAGGTATCTAAGAAGAGATCATATTGTGTTTTCTTACACATGTCATAATATGTTTTTCAGGTTCTTGTCATGAAATCCTGATGAACAGTCATCTTATTGTGGGACATTCCTGGTAACCAGGTAAATGATCGTGTACACTTTAACCACATCACAGACCATCTCATCTTTTCATACCTAGGTAAGTGATGTTTGTAATAAAAGTAGATCTCAATTCTAGTGACCATGTTATTCTATAGTTTTTCATTTTAGAGGAAGTTTATGGTTTGTCCTTTGAGTGTGGAATAATTTGCTTGTACTCAGATAACTAATATGGCACCGTGCATCACAGTAGTAACTGTG
This sequence comes from Cephalopachus bancanus, assembly GCA_027257055.1. Classification (NCBI taxonomy): domain Eukaryota; kingdom Metazoa; phylum Chordata; class Mammalia; order Primates; family Tarsiidae; genus Cephalopachus; species Cephalopachus bancanus. Next base: position 47,064 of record JAPVLO010000691.1, read on the forward strand.
GCATTTTGGCAGATAAGCAGGCAAGAGAAAATGGTGGGTCCTACAATGGCATAGACCTTGGAAGTACTGCAAAAATCTAGGTAGATTTATGGCTTCTGCGATGATGACAGTGAGCAGGTTATTTGCAGGGTCCTGGTAGAAAAGCGGTGTCCATAGACACCTTTGTCACAAAAAGACTTCAGGTTTTTATCAAGAGATTATGTATACCTCATGATAAACAATGGAACTGTGCTTGAATCCAGGTAAGCAATGATATGGGCCTTAAGCACTCTACAAACAATGTAATCTTACAGATATGTGGATTAGTATAGACGGTTTCCCTAACTCTTGTGTTGCCATATTTTTTGCAGGTATTTAGCCAAGAAATGATATTTTGTCAACCAATACTAGTAAATATTAGTCCTTTATTATTTTAGAGTTTAGATACAACTTGTTTTTAAACTTATAGCAAGAGAAGGATATGCAGGTACCTAGGTACATTTTTCTACTATTCCACACTACAATATTGACCATGACATTTCAACAGGTACACAGTCAAGAGATGATACTGCCACTAACAACAGTGTTGACTGTGAAATTGTGGCAACATCCAGGTTGTGTTGACAGTTTCCTTTATGATGGAAGTCCCCCAAATTGTCTACAGGTATCTTTTCTTTTTTTAGCTAAAACAAGCTGGTTTTTTTAAAACACTTTGTTCAATGTGAATTTTACTTTTCTATAATGAGATTACAGTGAAATTAATAATAGTTGCTAATGGGACCTTGCTAGTAACCAGGTAATTGATAAAGTGTTTTTACCACAATTAGACCATTTGATCTTTAGATTTCCACGTAAGTGAGAATGGTGTCCTTAACATGTATTTCTGGCCGGGCTCGGTGGTTCAGCCTGTAACACAAGCACTTTGGGAGGATGAGGTGAGTGAATTGCCTGAGCCTGTGGGCTCGAGACTAGCCCGGGCAACTTGGCGGGACCTCGTCTCTACAATAAAAAGAAGAAAAAGAAAGTTAGCTGAGCATGGTAGCACGCTCCTGTAGTTCTGGCTACTTGGAAGGCTGAGACGGAAGGATTGCCAGAGCCCAGCAGGTCGACACTGGGGTGGCCGTGAGTGTGCCACTGCACTCCAGCCTGGGCAATGGAGTAAGACTCCAACTCAAAACAAAACAAAAGCATACGTTTCTGCACATATCCTCTTAAGTTCTTTCCTAGTACACAGGTATGAGATGATTTGATATTAACACATTAGAGACCTTTTAATTTCAGATATCTAGGTGATTGATGATGTTTTCGAGACTTATCTCATAACTGAGGTCATTCGCCTTGCCCTCCCAAAGTGCTGGGGTTATAGGCTGAGCCACTGAGCCTGGCCGGTAATTTATAATACTGTTTATCACTGTGATATTGGCCATAATTCTTTGTAGATATTCCTTAAAAAGAGGAAAGCTGACCGGGCTCGGTGGCTCAGCCTGTAATCCTGCGCTTTGGGAGGCCAAGGTGAGTGGATTGCCTGAACCCGTGGGTTTGAGACCCACCTGGGCAACTTGGCGAGAGACCTCATCTCTACAATTAATCAACAATTAGCCAAGCGTGGTAGCGCTCGCCTATAGTTCCAGTTACTTGGAGGCTGAGCGGAAGGATCGCTGGAGCCCAGCAGGTCCAGGCAGTGGTGGCAGGGAGCGTGCTACTCCACTCCAGTCTGAGCAACAGATTGAGACTTCAACTCAAAAAAAAAAAAAAAGAGGAAAGCTTCTCTTACAAATATTTTTCTTTGACATTATGCAAGGATCCAGGAAACTTTTTTTTTTGAGTTGGGTTCTCTCACTCTGTTGCCTAGGCTGGAGTGCAGTGGCACACTCATGGCTCACCCACAGCCTTGACCTCCCTGGTTCAGGCAATCCTTCCACCTCAGCCTCCTGAGCAGCTGGAACTACAGATGTGTGCCACCATGCCCAGCTATTTTTTTTTAGAGATGAGGTTTCGTTATGTTTCCCAGGCTGGCCTCAAATTCCTGGGCTCAAGTGATCATCCCACCTCAGTCTCTCAAAGAGCTGGGATTACAGGCATGAACCGCCACGCCCAACCCTGGTAATTTTGATAGGTCCTGAAAAGATGCAAGAGTCCAAGAGAATTTGGTACACAGGCAGAATAACACATATAGGAAACGTATTTTTGCATTTTTTTTTTTGACTCGGAGTCTCACTCTGTTGCCCAGGCTGGAGGGCAGTGGCTTGCTCACGGCCACCGCAGCCTCGGTCTGCTGGACTCAGGTGAGCCTTCTGGATCCTTCTGCCTCAGCCTTCCAAGTGGCTGGAGTTACATGCATGTGCCACCATACCTGGCTATTTTTTTTTTTTTGAGTTGGAGTCTCACTCTGTTGTCCAGGCTGGAGTGTGACTGCACACTCATGGCCACCCCAGCATTGATCTGCTGGGCTCTGGCAATCCTTCCGCCTCAGCCTTCCAAATAGCCAGAACTACAGGCATGCACTACCATGCCCAGCTAATTTTTGGTTTATCGTAGAGACAAGGTCCCGCCAAGTTGCCCAGGCTGGTCTCGAACCCACGGACTCAGGCAACCCATCCGCCTTGGCCTCCCAAAGTGCTGGGATTATAGGCATGAGCCACCAAGTCCGGCCCATATTTTCCACAATATATTTTTCAGGTTTATTTCAAGAGACCATGATAAGCCTAACAGAGGTAATTAACATGAGTCTTTGCTGGTATGAAAATATACAATGATGTAGGCATAAAGCACAGTCCAGCCCAACTGATCTTCCTTTATATAAGTAAATGAGGGTGTCCCTAACACTTCCGTTAGTATGATTTTGCTGCAGCTATTTAGTAAGAAATAATAAAACTTTAACTAATTTTAAGTACCATTATTTTTTTTCACTTTTTACATTTTAGAATAACTTTATGATTAACCCATGAGTTTTGAGAAATCATGCCTATCCTGGTTATTACATTGGTATTTCTTACCACAGTGATAACCATGGTATTTTTGCTGGTGTCCCGTTAAGAAGTGATGATCTTATAATGGTGTTGACCTTGCATTATTACAAACATCCAGGTAGAGTTTATGCTTTCTATAATGTTGGAACAACCAAGGTTATTTTGAGATATCTTGGTGGAAATGGTTGTGTCCTTTAACACATATTTCACAATGCGTATTTCAGGTTTTTGCAGAGAAACCTTGATGAACCGAACAGTGTTTGGTACAGGGGACATTTCTGGCACGCAGGTAAGTGATGACATGCACTGTAACCACATCATAGACCAGCAGATCTTCATATATTGCTTACAATCAAATGACGTATATTTGCTTAAACTTTTCTACCATGCGATTTTTTGGGTAGTTATTCAGGTAAGAAATGATAGTGTATATCAATTATGGCAGTTGTGTTATCCTAATGCTTTATATTTTAGAGAAAACTAATGTTTAACTAAGTGATTGCTAAGCTATTTACTATCCAAGTCATTGCCATGGAGTTGCATGTCATAGTAGTAATTGTGGGTGTTTTTGCAGGTGAGTAGTAAAGAGAAAATGATGTCTCTAATAATGATGCAGACTTTAGAATACTGCAAGAATCCGGGTGGATTTGATGGTTCCTGCAAGATTTACTACAAGGTTTGAGGACAAAAGCTGTGTCCACAGACACATCTGTCACAATATGTTTTTATGTTCTTTCAAGAGATATCATGGTAAACCTCATCATGAACAACAATGGGACTGTGCACATATCCAGTTAAGTGATGAGTATTCAGATAAGTGATGATGTAGGCCTTAAACACCTTGAAAACAATCTGCCTTCAGATGTATAGATGAGTTTGGATGGTGTTTCTAACTTTTGTGTGACCGTGTTTTGTTTTTTTTGGCAAGTATTCAGAAATAATAATGCCCTCATCAATACTAGTAAGCATTGGCCCTTATTACTTTAGAGCTTAGATACAATGTGTGTTTAACCTTAATAGGAAGGAAAGAATATGAAAATATCCACATAAAGTTACCTACTGTTCCACACCACGGTATTGACCATGAGATTTCTATATCAAAAGATGATGGTTTCTGTAACAATGGTGTTGATCTTGAAGTTGTGGTAAGATCCAAGCAGTATTGATGGTTCCCCTAGTGATGAAAATGACCCCCCTTTTGCGGATAAAACAGCTTATTTCTTTAAACACCTTTGTCAAATGTGTTTTTCAGGTTCCAGTAGACTTGAGATCTTAGTGAACCTAACAACAGTCACTTATGGGTTCTTGGTAGTAACCACATCAGTGGTAAATTGGGCCATACCACATTACAGACCATCTGATCTTCAGGTTTTTAGGTGAGTGAGTATGGTCTCTCTAACATAGTGTTACTGTATCTGTTTTCTTCAGGTTTTCCATGAAATTGTTTGGTAGCAGTATATAGGTATCAGATGGTGTGACTCTAACTCATCAGAGACCTTCTTATTTCCAGTTAAGTGATGAACGATGTTTTAGAGATTGTTATGTTAACCTTGTGTATGGCGTGTATGCAGTTTAAACATTAATTTATCCCTAATTATACTAGTAAGCATAAATTTTTAATGTATCCTCCTAAGATAATGTGTATTTAACACTTGTACTGATAGAAAGATATGAAGTGTGTAGGTATCTTAGTATTTTATTATATTGCCCATCACCACATGATTGACCCTGGGATTTTTGCAGGTATCCATTAAAGTGGAAGACACCTCTTCCTACAGTTTGACCTCATAGTTCTGCAGTTATGTACTTAGAGTTGATGGGCCCCAAAAGATACAGGTAGAATTAGACCAATACCAAATCCATTTCCCACAATGTGTTTTCCAGGGTGTGTCAAGAGATCATGGTGGACCTATCTATGGTTATTAATATGTGATATTGTTGGTTTTGAGGTAAATGATTATGGAGACCTAAACCACAGCACAGACCATCTGATTTATATATATATATGTATGTGTGTGGTTTATATATATGAAGATCAGATGATCTTAATAATACTAATAAGCATAAGCTTTTAATGCATTCTTCTTCTGAGATAATATGTATTTAATAGTTGTGCTGATAGAAAAATATGTAGGTATCTTGGTATTTTATCATATTACCTGAATATGTATGTGTAAGTGTTGATTGTGTCCCTGACACTTGATGTTACCATAATTTCTTTGCAGGTATTCAGGTCGGGAATGAGAGTTCTTATCGATTCTTAAAAACATGAGTTTTTCTTTTTAAATAAATTAGAGAAAATGTTTCCTTAACCCTTTGAGTGTTGAGGAATTGCACATACCAGATAATTATTGTGATGTTCTCAGTCATAGTTGTAACCATAAGAATTTTGCAGGTGTCCCCGAAACAAATGTCTTATCTAACCATAGTCTTGACTTGGTATTTCTATGAATGTCCATGTAGAGTTCTTATTTTCACAATAATATAAGTGACAAGGCTATTTGCAGATGTCCTAGTAGAACATGTTGTCTTTTTACACATATATCATAATATGTTTTTCACATTCTTGTCAATAGATGATCTATAAGCCCAACAATGGTCATTATCAGAAGACATTTGTGGTGTCCAGGAAAATATGTGCACTTTAACCACAGACCAACTGATCTTCGCATATCTAGATAAGTGATATTTGTTTGTCTAAACTTGTTTTACCATGTGAATTGTTTTAAACAATTCTAATAGCCATGTTATCTTATTGTTTTATATTTTTGAGAAAGTTTATTTTTTATCCTGTGGGTGACTTATGATTTGCCAGGTATCTAGGTAATTATAGTATTATCCATGGTATTTTTGCACGTGTGCAGTCAGGAAATGATAGTGTCTTTTTTCTTTTTTTTAGTTGGAGTCTCACTCTGTCGCCCAGACTGGAGTGCAGTGACCGCTCCCGGACACCGCAGCCTCGACCAGCTGGGCTCCGGCGATCCTTCCGCCTCAGCCTTCCGAGTAGCTGGAATTACAGGCACGCGCTACCATGCCCGGCTGATTTTTTGATTTATTGTAGAGATGAGGTCTCGCCAAGTTGCCCAGGCAGATCTCGAACCCGTGGGCTCAGTCAATCCACTCACCTCAGCCTACCAAAGCGTGGGATTACAGGCTGAGCCACCGAGTCCGGCTGATAGTGTCTTTAACCATGGTGTTGACCTTAGATTACTGCAAATATTCAAGTAGAATTGATGTATCCTGCAATGATGGAAATGAACAAGGTTATAGACAAGGAGTTGTCCAAGTTCCAAAGGTATGGCCATATCACATTTGTCACAATGTGTTTTTCAGGTTTCAGTCATGAGAGCGTGTTGAACTTCATGGTAACTGTTAATGGAGACTTAACCTGTATCCAGATAAATGATAATGTGGACCTTAAGCACCCTGCAGATGATGTGATCTTAAGATATCTAATGTAAGTATAGATAATGTCCCTAACATTTGTGTTATCAGGTTTTTTCAGGTATTCAGGTAATAAATGATAGTGTCTAACAAATACTAGTAAAAAATAGTCCTTTCTGTTTTACAGTTTAGATATATGATTAACCTTAGTAGTGACTGAGAGGGATATTCAGGTATACAGGTAAGTTATCGCTTTGTCCATCACCTCTTTTTTGACTTTGAGTTTTATTGTAGCTGCTTATCAAGAAAAGAATATGTACCCAACTAGGTTGTTGATTTTGAACATCTGAATGTTTCCAAGTAGATTAGATGGCCCCCCGAATTATCAAGTGGCCAAGGGGTTTTTCAGGTGTTCATGTAATACATGTTTTCCCAACACAATTTTTACCATGATCTTTTAAAGAATCCAGTCAAGAGAAGATGGTGCCTTAACCACTGTGGCTACAGCCTATATAATTTCTTAACTAGATACCAGCAGAAATCCAAATTAAATGCTATTGTTAATTGAACCATCATCTCTTGATTGCTATTTTTGTAGAGATATATTCAAGAGTTGATGGTGCTTCTAACTGGAGTGTTGACCCCGGAGTTTTGCTAGTATCTAGGTAGATTTTATAGATCCCTGTAGGTTTGTAGTGCCCATAGGACTTTCAGGTGTCCAGATTGTAAATTTGTCCTTAAATATTATTGTCTCTTTGAGTTTTTGAAGATTCTAATGAAGAGATTATTGCAAACTTCCCTATAGTATTGAAGCCAAGATTCTCCTTGCATCCAAGTACAAGATGGTGCTTGTACCAAATTTGAAGCTCATGAGATTTTTGCAATTATCCAGGTAAGCAATACTGGGGTTTTTAAACCAAGATAGTGACCATATTTATTTGCAAATATCTTTGTAAGTTATGTTGATTAACCACTATAACTATCAGGGGAATTTTGCAGACTTTCTGTTAAGCTATGAAAGTGTTTCTAAGGTGTTTTTCCTGGAAATGTACAGGCATCCAGGTAAGAGTTGATGGTGTTTTTAATCAAAATTTCAACAGTGGGATTTTACAGTTAGGCAAGATATAATGTGTTTTACCATGATATTTATTTTGGCCTTTCAAGGTTTTTCAAGTAAGAGATGATGTTAGCCTAATACATTAGTGACTGGGTTTTTTGCAGGTATCTAGGCAGAAGATGATGATGTATAGTGCCGACTTTGCATATATCCAGGTAAGCATTTATCTGTCCCTTACTATATTAGTGGTCTTGACATGTTTTAATTGTCCAAGTAAAAGGTGATGTGTCTTTAAACACATTAGTTACCATGGGCTTTTGCATGTATCCAGTTAAGAGATGATGGTGGCCCTAACTATGGTAGTGATCAAAGATTTTTGCAATTTTCCAAAAGAGAGATAATGTTTCACTAGCTACAGTATTGACCATGAGATTGCGTGGCATCCTGATTAGAACTAATGGATCCACAATTCTGTTTTTTTTAATCCTCACATGTTTTAGGTATTCCAGAGAGAGACGATGGTGTTCCTAACAACATCTATTGACCATAGAATTTTGCAGATATCCACCCAAGAGATGATGGTGTCTCTATCAATGTTGACATCCATGGGAATGAAAGAAAAATGGAATACTTTTTCTGTTAACTACATATTTTGTGAAATGTTTTGTAAAATTCAATGACTGTTAAATTTTATTCACAGTCATATTTTATTTTTTAATTTAATTTATTTATTTATTATTATTTTTTTGAGTTGGAGTCTCACTCTGTCGCCCAGACTGGAGTGCAGTGGCTGCTCCCAGCCACCGCAGCCTCGACCTGCTGGGCTCCGGCCAACCTTCTGCCTCAGCCTTCCAAGTAGCTGGAACTACAGGCACGTGTTACCATGCCCGGGTAATTTTTTTGATTTATTGTAGAGATGAGGTCTCGCCAAGTTGCCCAGGTGGGTCTTGGCCCCGCGGGCTCAGGCAATCCACTCACCTTGGCCTCCTAAAGCACTGGGATTACAGGCTGAGCCACTGAGCCTGGTCACAGTCATATTTTATTATATCCATTTATTTCTGTTTGAGTTCTACATAATGACATCTGTACCTGGAATCTTAAGCTCATGTTTATTAAATATTTTAGCATTTATGTTATCAATACAACATACTTCTGAGAAATGTGGTTATTCTTAAATAAAATCAGGCTATAGATCCAATTGTTAATTAGAGGGTTAGTGGAGCCAGGGGAGAGGATGTTGGTATACATATTGTGGATAAAAACATCTGTACTCTCACCCTGCTGATATAAACAAATACTAGATGGTATGTTAGAAAAATATGTAAAACATGCAGATTAGTGAGAGATTCAAAAGGCTGTTGTTCAATTATTAATTCTGTTAAGTTATTATTTAAATTACGCCATTAAAACATGGAAAATAAGAACTGGATAAGAACTTGGTGTTCAACTAGTCCAACATCACCATGAACGAGAACTGTGTGCAGAAAGTTTCATCAAAGTCACACAGTCTAGTTGTAGTGACAAGTGCTCTTTCCACTATCTTATTTCCTTTACTGAAAGCCTTAGACCAACTGAAAAGCAATAAAACAAGTGCTCAAGAGCTTGTTTAAATCAATACACATCAGGAAATGCATTTCAGATTGGCCAGACTCTCCTTTATGCACTTTGCTTTTTTGTTCAAATTCAAGATAAAACTTTCTTTAAGGAAGCCCAGGTCTCAATCATAAACCCTCAGCTGCAATTATGTCCAATGAAGGGAGCCAGCCTAGACTGAATTTTAGTTTAGCAAGTGGAATCCCTGTGAACTTCCATTCTCCTCTGATATTACCGTTCATTTAGGATCCTGAATAAGGAATCACTGCCCTGCATTTCAGTACCATTGGAAACATGTCAGAACAAGACCCATATAGTATAATTCCACTGGAAAAGAGAAGTAAAGGGGTTAACTTGCAATAGTAAGTGAAGATAATGAGGGAGAAATAAGCTGTAAACACCGAGGACAGAAATGCTTTTGACAAAATGCCTTCGCCTTTGGACCATGCACATAGTAGACACTAAATAAATATTTGTTGAAGTAAATGAATGCTTCTTGATAGTTTGAATGATTATGGATTGCCTCATTCAACAACTGTTCTTTTTTTTCAGAGTGTAATGGAAAAAAAGTTAAAAACTCCATTTTTCAGACTTCTTGCAACACGGGTGCAAGCATGATTTAGTGTCCACCATCAGATGTTTACATGTAACCTCTGTTGGAATTGATCATGGGTAGAAAGACAGGGAGTGGACATCCTTCTTACTGGCATGTATAGTGGATGGGGCACCATGGTTCTGACCAGAAGTGTTTGGCAGCTTGGAATTCATAAACAGAGAGACAAACCAAAGCTAGAGATGTAGTTTAGGGTCAAATATGTTACTTGAGAAAATATTCTTTCATTTTTCTATTTTGCCTTTTAGTTTTTGAAAATGTAACAGATAATATTGGCAACCCCCTCGGGTTCCCTCCCAATGTGGGAGCTTTTCTGTTCTCTCAATAAATCCTGCTTTTAAAAAACAACAAACAAACAAACAGAACAGATAATGTCATGGAAATAAAAGAAACTGAAAAAGAAAAAGAAAGCCAACCATTATACAACCACTGAATCACATGAGAACTTTCCATTTTTCTCTGTTTTTTTAAAAGTCACTATCCATATTTATACATATTATATAGGGAACATAAGGTTGGTATAATTTTCTGATTCCCTTCTCTTAAAATTATAAATATATATGTATATATTTTTTAATATATGGAACAATGGAAAAATTTAAGTCTATGCAAGTACAAGTCATTCTGCCATTGAACAACAAGTACCTACTGCAGTAGGTAAAGTTTCATGTTCTGAGGATCAGCAGTGAAGAGACCACACAAAGTCCATGCCCTAAGGATTACTACATTTGTAATTGGGTTACAACCCCAACGATCCATATATCCTGGTGTCCCTGGGATAGTCCTACCTGGGAGAATCCTTGTCCCATTATAATTATTAATAGCTCTCACTCTCAAAGGTGTCTCAGTTTGGATGATACATGACATGGTCACCCTGGATGTAAAAGAGAATATACAAATGAGGATATATATTAATTGCAGCATAATGAGTGCTATAAAAATATCCTAAATGTGATAGTAATTGGGGAAGGGTATATCTTTGGTGGTCAGGGCAGTTCTCTTTGAGGAGAGGTTAGACTGAATGACGAGAAGGAGCCAGTCAGCGAGAAAGTGAAGGTATAAACATTCTAGAAACACCAAGAGTAAGTGATGGCCTGTGCAGGGGACAGGTGGAGGCAGTGTGGATGGAGAGCAGTGTGAGAGGGAGAGTCGGCAAGGGCTGGATTTTATAAGGCCTTACTGGTTATGAGCAAGAGCTTGGCTTTCATTTGAAAAGCAATGGATAGTCTTTGAAGGAGAGCAAAGTGACTAACGTGTGGGCCAAATTCATTCATATCCACTGGCCAGCAAATCACTACCTGGAAGGGCATTCTCAAATTTAAAAATGTAATAGCTCCTATAAAAAAGCCACAGAAACCACGACTTTACAGAAAAACCAGCACTGGGATGAAGGAGAAATGATTACATGACTTCAAGCTTAATACAGAGTTTAAACTAAATTCCTGATAAGCATGCATATTTGCAGCTTTCCCCCCTGAGATATTAAGAGATAAAGTGCTCAATTTTAGAACTTTAGAGCAGACTTGCAAATAAATGCAAGTCGTTACAAGTTTAATCAAGCTATCCTCTTGTCATTAACGCCATTAGTTGAGAATAATGCAGTTTGAAGGCAGGACAAGTTCCGGATAAGGAAGCAACAATCTGGGACTAACTCTCTGAAAAGGGAGGGAGGAGCATGATACCAGAAGTCTCGTGGACGCTGTAGGTGTTCCAGCAAGTTCCAGATTCTTTCTGAGGCATTTTAAAGAGATGCAGCTCAGAGATGCAAACTCCGTCCCACTAGGCCTGGTCTTCCAAGGCCCAGCACTTGGCCACATGGGTTGTGCATGACACCAGGATGTCAGGATGCAGACGCTGGAGGAAGGACCAAATTCCAGGTCATATTCTCACCAAACCATGCCAGCTCAAAGGAAGGGACATCTTCTCAATTCGACTCTGGTTTGCCTCTCTGCTTACAAATTCCAAGTTCCTCAAACACATCTGGTCGGAGCCATGGTGCCCCTTCACAATCCCTACCAGTAAGATGGGTGTTCACTTCCTGCCTTTCTACTCATGACTCTGAGAAAGGTCCGTGCCCAGAGTGAATGTCTTCTCTATATGATACGAAGGCTTCCTCTGTGCACAGTGACGCAGTATTTAGGACATTCTCCCAGCCTTATGGCTGCGCACCAGTCATCCCTTCCTATCCAAATCTCTTAGCAGATGCACTCTCACCAGCTAGCTAATTCTGTTTCCTGGTTTTCATCCTGGACATGAGACTGTGCCAATTTCTTATTTCAGCAACATCCCAGGCATGAAGCAAACAGAGCATTTTTCACAATTTACCCACCTAAACAATCAGTCACTGGAGGCTACTCTGGAAGCAAGACTACATTCCTCACACACACACCAAGCACCTCTCTTCTTGGGCGCCAGGAGTCCCTTAGAACCTCTATCATCCTTCTTCTGTCACCATTTGTTACTTCCAGTCCTTTCTGTCTCCCTCAGGACTAGTTAAGGCAGATGTTAATGTGTGAGTGAGGTTTTGAAAATAACACTTTTCCTAGCAGTGGTGTGAGCTAATGGAGCTTTTCATCTCAAAAACGTTTACAAACATTAATTAAGCTTATAGTTCCCTGGTGGACTTAGGCAGAAAGAATATCCACGGAGAGAATTTCCGTTTTTCCCCCCCAATCACAGAAAGTCTTCAAGGAAACAGAAGGCCTAGAGCTTCAGCCAAACAGTCGTTTTCTTGAAAGAGGATTTAACATACCTTTAGAACTTTTGTGATGCTCAGAAAATGAAGTCTTTTGTGATGCTTCATAAAATGAAATCCCTTGGAATGCTTCATAAAACAAAGTTCAGCTAGTATAAGCCACCTGTCAAAAGTATTTCTTGTTTCTTGTTATGGAAAAGTATGTATCTATTGAGTTAGTGCAGTAGAAAAATAAACTGCAAACCTAAATTAATTCAATAAGACATTATTTCTCAATAGGAAGGGGGGAAAAACTAGCATGTGTAAGAAGAAAGAAGAATATGAGAGAATAAAAAAATCTTTAAAGGTATTCTTTATATTTCCTTCTCTGATGCAGAAATCCAAACAGAAAAGCTTTAGAAGAAACACCTAGAAAAACAATACCCCAGTTTCAAAATGCAGAAATACAGGCATAATACAATGGCGAAATTCATTCATGGCTATTCTCATCCAAATCAATAGTTCTCAACAAAGCACAATTTTGCCTCCAAGGGGGCATCATTTTACAACTTCTGGACACATTTTTTGTTGTCACGACTGGGGATTGGGGAAGGGTTGCCAAATAAAGTGATGCGGGCATTCAGTTGGTAGAGGTCAGGGATGCAATAAACATCCTACAATGCACAGGACAGTTCCTATCACAAAGAATGTCCTTCAAATGTCAATGGTGCCAAGATGGAGGAACCCTGTTCTAAATTATTACTTTGTCCAAGAAGTATCTCCAAATCAAGTAGGAGTTTGTGATATGCCACTGATATGGTTAACGCCAACCCATCTAGCTCCAAGCAGGCTCAACATGGTGATCTTTTCCACTAATTGCTCTAGAATGTCTTCATTTGGCCTGAAACCCTAACCTGTGTACAGAATCTGAACTCCAACATGTACCTAGCTACTACACTGATGATTTTCTCAGAAAGTCATGGCCATGCTTATGTTTTGAAGTGATTCAGTCTTTTATTTTTTTTCTAGCTTCATTGAAGTATAACCGACAAAAACTGTATACATTCAAGGTGTACAAAGTGATTATTTGATATACTATATATTGTGACATGATTACTACAGTCAAATTAATTAACATACACATCACCACATTTACTTACCATTTGTGTGTATGTGTGTGTGTGGGGGGGTGAGGACATTTAAGATCTCTCTTAGCAAATATCAAATAAACAAAACTGTATTTTTTTTTTTTGAGTTGGAGTCTCACTCTGTCGCCCAGACTGGAGTGCAGTGGCCCCTCCCGGCCACCGCAGCCTCAAACTGCTGGGCTCCGGCGATCCTTCTGCCTCAGCCTTCCCAGTAGCTGGAATTACAGGCATGCGCTACCACGCCCGGCTGATTTTTTGATTTATTGTAGAGATGAGGTCTCGCTGCCCAGGCGGGTCTCGAACCCACGGGCTCAGGCAATTCACTCACCTCAGCCTCCCAAAGGCGCGGGATTACAGGCTGAGCCACTGAGCCCGGCTACAAAACTGTATTATTAACTGTAGTCACAAGGCTGTATGTTCAATCACTAAAGTTTATTCATTTTATAACTGAAAGTTTGTACCCTTTTACCAATGTCTCCCCATTGCCCCCACTTCCCAGACCCTGGCAACCACCGTACTTCTCTCTGCTTTTGTGAGTTCAACTTTTTTTAGATTCCATATATGAATGTGTAGGGAAGTTTAAATTTTTCCCCTGAAGTTTCAATCACTTGAGTCTATAAAACAAACTGATAATAAATAGATTAACAGGAGAAAAGGCATACAAAGTTTATTATGTGCTCACATGTATGAAAGTCATACAAAATATAAAAATTCAAAGAAATGGTCAGATGGTTGATGCTTTTATACCATCTTGAAGTTACAAAAAGAATAGGGGCTTGGATCCTGGCAAAACAGGTAATGGAAGAGGCAGAAGAGGAGGTCCGGCTAGTAAAGGTGGTCTTATTATGTAGATGAAACCTCACAGGTAGCAGTCCTCAGACAGAATAGATGGTAAATGTTTCTTTCAGACCTTTAAAGTCTCGGACTCTCAGTTCATCTTTTCTAGATCTGGAGGGGAGTGTGGCATTCTAAGAAAACCTGTTTGCTTCTGTTATTTATTTCACTTTATTTCCCCTGCCCATGCAAATTCCTTCAGGAAAGACAGCTTTGCAGGACCACTTCTGTGTGCCGGCCCTTTAAACTGTCATTTCAAGGTACGTCAAAGTATATTTGAGGGTGAAATATTTTAATTTCCTTTAGATCACACACTAATTATCTGTGTCTAGTTTATTTCACTAAGCATATTTTCCAGATTCATTCATGTTGTCACAAATGGCAGAACTTCATTTTTTATGGTTGAATAGTATTTCATTGTGGATAGATAAATATATAGATATAGGCCACATTTTCTTTAGTCATTCCTCCATTGACAAACACATTGTTTCCATATTTTGGCTATTGTGAATAATGATGCAATGAACATGGGGGTGTAGATTGTAGATATCTCGTAGATATATAAGTTTTATTATAAAAGCAGACACATAAATCAATGAAAAAGAATAATGAGTCCACACACATATGGTCAGCTAGTCTTTGATAAAGATGCCAAGAATACACAATGGGGAAAGGATAGTCTCTTTAATAAATGATGTTGGTCATCTTTGACAAAGCCTTCAACAACTACCACTGGGGAGAGGAGAACCTATTCAGTAAATGGTGCTGGGAAACCTGGGTGATCACATGCAGGAAATTAAAACAAGACCCCTACCTATCACCATACACAACAATCAACTCTAAATGGATCAAAGATCTAAACGCAAAACCTCAAAGCATAAGAATCTTAGAAAATTTAGGAGACACCCTTATGGAAATTGGAACTGGCCCAATTACTGACCAAAACCTCAAGTGCCCATAGCATAAGAGATAAGATAGACAAGTGGGACCTCTTCAAACTGACAATCTTCTGCAAAGCAAAAGAAACCATCAAGAGAGCAGGAAGACAGCCCACAGAATGGGAAAACATATTTGCCAACTGTATATCTGACAAGGGCTTAACATCTAGGATCTACAAAAAACACAAATGCGCCAAAAGGAAAAAAACAAACAGCCCCATTACAAAGTGGGCAAAAGACATGAAAAGACACTTCTCAAAAGAAGATATACGGGCGGCCAACAGACACATGAAAAAGTGCTCAGCCTCACTCATCATCAGAGAAATGCAAATCAAAACCAAATTGAGATACCACCTAACCCCAGTAAGAATGGCCATCATTAATGAAACAAACAACAACAGATGCTGGCAAGGATGCAGAGAAAAAGGAATGCTTCTACACTACTGGTGGGAATGCAAACTAGTGCAACCTCTTAGAAGACAGTGTGGTGATTTCTGAAAGAACTAGAAACTGACCTTCCATATGACCCAGCAATCCCCCTATTGGGAATATACCCGGAGAAGCTAAAGTCATTCTATGAAAAAGATACCGCCTGCACATGCATGTTTGTTGCAGCTCTATTCACAATAGCAAAAACATGGAACTAACGTGCTGCCCATCGAAGCTGGACTGGATAAAAAAATGTGGTATATATGCACAATGGAATATTACGCAGCTGTGAAGAAGGACAAACATATGGACTTGGCAGCAACTTGGATGGATTTAGAGTCGATCATACTCAGTGATCTATCACAAAAACAAAGAACAGAGTGCCATATGTTCTCACTCATAAACGGACCTTGAACAATTATCATAATACTATAAGAAAGCAATTGACAGTAGTGGGAACTGCCAGGGGAGGAGGGGCACACCTCATCCACAAGGGTACCTGCATAATGAACACTTGTATACCTAACCCTGAATTGTACTCCACATCTTTAAAATAAAGAAAATAAATAAATAAACAAATAAAAGCGATTTTGGGAAAACTGAATGTCTTCATGCAAACGAATGAAAGGAGAGGCTTTGCACTTTTTTCCTTCACCTCCTTCTCACAAAATCATCTGTTGACCTGCATCTGGCATTCTGCTTAAGTGATTGTGTTCAGTAGTCTGTAGAGAAGAGAAAGAAGGCACATGGGGGAAGATAAAGAGATATGACTCAAACTGCATGAGCATAGAACTCCCACCCCTTTTTTTCAAGTTTTACTAAGAAGCAAAAATATCGAGAGATGATAACTTCAAAAAAAATTGCAATCAAGTTGAAAAAAGATCTGAGAACTATCCTTGTTTCTATTTTTCATTTCATTGTAATTAAGATTAACTACACTACCTAAAATACAAAGACAACTAGGGTAAGATTCCTGTCTTTGAGTTTAGTTAAACCAGAGAGATAGGTTATAAAACAACTCTATATAGCAGGAAGCATAATGGACCTTATTAGGGACTGGGGAGGGCATCGGGAGTTATTGCCTAATAAAGTCTCTATTTGGGGTGATCAAAAAACCTTGGAAACAGATAATGGTGATGATTTTACAACTTTGTGAATATAATCAATGCCACTGAATTGTACATTTAAAATGGTTAAAATCACAAATTTTGTTATACATATTTTACCACAATAAAAAAAATGCAAAAGAAACCCTCCAGGTATCTGTGAAGTGTGATAGTGGCAATAGATGAGATACACACAAAAGACCTTGAGAGTAAACAAAAAAAAAATAATCTTTTAAAAATCATTTATTGAGTTTCTACTTCTTCTCTCCTAGGCACTTAATAGTCAGTGTCTCAGTCTAGTTTCTCCAAGAAGCTGATGCCAAGATGAAATTAGGAATTGAATGTTCTAGAGATGTACTGGGACAAATACCAGTGTAGAAAAAAGAAGAGGAAGCAGGAATGGGCAGGGACAGTCTCCAGACTGCAATGTGGATCTGACACAGGTGAAAGGAGCTAGAGAAGGGAACCCAGGAAGACTGGAGACAGAGAGCCTCAGATTGCAGTGTTGGTCCGAGAATGTATGGGCCAGATCATGGGAAGCCTCCGAGGTCACTTCACTATTAGAGAAGTCTCTCATCACTCAGCAATGGGCCTGAATTCCTTCTCTGCTGGGCTTCCTGGGCACAACCTGGCCTTAGGGCAAGCCCCATGGAGGAGACAGAAAATTGTCCAGAAGAAGCTCTGACTAGTGTACCTCTGAGGTCACCACATACCTTACCTCATTTAAAGTGCACAACTCCTCTTCCAGGCATTTTATTATCTCCAGTAAACCAAAAGTGAAACAGTACATTGCCCCAAAGCATATAGCTCTTAAGAGGTCAAACCAGCTTTTAAAGTCAAATTTGGAAGACCCCCAAACCAGTGTATTGTCGCATGTAAAGTGGTGGATAAAATTACTGTTCCACAAGTATTTACTCTCCCACACCCACAGATCTCCAAGAAGGATCATTCTCTGCTCCACTGCCATGGGGTTGGCCATGGGTTGCCTTTTAGCCATGGAATGTGGGTGTAAAGGAGTTTGGGGTAGTTCTGAGCCTTGGCTTTGAGAAGCATCATGTGTTTGTGTTCATGTCTTTCAGAAAATCACATCAAAAGATGGTTGTAGGCTCCGAATAAGAGCAGCCTAGTTGACCCCTGCCCTCAGGCAAATCACCATGCCCCCTACCCAGCCAAACTGCAGACCCAAGAGTGATAAATAAAGGGCATTGAGATTTGTGACTGATACCATGTTGTCTTTATACAAGAAGCTGTTGATTCTGCTTGGGGGAGTGTGGAAAGGCTTACTGGAAGAAGTAATATTTGAGCAGATTATTCTTTAAAATATCATTAGACTTAACAAAAAGTTTCTCTTCATTGTCAAAAATTTGGAAAATATAGAAAGTATTAAAACTAAAGTCAAAGAGATTGCATCTGTTGATTTTTTTTATATTAGACTGCTCCATGCACACTACACATTTATACACCCTGGGGCTTTACCTTTTTTGTCCAACATTACCAGCAGCAACCTGCATTCTTACATATGATCTAATATTTTTTGAAAATGTAATTTGTAATGGTTGCATAATATTCATGGCAACAATAATTTGAGTTTCAAGAATAAGTTAAAGCACAGCAGAAGAACATTCATTCATTCATTTGTTTAAAAGTAATATTTATGGAGTACTTGCTATATGTCAAATACTGTTGAGGCATCAAGAAAACCACTAACAGTTGGCTGGGTGCAGTGCCTCACATCTGTAATCCCAGTACTTCGAAAGGCCAAGGTGGGCAGATTGCTTGAGCCCAGGAATTTGAGACCAGCCTGGGCAATGTAACAAAACCTCATCTCTACAAAAAAATTTTTAAAAAGCCAGATGTGTTGGCATGCACCTGTAGTCCCAACTACTCAGGAGGCTGAGGTGGAAGGATTGCCTGAACCCAGAAGGTCGAGGCTGACATGAGCCCTGATCACTGTGATCATGTCACTGTACTCCAACCTGGGCAAGAGAGTGAGACCCTGATTCGAGAGAGAGAGAGAGAGAGAGAGAGAGAGAGAGAGAGAGAGAGAGAAAGAGACAAAGGAAGGAACAAAGGAGGGAGGGAAGGAGGAAAGAAGGAAGACAACTGTTACAAAGCAGACAAAGTCTCAGTGCCTATCAACAGTTAACTGAATAAACAACTTGCAGTATGTCCATGCAGCAGAAAAAAAAAAAAACAAACTTGATTACCGATGCATACTACAATATGGACAAAACTTGAAAACATTATGCTAAGTGAAAGAAGCCAGACACCAGAGACTACACATTGTATGAATGAATTATATAAAAATTTAGGTAATTCAAACAAGTCTATAGTGGCAAAAAGTAGATAGTAGTTAAGAATTATAAAGAGAAACTTGTGCATGATGAATGTGTTCATGAGTGTATATGTATGTCAAAACTTTAAATATGTGCATTTATTGCACATAAATAATACCTCCACAGAATTGTTTAAAAAGTGATAGGAGTAGAGTGAGAGCTGAAGAAGTGAAGGAAAAGCATGTTGAACAGAAGGAAAAGCATATACAAAGAAATAGAGGCATTTTATTGAATAAGCCCACAAGATTTACCATCCATTATGCAATATTTTAGGGGTTTTATAATTACTAACTCATTTTATTCTAACAATATTCTTATGAGGTAAGTACTACTAATATCATCCTTTTTCAAAATTTATTTTACAGATAAAGTAATTGAGGCAAGGCTTAGTGGATCACGACTATAATCTCAGCACTTAGGGAGGTCAAAGTAGGAGGATCACTTGAAATTAGGAGTTTGAGACCAGACTGGGCAACATAGCCCATGACACCATCTCTACAAAATATTTTTTAAAAACTTAGCTGGGCGTGGTGGCCTATACCTTTAGTTTTAACCACTCAGGAAGCTGAGGCAGGAAGATCACTTGAGCCCAGGATTTCGAGGTTACAGTAAGCTATGTTTATGCATTCTAGCCTGGGTAACATAGAGAGACTCTGTCTCAAAAAGAAAGAAAGAAAGAGAGAGAGAGAGAGAGAAAGAGAGAGAGAGAGAGAGAGAGAGAGAGGAAGAAAGAGAAATTGAGGCACAGAGACTTTAAAAACTTGCTCAAAGGAACAGAGAAATGGTCATAGCTGCGTTTTGAATCTGACAGCCTGGATCTAGAGTTCTGGCTCTTAAATTCTACAACATGCTACTTCTGCATATCTAAGAACATATTTGGTAATACTTGTGGGGATATTTGAAAAGCCACATGACTGTAGTCAAAAGTGAAGAGAGAATAGAGGAAGGGGAAGACCTTGTAAATGTAGGATAAATTCATTTAAGTATGAGAAGTTCAGCCCATATATTACAAAAAATATATTGGAACCCTTCTGAGTGATATCTTTATTGTGAATGGACTAATTTTCATTCATTATCAAATGCTAATTATATCTTCAATATCTTAAATGGAACACATCTGAAAGCAAATTTTCCATCACTTTTATAAAGGACTTAGTCCCAAATGCACAAATTGATCAGATAGTGTATTATGCTTAAGAATCAGATGACAGTATTCACAAAAAGAGACATGTTCTCTTTCAAAGCATGCATTCACAGGGTTTGCTTTATGCTAACTTAGGGAGATGCAAATGAATGGGGAAAGGCAGAAAGACAAAGCACAATTACAAAAATGTTATTGCTCTTCTCCCTGGCTTTAACAGAATCGCCTACAAAATCTCCTTGGCTTGTCTGAAACTCTGGAAAGGATATAACAGGAAATTGGGCCATCAAAGGTTATTAACAAAAAAGGCAGGTTCCCAAGGTTCTTAACGTTTATAGCAACTCCAACATAGATCTTTAGCGCCAAGGGTGCTAGGAGCAAAAGCTCTAATGTCATGTGTCTTCCTGAATCCAGGAGCTCATTGCTACTCATCTTGACTAGCTTGTGTCACTTCATCTGGCATCTCAGTCTTCAAATAGAAGACACCTCCCTGGTCTTTTTTTCCATTTTCATTTCCTGCCAAAATATATCTCCAGAACATTGAAGAGCTGAATGTGGCATTAGTGTGGTTGCCTTGATGAGCTTAGCCACACATCCCTCACAGAGGCCGGGAAGTTTGGCAGAGTTTTCTGTTTTAGTCTGCTCCCAGTCTGCCATAACAGAATACTGGGGGGCTTAAACCACAGACATTAAACTTCTCACAGTTCTGGAGGCTGGAAGTGTAAGATTACAGTGCCAGCATAATTGGGCTCTGGCGAGGACTTTTTCTTCGCTTATAGACTGCCTCTTTCTCACATGGCCCTTCCTCAGTGCATGCACATGGAGAGAGAAAGAAATCTCCCCCTCATTCTCTTTGTATAAAGCTGCTAATCCTCTCGGGTTAGGATCCCATCCTTATGAACTCATTTTACCTTAATTATCTTTTAAAATTCCTATCTCCAAATATAGTAACATTGAAGGTTAGGACTTCAACATGTGAATATAAGGGAGACAAAATTCATTCCGTAGCACTCCTCCTCTTCTATATTCTGTGCTTCATCCATAGTATAGGGTGGACCCCAGTATCTGTGCTTCTCCCTGTATGAAAGCCCTAACCACCCTTACTACCCATGCATTTGAGATTGCAAGCTTGAGACCCATAGGCAAGATTCAGCTTTCCCAAATATTTTGGGTTATTGGATTAAGATGGCTAACATGAGGCAGTTAGCGTGAGTCCTCATACAGAGTAAACCAAAATAGAGAAACTTTCCTCAGCACCCAGAGAGGAATGGACCCAGAAACATGTCCCACGAGTCTCCAAAGGGGTGAAAATAACCACTTAAAAAAAAAAATCCACTGACTTGGGCTGGAACTGGTCAGAATCTTGCCTGCACCACCACAGTACACAACAGCTTTTGGGCATAGTGGGGAAGGAGAGTGAAGGAAATATAGGAGTTCTGTACTCCTGCTGCAAACCTACAGGGTCCTGAGTCTTGCAGGCCTCTAGTCTCTCACAGAAAACTTCCTTCCCCACAACCATGCTCTGCCATGGAGTGGCATAGGAAAAAAGTCTTGATCAGTGCCAGCCACCATTTCCCAGGAACTCAGCTCTTGTAGCATGGAGCTTCTGGCTGACTTAGGAAGGGATGGCACACTCCATGACTGCAGACAGTTCCTGGCTGGGTGGGTTGCCTGAGAATACCTGAGGCCTTGAGGCTGGTTGCACTTTGATATTCAGGTCACAGATTGCTTTAGGCCAAGGCAGGAGCCAGGTGGGACACGTTGCCATAACAACCTCTCACTCCCCTTGTGAATTCTTCTATGCCTGCCCTGCACAACAGCATTACTCCAGTGACCTGAGATTTCCTCTTAATCCCCATTGACGTAGCTTAGAATGCACACTTGTGAGGAGCTTCAGCTCCTTTCCATTTCATTCCCCCCGAAGGGTGAAAACAGACAAAGTACTGTCCTTGGTCTAGGCTGGTTGGGCACTTTCTTGGGGCAGCACTCACCAAGGAGAACCCCTACAGCCACCATCATAGCCAGCTTTCTCCCATATGTGCTACTTCCTTCCCAGATGTCAACAGTATAGCCAACCACATTGGATACAATATCTCAGCTTTGGGATAGGCCTGATCCCAAATGCCAGTTAACAACATTTTCTAACTCACTCCAGCCACTCAGGACACTGAGCCAGCACAGGTACCCATCAGAGGGCTGCCACAACTGGCAAATGAGAAACAAAGATATATATAACCAAGGGAACCCTTTAGTGCCTATACAACACCTGCCAACCTCAAATAAGAAATAAATCAGCCGGGCTCGGTGGCTTAGCCTGTAATCCCACGCCTTTGGGAGGCTGAGGTGACTGGATTGCTTGAACCCATGGGTTCGAGACCCACCTGGGCAGCGAGACCTCATCTCTACAATAAATCAAAAAATCAGCCGGGCGTGGTAGCGCATGCCTGTAATTCCGGCTACTTGGAAGGCTGAGGCGGAAGGATCACCGGAGCCCAGCAGGTCGAGGTTGTGGTGGCTGGGAGTGGCCACTGCACTCCAGTCTGGGTGACAAAGTGAGACTCCAACTCAAAAAAAAAAAAAAAAAGAAAGAAATCATCTACCCAAATGAGAAGGAACCAGAAAAAAATAATTCTGACAGTATGAAAAAGCAGAGTTCTTCACCACCCCTAAAAAACTACATCAATTCTTCAGTAATGAACCCTAACCAAAATGAAATTTTTGAAATTCTAGACATGGAATTCAAAAAGTCTTTATAAAAGGTATCAATGAACTTCAGGAAAAAATTGAAAACCAGCATAAAGAAGTTTAAAAACTATTCAGGACATGAATGAAAAATTCTCCAAAGAGACAGATACCTTAAAAAAGGTATTTTTTTTGGAAATTCTGGATATGAAAGAAGCCTTTAGGGAAGTAAAAAATGTAGTGGAAAATTTTAACAGTAGACTAGAGCAAGCATAAGGAAGGATATCAGAACTTGAATATAAGGCTTTTGAATTAGCGCAATTAGACAACAATAAAGAAAAAAGAATCAAGAGAATAGGATCAAACTTCCAAAAAATGAGGGATTATGTAAAACGTCCAAACCTAAGAATCATAGCTATTCCTGAGGAAAAAGAGAAAGCAAAGGTTTGGAAAACCTATTTGAGAGAACGATGGAGGAAAACTTCCCTGGCCTTGCCACAGATCGAAACCTCCAGATACAAAAGTCCAAAGAGCCTCCAGCAGATTCATTGCAAAAAGGCCATCCCCAAGACAGATAATCATCTAGTTATGCAAAGTTAATGTAAAGGAAAGAATTTTAAGAGAAGTGGCACAAAAGCATCAAATAATTTACAAGGGTAAATCTATCAGACTAAGAGCAGATTTCTCAGAAGAAATCCTACAAGCCAGCAGGGATTTTGTATCCTGCAAAACTAAATTTCATGAATGAAGCAGAAATGAAGTCCTTCATAGACAAGAAAATGCTGAGGGAATTTGTCACCACTGGACTGGCTCTACAGGAAATAATTAAAGAAGTTCTAAATACTAAATCAAAAAGTCAAAACACACGAGTAGGAAAACACTGTAAATCATAAAGTTCACAGGCCTTATGGAACACTAACACGATAGAGAAAAATAAAGAAAGAAAGAAACCAGATAATAACAAGTATGATGAATAGAATAGTACCTTACATATCATTATTAACTCTGGACATAAATGGTTTCAGTGCCCCACTAAAAACATATAGACTGGTAGAATGGATTAAAAAAATAACAGCCACCTTTCCTTCCTCCTCCTTCCCCTCCCCCTTCCCTCCCCTTCCCCCTTCCCCTCCCACTCCCTCTCCCTCTCTCTCTTTCCCTCTCTCTCTCTCTTGCCCTTCCACTCATCTGCCATGTTATGATGCAGCAAGAAGGCCCTCACCTAATGTGACCCCTGACTCTTACTTTTCAGCCATAAGCCAAAACTTCTACTGTTTGTAAATTACCCAGTCTGTGGTATTCTCTTACAGTAGCAGAAAATGGACTAGGACACCAGCAGTGTATCTGAGTCCTGGAAAAAGAAATAACAAATACCTGCTACCTTCAAGAGACCCACTTAACTCACAAAGACTTCAACAGACTCAAGGTAAAGGGGTGGGAAAAATATCCCACACAAACGTAAACCAAAAACAAACAGGGGTAGTTATTCTCATATCAAATAGAATACACTTTAAATTAACAACATTTTTAAAAAAAGACAAAGACGGCTATTATAGAATGATAAAGACATCAATCCAATGAGAAGTCATAATAATTTTAGATACATATGCACCTAACACAAGAGCCCCCAGCTTTATAAAACAAATTCTACTAGCAAAGAGGTAGACAGCAATATAATAATAGTGGGAGACTTCAACATTCCAATGACAGCAACAGACAGATCATCAAGGCAGAAAGTCAACAAAGAAACACTGAAGTTAAACAGGACTACAGAAAAAATGAAACTAACAGATACCTACAGAACAGTCCATCCCCAAACTACAGAATATACATTTTTCTCATCAGTACATAGAACATTCTCCAAGATAGACCATATGATAGGCCACAAATCAAGTCTCAATAAATTCAAAAAAGTCAAAATCATATCAAGCAGCTTTTCAGACTACAGTGGAATAAAACTAAAAATTAACTTCAAGAAGAACCAGACAAAACCAACAGAACCAAACAAAAACTGGAAATTAAACAATTTGCTCCTGAATGATCCTTGGGTCAACAATAAAATCAAGATGGAAATTTAAAAATTCCTTGACATGAATAACAACAATGAACAAGTTAATCAAAACCTGTTTGACATAGCAGAAGCTGTGCTCAGAGAAAAATTTATAGTGCTTAAGGCATACATTAATAAGGCTGAAAGATCGCATATTGACAACCTAACATTATACCTCAAGGAACTAGAAAAGCATGAACTAACCAAAACCAAACCAAGATAGCAGAAGAAAAGAAATAAACAGGATCAGAGAAGAGGTAAATCAAACTGAAATCTAAAAAAAAAAGACAAATGAAACAGTGTTGATTATTTTAAAAAATAAACAAAATTAATAGATCACTACATAGATTAATTTAGAAACAAAGAGAGAAGAGTCAAATTAGCTCAATCAGAGATGAAAAAGGAGACATTACAACTGATACAATAGAAATTCAAAAGATCATCCAAGACTATTATGAATACCTCTGTGCAAACAAACTAGAAAATCTAGCGGAAATGGATAAATCCTTAGAAACATACAGCCCCTATCCTTGAATCAGGAAGAAATAGAAACCCTGAACAGATAAATAAAGAATAGTGAGATTACAAACTGGGCAAAAGATATGAATAGACACTTCTCAAAAGAAGACATGCAAGCAGTCAATGGATACATTAAAAAATGCTCAGCCTCACTAGTCATCAAAAAAATTCAAATTAAAACCACCTAACCTAACTCCAGTCAGGATTACCATAATCAATAACTCAAAAAACAACAGCTGCTGGAGAGGATGCGGCAAAAAGGGAACACTTCTACACTGTTGATGGGAGTATAAACTAGTACAACCTCTGTGGAAAACAGTGTAGCAATTCCTAAAACATCTAAAAATCAGCTTCCCATAGGACTTCACAATCCCCCTACTGTGAATATACTTGGAAGAACACAAATCAATCTATGAAAAAGATACCTGCACATGCATGTTTATTGCAGTATTATTCACAATAGCAAAAACATGGAACCAACCATACTGCACATCGAAAGAGGACTGGATAAAAAAATGCAGTACATATACATGGTAGAATATCACACAGCTGTAAAGGACAAAATTATGAACTTCACAGCAACTTGGATGGACTTAGCAGCTATAACACTGAGTGATCTATCACAGAAACAAAGAACCGAGTATCACATATTCTCACTCATAAGTGGACCTTGAACAACTATTGTAATACTATAAGAAAGGGACTGGCAGTAGTGGGAAATTGCCAAAGCAGGGAGGCACACCTCATCAACAAGGGTACCTGCATAATGAACATTTGTATACCTAACCCTGACTTGTACCCCACATATATAAAATAAAAAATTTTTTAAAAAGTAGGAGATCGAAACAGTAATTAGAAGTCTCCCAACAACAACAACAGAAAAGGTCTAAGACCTGATGGACTCACAGCTGAATTCTACCAGACCTTCAAAGAAGAACTGGTACCAATTTTACTGAAGTTATTCTACAAGGTTGAAGAGGAGGGAATCCTCCCTAAATCATTCTATGAGGCCAGTATCACTCTGATACCAAAGCCAGGAAATGATATAACAAAAAAGAAAGCTGTAGGCCAATATCCCTTATGCATAGACATAAAAGTCCTCAACAAAATATTAGCAAACCAAATTAACAGTACATACAAAATAATAATACATCATGACCAAGTGAGTTTTATCCCAGGAATGCAAGGGTGGTTCAACATCTGCAAGTCAATAAGTATGATCCACTACATAAACAGAATTAAAAGCAAAAACCATATGATCATTTCAATAGAACAGAAAAAAACATTTGATAAAATCTAGCATCCCTTCATAATAAAAACTCTCAGCAAAATAGGCATAGAGGAAATATTTCTTTTTTTATTTTTTATTTTTATTTTTTATTTTTGAATTGGAGTCTCACTGTGTTTCCCAGAATTCAGTGCAATGGCACGTTCCAAGCCCCTGCAGCCTCAACCTACTGGGCTCTGGTGATCCTTCCGCCTCAGCCTTCCAAGTAGCCGGAACTACAGGTGTGTGCTACCATGCCAGGCAATTTTTTTTTTGATTTATTGTAGAGACGAGGTCTCGCCAAATTGCCCAGGTGGGTCTTGAACCTTTGGGCTCAGGCAATCCACTTACCTTGGCCTCCCAAAGTGCTGGAATTACAGGTTGAGCCACCGAGCCCGGCTGGGAATATTTCTTAAAATAATAAAAGCTATATATGACAAATCCACAGTCAATGTCATACTGAATGGAGAAAAGTTGAACACATTTCCCCTCAGCACTGGAACAAGGCAAGAATGCCCACTTCCACAACTACTAGACAACATAGTACTAGAAGTCCTAGCCAGACCAATCAGGCAAAAAAAAGAAATAAAGCATATCCAGATTGGAAAAGAAGAAATCAAACAATCTCTGTATGTCAGTGATATGATCTTATACCTAAAGACTCTTCCAAAAGACTCTTGGACTTGATAAATGAATTGGTAAAGTTTCAGTATACAAAAATCAACGCACACAAATCGGTAGCACTGCTATATACCAATAGAGACAAAGCTGAGAATCAAATCAAGAACTTAATTTCATTTACAATATCAGCCAAACAGCTAAAATACCTAGGAATATATTTAACCAAGGAGGTAAAATATCTCTACAAGGAGAACTACAAAACACTAATGAAAGAAATTGTAGAGGATACAAACAAATGGAGAAATATCTTATGTTCATGGATTGGAAGAATCAACATTGCTAAAATGACCATATTACCCAAAGTAATCTATAGATTCAACATAATCTCTATCAGACTACCAATGTCATTTTTCACAGAATTAGAAAAAACAATCCTAAATTCATGTGGAACCAAAAAAGAGCCAAAATAGCCAAAGCAATCCTAAGCAAAAATAACAAAGTTGGAAGCATCACATTTCCTGACTTCAAATTATACTATAAGGTTGTAGTAGCCAAAACAACATGGTACTAGTACAAGAGCAGACACATGGACCAGAACAGAACAGAGAATCCAGAAATAACCCCAAATACTTGCAACCAACTGATCTTTAACAAAGCAGATAAAAACATGCACTGGGGAAAGGACACCCTATTCAACAAATGGTGCTGGGAAAATTGGATAGCTATGTGCAAAAAAGGAAACTTAGTCCTTATCTCTCCCCATATGCAAAAATTAACTCAAGCCGGCTCGGTGGCTCAGCCTATAATCCCGCTCTTTGGGAGGCCGAGGTGAGTGGATTGCCTGAGTCCGCAGGTTCAAGATCCGCCCGGTGAGACCTCACCTCTACAATAAATCAAAAATTAGCTGGGTGTGGTAGCACGCACCTGTATTCCAGCTACTCGGAAGGCTGAGGCGGAAGGATCACCGGAGCCCAGCAGTTCGAGGCTGCAGTGGCTTGGGAGTGTGCCACTGCACTCCAGTCTGGGTGACAGAGTGAGACTCCAACTAAAAAAAAAAATTAACTCAAAATGGATTAAAGACTTAAATATCAGACCTGAAAGCATAAAAATCCAAGAAGGAAACCTAACTTAGGAAATACTCTTATGGACATTGACCTAGGCAAACAATTTATGGCTAAAACCCCAAAAGCAAATGCAACTAAAGCAAAATTAAATAAGTGGGACTTAATTTAACTAAAAAGATTCTACAGAGCAAAAGAAATAATCAACAGAGAAAACAGGCAATCTACAGAATGGGAGAAGATATTCGCAAACTGTATATCTGGCAAAGGACTAATATTCACAATCTACAAAGAACTCAAACAAATTGGCGAGAAAAAAGCAAATAATCCCATTAAAAAGTGGGGAAATGACATGAACAGATGTCTCTCAGAAGAAGATATACAAATGGCCAACAAACATATGAAAAAAATGCTCAACATCACTCATAATCAGGGAAATGCAAATTAAAACCACAGTGAGATACAACCTAACCCCAGTTACAATGACCATCATAAAAAAATTAAAAAATAATAGATGCTGGCATGGATGTGAAGAAAGGAACACACATACACTGTTGGTGAGAGTGTAAGTTGGTACAACCTCTTTGGGAAACAGTATGAAAATTTCTCAAAGAACTAAAAGTAGATCTACGATTTGATCCAGCAATCTCACTACTAGGTATCTATCCTAAGGAACAGAGGTCATTATATAAAAAAAGATTCCTGCACACGCATGTTCATCAAAGCATAATTCACAACTGCAAAGATGTGGAATCAACCTAAATGTCCATCAACCAATCAGTAGATAATGAAAATGTGATATATATACACCATGGAATAACCCCATTAACACAGCTATAAACACAGCTATAAAAAATAATCAAGCTATGTCTTTTTCTTTTTTTCTTTTTTTTGAGTTGAAGTCTCACTCTGTCACCCAGACTGGAGTGCAGTGGCCGCTCCCGGCCACCGCAGCCTCGACCTGCTGGGCTCCGGCGATCCTTCCGCCTCAGTCTTCCAAGTAGCTGGAACTACAGGCACACGCTACCACGCCCGGCTAATTTTTTGATTTATTGTAGAGATGAGGTCTCGCCAAGTTGCCCAGGTGGGTCTCGAACCCGCGGGCTCAGGCAATCCACTCACCTCAGCCTCCCAAAGCGCGGAATTACAGGCTGAGCCACCAAGTCCGGCTGAATCTACATCCTTTGCAGCATCACGGATGGAGCTGGAGATTGTCATCCTAAGTGAACTGACTCATAAACAGAAAACCAAACACTGCGTGTTCTCACTCATATGAGGGACCTAGACTGTCACAAAGATTGAAATAATAGACACTGGGGATTCCAACAAGGTGGAAGGGGAGTTAGGGTTCAGAAACTACCTATGGGGAACAATGTTTACCATCTGGGGAATGGGCCACATGAGACTCAATACCCACCACTACACAATATGTCCACGTATTGAGCACATAAGTGTACCCCCTGAATCTAAGATAAAATAAAAATAAAATTTAAAAAGAATGTATATAGTAATAAGGTTAGTAACTTCTAGTGAGTTTATCATTTACTTTTCAATTATTAGTCCTTTCCATATGGTAGGATACATTATTTATATTTCGTATCCACAGATTGTTTTCTGTAGTAATTTTTGCTTTTGATAATCTTGGTGTTACGGTTTTCATAACATAAAATTAGATAAATGTTTATTTACATTTTCTTCAGAAAAAAACAAATATTTTGTCTAGCACACAGTTTTTAAAAATAAATTTGAATTAGTTGTCAACATTAAAAACTTGGGATATAGTAAATATTGGCATGTTCAGCTTTTCTTGAAGAAATTCTGAAATGAATCATGTTTTATTCTTTGTATTGGCCTTGAGAACTCTGAGTCAAGCTTGTGTTTAATGACTAACACAGCAGGGTGGAGCCTGATGGAATCTATTGGGAGAGTTGTATTGCTTCTGGAATTTATTTCATTTTTTTAAATCCTTAATTAGATTTTTCTGCCTTGTCCGTCAAATGATTCATTTATTTTTTATCTTGTGAAACCATATGAATAGTTGTAATCCACTTCAAATTTGTGGGGGAAGGCCAATGAAGCAAGTTATATGTATGTGTGTGTGTGTGTGTGTGTGTGTGTGTGTGTGTGTGTGTGTGTGTGCTTTAAAAATGACTCACTGTAGCTTCTACCTCCTGGGCTCAGGCAATCTTTCTGCCTCAGTCTCCCAAGTAGCTGAGACTATAGGCACGTGCCACCATGTCCAGCTAATTTTTTTGACTTGTTGTAGGGATTAGGTCTCGCTACATTGCTTAGGCTGGTACATGTATTTTTCTTTTTATTTATTTATTTATTTTTTGAATTGGAGTCTTACTCCGTCACCCAGACTGGAGTGCAGTGGCATGCTCCCAGCCACCACAGCCTCGAACTGCTGGGTTTCTAGCAATCCTTCCACCTCAGCCTTCCAAGTAGCTGGAACTACAGGCGTGCATTACCACACCCGGCTAATTTTTGATTTATTGTAGAGATGTGATCTCGCCAAATTGTCCGGGTGGGTCTTGAACCCGTGGGCTCAGGTGATCCACTCACCTCAGCCTCCCAAAGCGCTGGGATTACAGGCTGAGCCACCGAGCCCGACCAGTACATGTATTTTTCAATCAACCCTCAATATATGTTTGGTGAGAGGATGAATGAATGACTTAGTCCGTTTGTGCTGCTATAACAGAATACCTGAGACTAGGTGACTTATAAAGAATATAAATTTGTTTTTTAACTGTTCTGGAGAGCTGGGAAGTCCAATATCAAAGCACTGGCAGATTTGGTTGTCTAGTGAGGGCTCCATCTTCTGGAGAAGAGAAATGCTGTGCCGTCACATGGCAGAAGAAGGGAAAAGTAAGCCAACAAGCTAGCCAACCACTAACTGAAGACTTTTTAATAAGGCAACGATAAGGGAGGAGACCTCATAACCTAATCACCTCTTAAAAGTCCCGCCTCTTAATACCATCACGTTAGCATCATTTGAATTTTGGAGGAGCACATTCAAACCATGGTGATGAATTAATGAAGATGTGCATTTGTGTGTCCATGTGTATTCCCAAGATGTCTGAAGAGAATTTTTCATTGAATTCAGAAATAAATACAACATTTGAAAGGCTGGGTAACAAAATCTTGAAAAGAACTAATATATATAAGAGGAGGACATATCATTTATAAATTAATAAATATATCACTTTAGTTTGCAAAGCACTTTCTCATATATTGCCTCATAGTTTTACTTCATTCACATCACTTTTCTATGATGTAGTCATTATCTTGACTGTATGAAGAAACACAAGCTCAATGATGTTAAGTGACGTGCTCAAATTGCAAAGCTGGCTGCCAAAAAATCCAGGGCTTGAAGTGAAACATATAAGGTCATAGGTTGTCCTACTGTGCACTCCATATCTATCAGAACTCATTGATGTGCAGAGACGGCTCACATCTTGCCATTTCACAAATGTTATCAACAGCATATCTATCACTCCAGGACTCTGCACATTGGAGAAAATTCCATCATCCTGAATTCTCTTATTTTCCTTTTCTTCCCTTCATTCCTTCTTCTTCATCCTAGACCCCTAACTTGCTCAGTAGAGTCTAGTAGACTCTTAACCAAGCCCCACCCTCAAAGAGCTGGTTTCTAAAGATCCCTTGGAGACAATATTTTATGTTTACACAAAATATGATGGCTTTTTGTTTTGTTTTGTGTTTACTGGCAAAATTACATAAGATCACTTATCCTGAAAAATTCCAGATCCACTACAAGTGTGTTAAAACAAATCTTTCAGAAGTGAGAAATGTTATTACAAGCTCTCCTCATGCATAGTGAACAGGGAAAGAAAGTAAGCTAGAAAAATAAGTTTGCTGAGTGGGAGAAATCCAGGCTGCTAATTCCACCATAGCCATCAGCTTTCTGTGCACCCACAGCAAAGAAAATTCTTCCTAGAGCTCAGTTTTTCCATGTGTAGAATAAACTGCGAGGGTGGGCGAGGGTCTCAGGATCTCCCCTAATGTTCATTGTGTGACTCTGGTACATTACTGAAGGAAATGAGAAGTTGGCTTCTGTTTCTACCCCACCTATGGTAGACTTGGGTTTCATCAAGTCTCCCTTCACCTCAGTAATTCCTTCATCCAGGCACATGCAGAAGACAAAAATACTATTACTGTAGTGCCAGCAGCCTGTAGTGATTAGATAAAGGGGCTAACCTTTTCAAGTCAGAACCTAGCTGGCTGTGAAACATCAAAGAGAGGCAGGCTCAGAGCATATAGCCTAGCAATAAAGATGAGTTGCAGTTCAGATCAAGCACATTTATTGGTTTTATCCTGTTCTGACAAAGACCCAAAGACCCAGGCTCATGGGAAGTATAAGGAGAAGAGTTAGGACTCTGATAAAGATGAGTCTTAGTCTTAAAAAAGACTCATGCCTAAGGTGGCTCTTGCCTATAATTCCAGCACTTTGTGAGGCAATATAACGAGACCTCATCTCTACCAAAAAAAAAAAAAAGCTAGATATGGTGGCATGTGCCTGTAGTCCCAGCTACTTGGGAGGCTGAGGTGGAAGAATCACCTGAGCCCAGGAGGTTGAGGCTGCAGTGAGCCATGATCATGCCACTGCACTCCAACCTGGACAGCAGAGTGACACCCTGACTAAAAAATAAAGTAATAATTACAGACGAATCTTCTTGAGATGCTTTCCCAAGGCTGGTTTTTTGCATATATCAAACACTATATTCAAGGAGCCTTCATGTTAGTAATCTCACAGGATAATACTATTTCTATTTACAAATGTGGAAATTAAAACAGAATTATGAATGATATACCAAGTTCACACTGCTATTTAGTGAAAGACCTGGAGCTAAACCCCTGGGGACCAGACCCCAAGCCCAGTTTCACTGCAGCAAATTGGCCCAAAGTATAGTCAGGGAACAGTGGTGTTGTGGAATGCTAATAGGTGTTATGCAAAACAAACAAAAAAAAACACAATTATAGGAATAATTAAATGCTCCAAGGTAAAAAAGATGTGAAAAGTTTTGGATTAAACAAAGCCTTGCACTTTGAAGGATTTCTCAGAAATTTGAATGTACTATTTTTTCTACTGCAAAATTGCAAGGGAGAGTTTGGAACATACTTTTTTTTTTTTTTTTAGGAGAGACAGGGTCTTGCTATGTTGCTCAGGCTGGTCTCGAACTCCTGGGTTCAAGCAATCCTTCCACCTTGGCCTCACAAGGTGTTGGAATTACAGGCGTGAGCCACCCTAGGCATGAGTCCCAAAATGCTGGGGTTACAGGGTAAGACACTGCACCTGGCCTCATATAACCCATTTTAAAGGAATGTTTGACATAATTAATGTTTTTGAGGACATGTTTTGAGAATCATTTTTTTACATCAATTATGGGTTACATCCAATCATGAGTGATATCACAACCCCATGAACTGTTCATTCTCAAGGTTGAATGTTATAGCTTCTAGGGACACAGAATTTGAATAGAAATTCTGTGTTCATAAATAGTCACTAGCATTCTCCATTGATGTCTGGCTAGGCCATATGCCTTGCTTTGGCCAAAACATGAGAGTAGACACAACTCTACTTGTGTCTACTCGTGTGGAATTTCCAGGCTGAAGGTTTTGATTCAGCATGTGACTTGCCATGTGAGTTTCCCTTTGCCATAATGACTAGCCATGGTTCAGATAAAGGCATCTCCATTAGCCTGGGGCCTGAAATAAGGACATTGCCTTGTCAATAATTAATAGAGTGACAACCAAGTCGGGAAGCAGGAAGTCAAATGCTCTTGACCTGTGCCTGTGGTCGCTTTTCATCATATTTCATGAATTTCATATCAGGAGACTTCCAAATGACTCCATATTAAATTTTCTCCTTCTTCTATCAGGATGCTTTGGGCTCTAAGTAAAAGGATCCCTAGTTCACACTGACTTGGGCAACAAGGATGTATTTCATCTGAAAAAACACCATATCCAGTGGTCAGACAGTCGATACACAATCAACAGCTCAGTGATGTAAAAACTCTTTCTGATACTCCTTGCTACCATCTTTAGCATCAGCTTCATCCTCATGGTCTCTAAATGGCTGCTGGAAAAATTAGGTCTAGAAGCCTCAGGTAAGAGAAAGATAGATGAGATAGAAGCATTTCACTCAAGCACGCATTGTAAGTCTCTCCTCAATTTACAAAAAAAGGTGCCAAGGGCCTGCTGGATTAACGGTGGGGGAGTCAGCTAGGGACCTTAGATGATGATATCAGAACAAAACCACAGTTTGTTAGTAAAAAGGAAAAG
This sequence comes from Cephalopachus bancanus, assembly GCA_027257055.1. Taxonomy (NCBI): domain Eukaryota; kingdom Metazoa; phylum Chordata; class Mammalia; order Primates; family Tarsiidae; genus Cephalopachus; species Cephalopachus bancanus. The sequence goes on from JAPVLO010000691.1 coordinate 81,768, forward strand.
AGAAACACACAAGAAACTAATACTTTGCAAAGCAGCTCAACAGAAGAAAATCTGGCATCTCATGCATTTCCACAGACCCGAGAACTGTTTAATGTTCAGATTTGCAAACCTGATAATTAGGCATAAGTAAAATCTCCTAACACTTAGCTTTACCATCTGTTGCTGACATAACAATTTTAAACAATACCAAAAATGCCAGATGGAAGCTACGCATTAGCCATGTCCAAGATGTTTTATGCCTATAACATATATGGAATAGAAGAAACAGCTCTGCCCCAGAGCTTTCTAATTGTTTATGCCCTCTTGAGAGGTGTTTGGACAGTTGCATGCACTGGTGGTCCCAGAATTTCTATCCAGGACAGACTTAGAGGCTACAATTTATTTGGAGCTGGGGGTGAGAAGAAGACCCATATATTTAAAACGGTGTTTGCACAACAAATACCATTATTAACTTAGAGTATTTATTATGATACAAAATTTTATAATTGTTTAGTTTTATTATGTGTAAGATTGAGAATATATTAATCATCCACATTATAGACTAAAAAGTCAAAGAATAATTATTGCTCTGGAGCAAAGTAATAGAAGGTGTTCTAAGGGAAATCAGATTCCTACCATAAGCCTTCCACCAGCTTAAAGAAGTTTATAAAGTACAAGTAACAATTTGCCCATTTTTATTATGTTTTAAACATATGTTAATATACAGAGTGATATAACAGATGCCCATGTGCTCAACACTCAGATGTATCAGATGTTAACATTTTGACGTTCCCCAGGTACTCTTTCTGATTTAAATCCTTTCCCTTGCTGTAGAGATGAATTCCATCTGGCAGCAATCTTTCCCATATTTTATATGATTACCACAAATGCATCATATGAGGTGTCATTGAGCAGCTTGTCTTTTCATTGGTTGTTTTTTTTTTTTGTTTTTTTGTTTTTTTTTTTGAGTTGGAGTCTCACTCAGTCGCCCAGACTGGAGTGCAGTGGCCGCTCCCGGCCACCGCAGCCTCGCCTGCTGGGCTCCAGCGATCTTTCCTCCTCAGCCTTCCGAGTAGCCGGAATTACAGGCACGTGCTACCACGCCCGGCAGATTTTTTGATTTATTGTAGAGATAAGGTCTCGTTGCCCAGGCGGGTTTCGAACCTGCGGGCTCAGGCAATCCACTCACCTCAGCCTCCCAAAGGCACGGGATTACAGGCTGAGCTACCGAGCCCGGCTCATTGGTTGTTTTGATGAGTTTTACCTATATTGCTCTAGTTTTCTCTTTTGTTTCTTTTTTCCTTTCCTTTCTTTTCTTTTCTTTTTTTTAGTCAGAGTCTCACTTTGTGGCCCAAGTTAGTGTGTGGTGGCATGATCATGATTCTCCACAGCCTCCACCTCCTGAGCCCAGGTGATCCTTCCACCTTGGCCTCCCAAGTAGCTGGGACTACAGGTGTATGCCACCATGACTGGCTAATTTTTTCATTTTTTGTAGAGACAAGGTCTTGTTATGTTGCCCTGGCTGTCTCGAACTCTTGGGCTCAAGCAATCCTCCCATCTTAGCCTCCCAAAGTGCTGGGATTGCAAGCATGAGCCACCGCACTCAGCTAGCTTTCTCTTTTGAATTGCTCTATAAAATTCAATTGCTGAATATAGTACAATCGATTTGCTTATTCTTCAGTTGATGAACATTTATGTTACTTCTACTTTTCCTGATTACAAACAATGCTCCAAAATACAATCTGGCACGTGATTTCTTGTGCACAGTTTAGAGAACTTCTCTAGGTTACAGGTCCACAAAGGTAGAGTGAGAAATTTTATTTCATCATGATTTATCAGTTTATACCTATACTAGCAATGTATGAAAGTTCCCTTTTCTTCATTTTGCCAATCTATTGGCTATGAAATGGCACATTTTTGTTTAGTATGCATTTCCTAAAAACTAGAAAAACAGAGCAACTTTCCATTTATTGGGCATTCATATTTCGTCTTCTATAAATTTGCCTCTTCATATATTTTGCCCATTTGAAATATTTGCCTTTTTCTTGCTGAATTGTAAAAATAATTTTACATATTTTAGATGCTAACATTTGTTGTTTGATGCAATGAACATATCTTTTTCCTGTTTATGGCTTGACTTTTTAATTTTGTTTAAGGTAATATTTGTTGTATTTAAGTTTATAATTTTATTGTAGCTTTGTTTGTCTATCTTTTCCTTAATTAAGAATTTTTGTTTTCTTTGCTTGTCTATGGAAGATTTAACATTATACAGATATTCTTTCTTATCTTCTTCTAGAAGTTTATGTTATTTCTTTTGACAGATTGTTAGTCTGTCTGGAATTTATCTTTGTATAAGATAGTGACTTCGTTTTCTTTCCAGAAGAATAACTAATTTTCTCAGACCCATTTGTTGAACAGTCCATACTTTTCCCACTGATTTATAAGGTCTTCTTTGCCGTGCATCAAGTCTCTCTGAATATCTGGGTCTGTTTTGTTCAACTCGACACCAATAGCATGCTGTCTAAATTATGGTATCTTTTTAGTAAGTCTTGATATTTGGTAGGGTATGCTTCATGTGTTTTAGCTATTATGGTCTCTTTCTTTTCTATATGAATGTTAGGATCAGCTCATCAGATTCCATGGAAAAAAATTCAAGATTTTGCTTTGAATTACATTGCATTTATAGATTAATTTGAGAAGTGTCATATTCCCAATCTTGTCTTTTCTTCCACAAACCTGCTATACCTCTTCATATATTTAGGCCATCTTATACATCCTTCAATACTATTTTGTAATTTTCTCCCTAAAAGGTTTTGTACACCAACAGTCAACCAAAGTTTTTATCTAGAAATTTTGAGAAGGTTGCATTACGATTTGTGGAAGAAACATTCTGAGTTGTAGCAAATAGGTGACTGGTTCTTCCACCATGACAATGCACCTGCTCACACTGTGCTGAACGTTCAGCAGTTTTTAACCAAAAGTGATGTGACTCCCATGCCACATCCTCCCTATTTACTCAGTCTCCCCCTGAGCAAAATTTTTTCCCCCCTCCGGATGAAAAAAGTCCTTAAAAGGAAACATTATGCCAATGTGGAAGAGGAGAAACAAAAAACAGCAGAAGCACTAAAAGCCATCAAAATTGAGGTCTTCAAAAACTGTTTTAAGCTATGGAAAAAGCGTCTTGATATGTATTGCATCAAACAGAGAGTACCTTGAAGGGGACTGAAGTTTAAACATATAAGAACAAATACACGACCTTCTATAAATAAATTCGGGGTTTTGGGGAGTCCCCCCTCATATATCAGGACTGTTTTTCTACAATCTTTTTTTCCATTGATGAATATGTCCACTTTCATGGTCAGTATCATGATGTTCTCATTTCTGTAGTTTTTAATATGTCTCGGTGTGTGTTTGTGTGTATACATACACACAAAAAGTAGAACAATGAAATAATGCATCTTGCATCTGTTTCTGAAATAAGAATTGAGAGACAGTAGAATCCCTTGAGTCCAGGAGTTCGAGGTTGCAGTAGTCTATGACCATGCCTGTGAATAGCCACTCCAGACTGGGCAACATAGGGAAGCCCTGTCTATTAAGAAAAAAAGTATTGAATTAAAAAAATGTATTGCCGGGCTCGGTGGCTCAGCCTGTAATCCCGTGCCTTTGGGAGGCTGAGGTGAGTGGATTGCCTGAGCCCGCGGGTTCGAGACCCGCCTGGGCAGCGAGACCTCATTTCTACAATAAAAAAAAAAAAATCAGCCGGGCGTGGTAGCGCATGCCTGTAATTCCGGCAACTTGGAAGGCTGAGGCGGAAGGATCGCCGGAGCCCAGCAGGTCGAGGCTGCGGTGGCCGGGAGCGGCCACTGTACTCCAGTCTGGGCGACAGAGTGAGACTCTAACTCAAAAAAAAAAAAAAAGTTTTGAATCCACTGATCTCACTTTTAAAATGTATATTATACTTTAATATCTAGTATAGAAGCTGAATTAGTCACTCTTGGAGTATGTTAAATCAATATGCTAACTGGGGAAATATTTCTGTAATATTCAGTCTTTTTATCCTGTTGACTATATATTCATTTTTTCATGTTGTCTTTTAACTCTGTCAGTAACAGTTTATAATTTCGATTACATGATTCACTTTTAAAATTAAGGTTATGTCTAGATATTTTGAGGTGGAGAGTGGTTCCCCCAACACCTCATATATCTTTTTATTAGTTACTTCAAGGAGAGCAGGAAAGTTGGTTATTTTTGTACATTTATCTTTAACTGGCTATTACTAAACTTCCATAGAGATAACCACTTTTTAATTATCTTGGGGTTTCTCAATAGGCAATTAAATCATCTCCAAATAACACCTTTTGTTTTGTCCTTTCCAATAGCAATGTCCCTATATCTGTTTTAGAATTGTATTAACTAATACAAAGATAGTAAGGATCTTTGTTTTCTTTCTGATTTTAATGTAATCCTGTCTCCAATTTTGCTTCTTTGTCCTGTAATGTGTGATGCTGATTAAAGGACTTCCTTTGTATTTGTCTGGATTCTCCAGGCAGCTGGCAAGCCCCTTGTGAAGACAGCCCTTCCTGTTCAAACACATCTGATACTGTATGTCTGGTCTCTGTAGTTCCTGGCACTCAGCAGGGAACTTGATCAGGGTCTGAAAGAATGCATCCTATGCTGGATTTTGGGGAGCCCGTAACAGCCTGGGGATGCTTCTTTCTGGATGTGGCCATGTGTTTGGAGACATCTGCTCTCCTAGAAGTCTGAAGTTTCTACTCCAGGCTTGAGTGGACTCTTGGATTTCCCTCACATGTCTGTCGTTGACCACATGCTAAGGAACAAGTGGAAATTGCAATAATTGTGACACAACAAACTGAGAGAGGTTCTGAAGAGAAATACTTGTCATAAAATAATGCATGTAAGTTCCAAGTTTCCCACCAATCCTATCATCAGAGGTAAATACCAGTAATGATTTAGAGTGTGTGTTTATGCACACAGGTACACATCAATACCTGCATTTCTAAATGTGTGGCCCATGCTTTTCAAACATAGGTACATGCTTGAATAATGTGACCCCATTTTATAACTTCTTTCCAACTTTATACACACACACACACACACACACACATTATTCTTTTCAGCAATATATAATGTGCCACCATATGGCTGTACTATAATCATCTTTTCTTCTATTTTTTTTTTTTGAGTTGGAGGCCAGCAGGTCGAGGCTGCGGTGCCCGGGAGCAGACACTGCACTCCAGTCTGGGCGACAGAGTGAGACTCCAACTAAAAAAAAAAAAAAAAAAAAAAAAAAATTAGCTTAATTTTAAGAGATACTTTCAACTCTGAATTTAGAGTCTGGTCCATGAAGTGTGACTTATTGATCTATGATGAGATAAGTAAAGAACTTGAGAGGGTTTAGAAATGTTTTTCATAATTTGATATTTCCATAATATCCAATCATATGATTTTATATCTTATAAAAACATGGAACTAAAAAAATTTAAAAACCTTAACATACCCACAACAATAATAATGCTAAAGCAGAAAGAATTGTGGAAAGAGTTCATTTGGACACTATGGCTTAAGTGAGACAAAAATCTTTTATTTTATTTTATTTTTTGAGTTGGAGTCTCACTCTGTCACCCAGACTGGAGTGCAGTGGCCGCTCCCGGCCACCGCAGCCTCAACCTGCTGGGCTCCGGCCATCCTTCCACCTCAGCCTTCCAAGTAGCTGAAACTACAGATGCATGCGACCACATCTGGCTAATTTTTTAATTTATTGTAGAGATGAGGTCTCGCCAAGTTGCCCAGGCTGTTCTTGAACCCATGAGCTCAGGCAATTCCCTCACCTCGGCCTCCCAAAGTGTTGGAATTACAGGCTTGAGCCACTGTGCCTGGCCTATTTTTTTTCCTAAATTCTCACCACAGTTCATATTGTCAAAAATTAAAATGTTTATTAATCTGTTGGTTATAAACATTCTCATTGTTGTTTCAATGTGAAATTATGTGATAACTAATCATGTTTATATCTCTATTATTTGAGCTGCTTCTTGTGATTTATATTCTTTGTGCCATTTTTTATTGGCTTGGAGATTTTTCTTTCTTTCTGTTATTTGTAAAGTTCACATTCTTATTTTTTATTCCCTCTATTATTTCACACTATTTATACTTTACCCAGTAATTCTATTTAGAGCATAAGGAATTGGCCTCCCTTGTAGATTCCATTATATTTTCTTACTAGGCATTGCTGGTTTAATGAAAAGCTATAGATTTTTGTATGGTATTCTTTTCTTTAGACTCTCTTATTACTACTAACAATTTTTTAAAGGAAGATAATTTTCTTTCTCTATGCCTCTTTTCCCCCTATTCTTTCTTCATAGCAGTGCCATATTTACTAGACAAGCCTTTATGGACAATTTCAATTTATTTTTGTAGCCCTCATCACAGTCCATAGTCTGCCGATCTGCCATCATAGTCTGCATAATGGTCCAAAAAAGAAAACACACAGTTTAAAATTGCAAAATTGCTGTCTATTAAGTGGAGGCTATTTTGAAAAGGAAATGTTCAGGATTCCCATGGAATCAGTCTCTGATATCAGGACTGTCAATTGTCTCTAACAATAATGCTGTCCAGTCTTTTCAGCAGCTTCCAGATTTGGCTCTGTTTCTGTCTTCTGTCCAAGACTTGTCTCCACATCCTTTCTCTGAAGCCAAATGACAGGTCAAATGAAGCCTTGAAACATAGCCATCTGTGGGTGTTAGAGCAGGGATGATTGCAGTCAGCCCTGGGAAGCTGAGCATGTATGTGTCACAGATCTCTAAACAACTGCTAGCTGGTGAGCAGACAGAGGGCAAAATGTGCATGTGGAAGAAAATGAAGAGCTTCAAGTGATTGAATGTCAGTGGAGACAGCTGGTGTGGAGGGTGGTTCATACCACCTGCTGGAGCACAGCTGTCTCTTCCAGGGAGGGGAGAGCCAAGTGCAGGGCCGCAGGCAGTGCCAGCCCAACAGGTGAAGTCCCAGGACAGAGAACAGCCCAGAAGCTCTGAGACAGACATTTAGGTCATGGGTGGGGGGTGTGCAATTATACCTTGCACCCCAAATGAAAAGCCAGCAAGGGTTCCTCTCTCTTCTCAAAAAATTCATCCTGCTGAACTTGGTGGCTCACGCCTGTAACCCTAGCATTTTGGGAGACCAAGGAAGGAGGACCACTTGAGTCCCGGAGTTGGAGACCAGCCTGGGTAACATAGAAAGACCTTGTATCTACAAAAATGTCCAAAATTAGTTAGGAGTGGGAGTACGTGCCTGTAGTCTCAGCTACATGGGAGACTGAGGCAGGAGGATCGCTTGAACCCAGGAGGCTGAGGTTGCGGTGAGCCATGATTGTACCACTGCACTCTAGCCTAGGTGACAGAGTGAGACCCTGAACCCCTACCCTAAAAAAAAGCTCATCCTCATGTGTCTTAATTAATTAAGACTTAGGGTCTTGGGGCAGCCTCTCGAGCTGCACTTGCATAATAAAGCCTATAGCCAGGGTCACTGACCTGAGTTCTAGGATTCCCAAGGGTCAAAAAGTCACATACGTCCTAACTACATGGCAGGCTCTGGTGAAGATGAGCTGTTAAATAAAACATGAGAGTTATGCAAAAACATAGAGGACAAAGGTTGGGTATGAGGACAAGCATGGACCCAGCATCAACCAAGCATGGCACAGGTTGAGTGAAATGTCGGACAGGGCACACAACTGACCAGCAGCAGAGCAGAAGTCACCTGGCAAATCTGGAAATCATATTTGAAGGAATTAACTAGGAAAAATGGCTCAGGAACTGGAGCATGGAACAGTCCACAGGTTACTTTTCGGAGGCCCAAATTTCCATCATCAAGGACAAATCTTTACAGTTGCCTTAAATATTTTCATTTCTGAACCCTGTGTCTGATGAATAAGGTACAGTCTCTTAATATATTAGGCTTGCAATTAAGTTGAATACAAAAGGCAAAGCATTTTGACCATCAGCAAAGTTTCTGCTTGTTTGTTTAATGAAAATCCTCTGTATTGGTAAGGGGCAGAGAAACAGGTGCTTTCATATACAGCCTATGTGAGGTCAACTGGGGCCTTCCCAGGGAGTAATGCGATGACTAGGATAAAAACTCTTTCAACGCACATGCACTTTAATTCATCATCTCCACTTATATGAACATAACACATATAGGAAAGTGTAATAGCAAAAATGTTTGACACTGTGTTGTGCATCACAGCAAAACAGGACATCACTGAAGCAAACACATATGTTCTCCACAGCACTGCCCTCAGCCCTTTGCTCTTAGTACACCTGTGGTAGACTGTACCATGAATGGTCTCAGCCCCCCACCGTGGGCTCACCTTGGCTTTTCTTCTTCAGCGTTTTCTCAGATGCCAGAGAAGGCCATTCGGCCTGTACCAGATATAGCAGAGAATGGTGGGGTAGGTAATAGCCCCAGGAGACCACGCTCTACCAATGGCAGAATGCCCCAACCTCTCCATCCTCCAGGGAAACCATTTTGAAGACTATTCTACATGATTGCTCAGAGGGATCTGAGATTGAGCTTCAGTTGCCCACAGTTATCAACAGCTCACTAACACATCTTTTTGGCTTTGCTCCTTTCCTTGACTCACCCTTCCCAACTCCCTCTTTGCTTCCTGGGCTCTTCTCTAAAAAAAAATTACCTTCACTCAAATCCTTGTTTCAGACTCTACTTTCCAAATCAAGAGTGTATCAAAGCATCAAAAATAGAGGTTAGATAAACTAGGGTATATTCATACAGTGGAATATAATATAGCCATTAAAATTACCTCAGATCCTAGGAAAAAGAAAGCATATGACCACAAAAAGACTTGCCCATAAATGTTCATAGATTTATTTGTAGTAGCCCAAAACTGGAAATAATACAAAGTCCGTTAGCATATGAGTAGATAAATTATAGTATTTCCATACAACGGAATACTTATGCAGCAATAAAAAGGATTGAACTATTGATATGGGTGACAATATGAACCTCAAAATAAGTAAGCTGAGAGAAAAATTGCACAGTATATGATTCCATTTATATAAAATTCTAATGCAAACTAACTCACACCAACAGAAAGTAGATCAGTGGTTATCTGAGATGGGAGGTGGGATGGAGACAAAAACAGAGAGAAAGTGGGACTACAAAGAGACACAAGAAAACTTTTAGGGGTGACAGACAGGTTGATTATCTTGATTGCAGTGTTGGTTTCATGGGTGTATTCATACATTAAAACCTATCAAAAGATACTCTTTTTTTTTTTTTTTTGAGTTGGAGTCTCACTCTGTTGCCCAGACTGGAGTGCAGTGGCTGCTCCCAGCCACTGCAGCCTCGACCTGCTGGGCTCCGGCGATCCTCCCGCCTCAGCCTTCCAAGTAGCTGGAATTACAGGCATGCGCTACCACGCCCGGCTGATTTTTTGATTTATTGTAGAGATGAGGTCTCGCTGTCCAGGTGGGTCTCGAACCCGCGGGCTCAGGCAATCCACTCACCTCAGCCTCCCAAAGGCGCGGGATTACAGGCTGAGCCACCGAGCCCAGCTAAAAGATACTCTTTAAATATATGTGGTTTACTTCAAGTCAATTATGCCTCAATAAAGCTATTAAAGATGAAAATGACCTTGGATAAACACAGCTAGTGACACTGAAATTGTTTACATTAAATTATTAGGTTGAAATAAAAGGCTAGTTTTGAATCAATATTTATAATATAAGCCTAGATACCCCACAAATTCATAGATTAACAACCCAAATGGAAAAGTCCAAAATGTTACTAGCATTTGCCTCAAAGTGCGAGATGATATTGTTTTTTCTTTTTGATTATACCTGTATCTTTCAAAATTTTATAATGAATATATATTACTTCTGTAATATAGAAAATCAATAGATAAAATACAGTACAAGGTATCTTATGCTACATACCAGGAAAATGGTAGAGGTCACTGATTTTCAAATTTGTGTTTTTGGAGCCTAGGGAGTTTTACGAAGGTACTTCAGAGATTAGTCCAAAAAGAAAATGAGGATACGCAGGCCAGAGTCTTCACTGCACCACTAAGTATAGCATCTGTTTTCATGTAAGGAACAAATTAGAAGGCCGGAAGAAGGCTAATTATTGAGGCCTGGGGCAGTTATGGAACACTCTGTGGTGAAGACAGACATTAGTAAGATAAATGAGCCTTGGCTAAGCAAAGAACAGAAAGTGAGTCTTCTAGAAGAGTCTGAGCAAAGATACTAACTAATGAAAGCTGTTACCCACTATAGCATACTTTTTCCTACTCCTGTTACTATTCAACTCTTTACTCAAGTGAGCATTAGCTACTGCAAATCACCTGGGCAAATTCTAGCTAGGCCTACGCAAAACAACTCAGGTTGAAAATCCAAAAGACTCAATAGCAGTGCCAAGGTCAGTAGTGGGATGCTAAAAAGGCGTGAACTTAATCTCCCTTCCCAATCTTCATAAGATCCCCATCTCCATCACATCCCCTTCCCCATTTTTGATGTGCATCACTAATATTTTCTCAAGGTAATATGAATTTCTTTGCCAATATAACTATGAGGACCGTCCAATCCTCCAGGTAGGTCACTGTTCTAGAACTGCAGTGGAAAGAACTAAAAATCTGAAAGGACCACCTTGAGTCACTGCCCTCAAGCAAAGTTCTCCAAAGAGCCTTTTGAGATGCCAAAAAAAAAAAAAACCTTTCTACTGCTTCCTTTTCTCCAAGGATCCTTAGCAGCCCTTGAGCTTGCTGCAATAAACCCATATAACGTTTTTGGAATCAACCAAATGGGGCCTAGGGAGGGCGTGTGACATGAGCAACTGCCAAGGCACACATGAAGTGATGAGGTGGCTTTGCAAAGACTTACTTCAAAGTCCAAGAGCCAACTTGTGCTCCACAGACCAAGAGGAGGGAGAAAGGGACGTTCACTGGGGTTTACTATCTCCCTTATCCTCATAATCCTAGCTCAATATTAAACAAAGTGTTTTTGCTAGCGCTGAAATCTGAGCATCTTATTAGGTCAACATTTCAAAGACAACTGAAAGTACATGAGAGGTCAAGGCTTGCCAAAATATGGAAAAGCAACTGATTCATCTCCTGGTTGATGACCAGTTGCAAAACTTTCTTGAATGACAGCCAGGAAGCAGTAAATCAGGTACAAAGGAGTCCTATCCATGGAGAGATTGTCTATACAAAGTGTTATACTTCAAGTTAAATGGTCATAGGCAATTCGACTTTAGAATGAATTAAAACAGCATTTCCATCTGCTTGAACCTGGATTTTAGTTAAAATAGGGAAGTATTAGTCTAACCTAGTCCTCCACTGTTGCAAACTAACACATGCTGTGGAAGATCTGGAAAGCAGCACAGCCATGAACTGGGGAATGGATTTCTGATCTACTTGCAGAAAATACAGTTTTTTTCATCACCCAAGAGAAGTAATCCTGTTGAAATCACAGTTTTAGGTCAATCATGGTGGCTCACACATGTAATCCCAGCACTTTGGAAGGTCAAGGCAAGAGAATTGTTTGATCCCAGGAGTTCAAGACCAGCCTGGGCAACACAGTGAAACCTCATCTATACAAAAATATCAAAAAATTAGCTGGGCATGGTGGTGCATGCCTGTAGTCCCAGCTACTGGGATGCTGAGGCGGAAGGATCACCTGAGTTCAAGAGATCGCGCCTGTGGTGAACTGTGATAGTGCCACTGCACTCCTCTCTGAGAGACAGAGACCCTGACTCCAAAAAAAAAAAAAAAAAGCCGGGCACAGTAGTTCAAGCCTGTAATCCCGCACTTTGGGAGGCCAAAGGCGAGAGGATTGCCTGAACCCATGGGTTCGAGACAAGCCTGGGCAGCTTGGTGAGACCTCATCTCTACAATAAATAAAAAAAATTAGTGAGGTGTGGTGGTGCATGCCTGTACTTCCAGCTACTTAGAAGGCTGAGACGGAAGAATTGTCTGAGCCCAGGAGTTCGGGGCTGCGGTAGCCATGAGAAGCCACTGCACTCCAGCCTGGAGAACAGTGACACTCCAACTAAAAAAAAAAAAAAAAATCACACTTTTAAATGTAGTCCGTAGGATCAAGAAAAAGTGTCAGTTAAATGCATTAATATTTATCAGTTTAGAAGAGAGTAAATGGTTAAAATGAATTTAGCTTTCTCAAAAAAACAATGCTCCACTTATCAATGTCTAAGAAATTTCATTAACTTTCAAATAATGTTTGCATTTGCGACTGGTCATTTTCTAAGTCAACGTTTCCTAGTCTTTCATGTCAAAGTACACGTGGAAAATGACCACATTTTTAGGGCACACTGGGGTAAAGCAATAGGGCTACTCACAGGAGGCCCCACCTGGCCACTCCAGGGGTTGAGAGATTAATATCTCTCCTAGCTGGGAGCCAGGACCTTTCAGTTTCCAGATGGCTGGTTCCTGAGCAGTATTAGAGCAAATATTTTCAACCTCGGCTGCACATTGGAACTAACCAAGGAGCTTAAAATACTGATGATATTATAGAACCAAACTGGGGTCCAATTGCGTGGCACGGTAAAACCAGTTATCTACACCGAGGTATGCATGTTAGAAAGAAAGGCTTTTATTGCAGAGCACCAGGCAAGGAAGAATGGGCAGCAAAATGTTCAAATCCTGACCTCTCGATGGCTTCCAGGCAAGGATTTTCAAAGGCAGGGGTAAATTTCAGGAAAGCAGAAGCTACAGGCAAAATTATAAATCAAGATATGGAGGTTACACATTGGTTTAAGCCTAAAAGGGTGAGATGCCTTGAAGTGGGGGCTTATAGTTCGTAGGTAGACCCAAAGATTTTCTGATTTGCAATTGCTTAAGGAAGAGAAGCTTTGTTAAAAAATCTGGGGTCATTAGAAAAGTGTTGACTGACTGGGGGAATGATTTTCTCCACCCCCCCCCCAGGGAGAAACATAGAACAAAGGACAATAGTTAAAGTTGTCTTCTTTTGATCAGTGGAAAAAAATAAAAAGTTCAGTCTTCATTTCCCCCTTATCTGAGGTCTACGTGCCTCCTCAGTGGGGACCCAAACCTCTGAAAGACAACTCAGGGAAATAAGTAAAGATATTATCTTTAGTTTCCATAAGAAAGCAAACATCTCTGGAACTTTCACTTCTTTGGCTATTGTTTTAGGCTGCTATTACCTTCTTGTTACTCTAGAGCTAGCTAGGTGCCTGAATTTCCCTTGAAGACACTTTAGAATTTTTGTTTATTTCCATGCTTGGGGTCCGCAGGCATCTAAAAAGGGTGGGGTGTGGGGGGTTGCTCTGTCTCTAGTACCAGGTCCCACTTCAGAGGTTCTTATTTAATTTGTCCGGGGTATGGCCTGGGCATTAGGATTTGAAAACTCTTCAGGCGATACTGATGCTCAGTCAAGGCTGAGAAGCACTGTTGTAAAGCAGAGCTCAACAGTTTATTTTTGAAAACAAAGTTTTATTGGAACACAGCCACCATTTGTTTACATATTGCCTATGACAGCTTTCGTGCTACTACAGCAGAGTTCGGTAGTTTCAACAGAGACTTCATAACCTGCAAAATCAAAAACATTTACTGTCTGGTCCTTTACAGAAAATGTTTGCTGAGCCTGTTTTAAAAAGAAGCTTCCGAAGGATTTTGTGTCATGTGAAAAATAGTTTTAGAAGGATTTTTGCGCAAGGTAGTGGCAGAATTCTCTTAAAGGATCCTGACAAGGACAAAATATTCAGAGTATATAAATATTCAAGCACTATAAAGGTAAATGAGTCTTCACAGCCATCCCCGTTTCCCCCTAACCTTACAAGGCTCATGTTAGTATCAAGTTTTTGTTGAATAAGACAAGTAGCAGCAATGCGGATCTCAGGAGGAAGGAAAGACTAGGCTGGTTTTTGTTAGAAAAAAACAGAAAGCTGCTCTCAGGAAAAAACACTCCTGAAAAGAAAACTGTCACCCTGTGGCAAGTGGCACTGCAAGGGTAGATGGTTCTGGTGATTTTTAGAAGTGTGGTTATGTGGTATGAATCATATTTCCCTGAGTCTAAGAGATTTCTGTAAAATAATATACATTTTCCATACTATTTTGGACATCAGATGAGTCTTTTTGCAATGTAACTGTACTATGATTGGCCATAATGGAAGCTGGAGGTATTAGGCTATAGGATGAATGTGCCTTAAAACCTCCAATCCTTAACAGTATCATAACAGCTGGAATAGAGCATCAAAAGAGTTAACAACAGGAAAATTTTTAAAAAAAGGAATGAGATGAGAGTCTACCAGCTTACAGAAGAGCAACACGATATTTCTCAGTTTTCCCAATGCTAAGCTCTAAGTAGCTCAGATAGGACCTGTGTCAAAGAGCATCTGCTCGCCTCCTGATCATTGGAACTCAAGACCACAATGTTCATACTTCCATTCATTGTGAAGAATAGAACATAGACACTTAAGTGATTGTCCAAGCCATCATTATCACTAAATTAACAACCTTGCATAATCCCCCTTCAAATCTCAGACAGCCAGCAACCAGAATCAAGGGTTATACAAACTGAAGGAAAGGAACTGGAATGACTACAAATGCTTGCCCCTGGAGAAGCCTTTCCAGAAGTATCAATACACACTCCACTCATTCCCTGGCTTGGCAATTCTCTCAACAAGAAAGGACGGGTTTAGGAGACTGTATTCCTCCTACATGAACTGGTGAGCTTGGAGGTGACCTAGGACCAAGACCCTGCATGAACTGGTGAACTTGGAGGTGACCTAGGACCAAGATGAATCATGAAGCTGGGCAGCCTTTGAGCAAGGATCAAATCAGAAGTCAGAGGTATCAAGCAGATCTGGGTTGTTTTATGGTATCCCAGCATCTTGGACCGAAAATATGAGCTGGTGTTTATCTACATTTCAGAAACTGTAGTCAATCATTGTCATTGATGCATTAACATCATCATCTTCCCATATGCTGGACCCTGAGAACATCTAACTCAAAAGAACATTAAAGTAAAATATCACAGGAAACATGTGCATACATAGAATATATTCCAAAAGTACAATCCTTCAGTTTCAACTATTTCACCCTTTCTGTCTGTGGTTACTCATTTCTATACATGCTTATCGTATTGTATCATAGATATTGGAAGCCTTCATTACCCAAGGATAATTTGTATCTGGAAAAGCCAATTTAAAATTAATCCACCTAAAATAGAAACCAAATGTTACAGTAAGTGCCAAAAAAAAAGATTAGACTATGATTTCATTCTAAAAAGAAAACTAATTTGTTTTAAAAAGTAGGAAAATAAATTTATATTTTCTTATATGCTAAAAAATTCAGTATATAATTGCCATGTACTAATTCTTAAAATAAACAACAATGAAATAGGTGTTGATTTTTCTTCTGGCACGATTGTTCTGGCAAAACTGTGTGACAGTTTCGTGTGGTCTTCTGTTCACAGTTGACTTTCATGAACAGTTATAAATAAGGTCGCCTTTTCAAAAACATTTGAGGGTTTCACCAATTTCCCCAAAGACCTTTCTAAAGCCTTTGATATTCAAATAGGATTTGAACCCTTGCATTCTGACATTATCCTTGATAATTTTCTCTCCTTCCAAGGTTAACCCTACCAGATTCTTATTTTGTCTTTGCCAGTGGCTTGAGCCATTGTCTAGCATCATCAGTCTTGTGAACTTCTTCATGTCACAAACTTTGCAATTTTAGTTTAAAAACTATTTGTGTTGCATCATTAGATTTTACAACATTCACATTCAAAGACGCCGTCACTTACCAAACTCCTTTGTTAGACTATAAACTCTTTAACTGAGAGGTTATGACTTGCTTATATACTACCATCAGTGATTACTATAAAATTGGTACCAATTAGTGTTAGCTGAATTAATAGCTTTTTATTTAAAATATTCATCTTGAAGTAATACTGACTAGCAAAGATGCTCACAGAATATTTGATTAAGAACCAATTTTATTAAGTGGTTAATTCCTTAGCATATTTTAAAAATGTTATGTTGACTTTAACATTTCTATCCAATCAGTGAGTCTCTGTATAATACATATTTGAACCACAAGTATTTGCCGATATTGTTTAATTATCAGCCTCTTTAATGTGGGGGCCTGTAACTTATTCATCTTCTACCTCCAATGACTATTGTAAAGTAGGCATCGTTTGAAAGTAGTTGCATTGAATGTCTTTTCATTTACTATCTCCACTTTCCAGTATTTCTAGGTCAACAAGAACCACATCATAAGCAGCATGTAGCACAATTAAATCACTGGCAAGATTAGAAAGACAATCTAGAAGCAACTTTGGACACATACAAAGTATTTCACAAATGTTATTTGAATTGAAAAATAAATCTTCAAACAAAACAGAAAATATTTTATTTTATCTACAATCTTGCATAGAAGTCTTGAGTGATTAGAGTAATTCCCAGTTTCTTTCCTTATTTCCTTCCTTCCTTCCTTCCTTCCTTCCTTCCTTCCTTCCTTCCTTCCTTCATTCCTTCATTCCTTTCTTCCTCCTTTTTGGCATAAGGAAGTCAGGTTATCATTAACCTCCTCAAGGACCAAGGAACTTGTTTGCAAGGACCAAATATGTCAATGTGCATGATAACAGGGAGTCAAGATGCCTCCAGAGAAAGGAAATTTGCTAATATGGGTGTGTACTTTCTCTCACATCTTAAGGGGAGATACTTTAACATGTGCATTCATTCCTCCAGTTTTCAGGAGCTTCTCTAGTTATTTGGCTTGCTACTGACTCTTGCCCTTTCACGTAGCAGCCATAAATGCAAAGCTCTCAAATAGGAAAGTCTGTGGGTCTCATTTAGAAGGCCTCCTTTGGGCAAGGTTAGGAAGATGGGAGATAATGATCCTTTCTCATCCCCCCAGAATTTAAATACACAAATTAAAAAGCACATTAACTCTTTGTTTAAAAAGAAAAAGAAAATGTCATCAAAGGCAAGATCAATTCAAATGCAGTTTAGGCTAATGCAGGAGCTGTGTCCTTTCACTTTTTGTTCCGCAAGTGTTTCAATCAGTTCGCGTTGGCAAAGCTTCTGAACAAAGATAATAATTACCAAATAAAAATTGCCTTCAGTGCATTGTCTAACTGTGTTCACAGTTTGGCATGAATGGATTTATGATCTTTTCATTCCAGTAGGAACTACCAGTCCGCCTCTCACTTCAAATAGCCTATTCATCTCAGCATTAAAACAGTTAAAATATACTAGCAGAATATGCTGCCTCTGCAACCCAAGCTACAGACAGCAGGGATCAGTTTCTTCCAACAGGCACAAATATAACTGGCTTTGAAAAACTGCAAAACAAAGGCTCTAAAAAAACTCTTGCATAATTTTTTTAAAAACAGCAATTATTTGGTTCCAGTTCCTTTTACTACTCTGTATCTTTCATCCAAAATTAAATTAATTCTATTGTGTATAAAATGGTCAAAAATGCAAATTACAAAAGGGAATTTATGCTTAAATAATGATCTATAGCTAATAATGATCTGTGTATTCAGATACATAGATTAGTAGTTTCTAGTCCTTAGGGGGAAATGGCACAGAGAGGTGTTTTTGTTTTGTTTTGTTTTGCTTTGTTTTTCATAAATAAAGCATAAAGAATCATTTTATCAAGAATAAATTAATTGGTGGCAATTTACTTGCCTCCCAACATCCATCTGTTTTCTATCCTCTATCCCATGCTTGGGGTAAATACGTATGCACACATAAACCATGGATTAGAGACATAGAGTAACATTCATAAAGAAAGTCTATAGAAAATTAAGATTTTCATGCAGAACCTTGTGCTGCAATATAACACAGAGCATGTTAAAAAGTTGACATGAGACTGTCTTCAAGTATAATGGTTTCAAGATTAGTTCCAGCCACAACTTCCTCATTGATCAATATCACATGGTGTCTTCATGATGGTGTGAGCTTTGCAATGGATCCCATTGGCTTTGGTTATTAACAATGCTCCATCGAATGTATAAGAACTGCCCACGCCGGGCTCGGTGGCTCAGCCTGTAATCCCGTGCCTTTGGGAGGCTGAGGTGAGTGGATTGCCTGAGCCCGTGGGTTTGACACCCGCCTGGGCAGCGAGACCTCATCTCTACAATAAATTAAAAAAAATCAGCTGGGCGTGGCAGCGCATGCCTGTAATTCCAGCTACTCGGAAGGCTGAGGCGGAAGGATCGCCGGAGCCCAGCAGGTCGAGGCTGCGGTGGCCGGAAGCGGCCACTGCACTCTAGTCTGGGCAACAGAGTGAGACTACGACTCAAAAAAAAAAAAAAGAACTGCCCACACTAGTTTGTCCCAAATGTCTCCTGCATGGGTAACTAACATAGGTACATAAATAGAGCAGGGTCCTGAAAAGGTACTCTCCAATTGGGAGGATTCTTTCTATGCCTTGACCTGTTACTAAGTCTACATATAGCATCAGGTAACTCTCTTTACCTCTCTGAACCACAGAATGTTTTTTTTTTCTTTTTTCTTTTTCTTTTTTTTTTTTTTGAGTTGGATTCTCACTCCATCGCCCAGGCTGATATGCAATGGCATGCTCACGACCACCACAGTGTAGACCTACTGGGCTCAGGCGAGCCTTCCGCCTCAGCCTTCCAGGTAGCTGGAACGACAGGCGCGCACTACTGCACCCGGCTAATTTTTGATTTATTGTAGAGATGAGGTCTCATCAAGTTGCCCAGGCTGATCTCGAACCTGGGGACTCAGGCAATCCACTCCCCTCAGCCTCCCAAAGTGCTGGGATTACAGGCTGAGCCACAGAGGCTGGCCAGGATGCTCTTCATAAAAGACAGAGGAGAAAATTGGTCCAGAATATGGAGAAATGATCTGATAAGATACACCACTGCATATACTTGTTACTATGACCTATTGGAAGAATCAAGTCTCTGAAAACCCCTGCAATAAATGAAACTGTTTAACCTTTTAGTCCAGCATTATATGAATTTATATGACCACAGAATTCCTTCTTTTTTAGTGGAATACTCATAACATCCCCATACTGATTGTTTCTCAAACACACTTAAGGAAGCACCAGACTAGAGTATTCACAAGTTCCCTTGCAGACTAACATTCTGTGATCTTAATCCAGGCTCAGTTTCCACTTTGTAAACCAATGGTAATGAACTTCCATCATGGTCAATTGCTAGAGTCTGAGAATTTTATAAATTCAGTGCAATTTGTTTTTATTCTCCAACATCAAAGGGCACAATCCTTCATACTCCAAGCATGTAGAAAGTGTCCACAATCTCTAGGCATAGGCCAGTGTCCCTAGTCACGTGAATCTAAATTCTTCAAGTGGATTCTTGCTTGTGGTTTCTTGATAGATGTAGATTAAGGATCAACCCTGAATAATATGAATACATGTGGTGCAATATTTTGCCTTGTCTATCTCCCGTATTTTGAAATCAATGAAAATTATACCTTTTAAAAATCTACCCAGATGCCATAATCTTCATCTTTAACTTCCCAACATATCTCTCACAGACCTAGTTAAAATTCTGTCTGCACACCTGTTTTAAATCTCAGTTGTTCCCATTTTTGCTCACTCTCACTTTTTTCATTCTCTCATACACCCAGAGAAGAACTATCAACTACCACCCAAACATATTAAAAGTCTAACTTCTTCCTCAGCATTCTGGTCTTCCTTTTATTTATCATTTTGTCCAGAATTCCACCACCCTAACTTTCAATGGCTTTGACTGCCTTTCTTTGAACTCTTTCCAAGTTCCACATCTCTCTCTCTCTTGAGCTAAAGTTCCCAATTTGAACACAGAGCTCCCATGAAGATATGACTAATAATGCACTGGCTTTTAAATCTGGCCGAACATCGTATTTTTTAAACGATAGATTACTGAACCCCTACAGCCATGTACAAAACATCAATTTAAAATGTTACTTTAGAGTTCCTACACTTGTTAAGTAACAAGATCCAACTGAGTTAAAGAACAGCTTGAACCTATTTTTCCACCACTTCTGTGACCATGAACTACCAGCCACAATGGACAGCCCTCGAATATTCACTTGCCTTGGTTGGTAAAGCTTTCAGGAAACAGTCATCATACCACAAAAACATACTGATTTTTATTCAAATAACTTCCTTCCAAAAGTTTAGGTCTGGCTCAATTTTTACCTCATTGGGAGGCATTTCCTGACCAATGCAACACGAACAATAGCTCTCACAGGTTATAAGTTTTCATGGGGATTTGCCCATATAGCATTGCATTGAGACTGGAAGCTTTTAGATGATAAAGCTCATTGTTCTTATGTTTGTCTTCTAACCCTGGCAATAAAGATGAATCCATTTCAGTTAGAATTAACATTTGGGACAGGTCCTCACTATATTCCTCTACATACGTTTCCCACTAATTAGCTAGAATGGAGGTCCCTTCAACTTTAAAGGCAGAGCATTTGTAACCTGCCTATCATTACCACAAGATGTGGGATATAATAGCTATTTTTTTAGTTGAAATATTTTTTTCAATGCGATTTCAAGCATTTTGAAGGCAAGTTTTATGTCTTAAAATTGTTTACATTCCTTATAGGTGACTATATCTAGTAAATAGTCTTCAGTAAATTTATAATCAAAATGCAGAAACTCAAAGTAACTTAGAAATAAACATTTTAATCCCTCATTTTACAGATGAGGAAACTGAGGTTCAGAGAATTGAAGTGATTTACTCAGGTAAAAACTGGAAATGAAGGCTGGGCATGGTGGCTCTTGCCTGGAATTCCAGGACTTTGAGAGACCAAAGCAGAAGGATCACTTGAGGCCAGGCATTTGAGACCACCAGCCTGGGCAACATAGTGACACCCCCATCTCTTAAAAAAATAGGTGCTTAACACTAGATCTCAGGTTACCCTTTTTCCTGGATTCTTTTTGCTTATTCCATGTGTCCTCTGTTAATTGATCAGGTTGATTGATTGACTTCCTAGCCCTACCTCCAGTAACTCAAAGTAAAACTCTACTATTATACTCTTAGGCATATCTTCCAAAGGATGGAATTTCCCATCAAGGAAACAAGGAAAATGCCATTGGCAATGAACTGAACACTGAGTTTGATTTACTTTACCAGGCATGATTTTAATGACTCACCACCTGTACAAACATGTAAGTACACCAACATTGGGTAGATTCATAGAATTTGAATAAATTAGGTTATTGATTATAAGATATAGGCACAAACTAGGCCACGTCTAAATACCATCATATCAAGAATAAACAGGGCCAGGTGGTAGCTCAAGCCTGTAATCCCAGCACTTTGAGAGGCCAAGGCAAGAGGATTGCCTGAGTCCAGGGTTTTGAGACCAGCCTGGGCAACTTGGTGAGATCTCGTCTCTACAATATATCAAAAAAATTAGTTGGGCATGGTAGCGCACACCTGTAGTTCCGGTTATTTAGAAGACTGAGGTGGAAGGATCACCTGAGCTCAGCAGGTCGACGCTGGGGTGGCCGTGAGCGTGCCACTGCCCTCCAGACTGGGCTACACAGTGAAACTCTGACTCAAAAAAAAAAAAAAAAGAATAAATAGTAGAAAGACTATATTACTTCCATTGACTTCAGTTGGAAACATTTCCATTCCCACTTCAATTTAGCAAGATTCCATTAGAAGGTTTCTTTTGCAAATTGTGTTCCAGTTTATTGTTAGTATTTGGATCTTTAAGTGTACGTGTAGTTTGAACTGCTTTAGCCCTATTGCAGCTGTTATTGTCTGAGGCTGAAACTCTTATCCTCCAACCATGCTCTCACCCACTGGAGTTGCCTTCATGTCACCGTTTTCCATTGAGTAAGATCATCTTTGGCCGGGCTCGGTGTCTCAGCCTGTAATTCCAGCACTTCGAGAGGCCGAGGCGAGTGGATTGTCTGACCCCACCGGTTTGATACAAGCCCGGGCAACTCGTTTCTACAATAAATCAAAACTTAGCTGGGCGTGGTAGTACGCGCCTCTAGTTCTGGATACTTGGAAGATTGAGGAGGACGGATGGCCTGAGCCTAGCAGATCAATGCTGGGGTGGCCGTGAGCGTGCCACTGCACTCCAGCCTGGGCGATGGAGTGAGACTCCAACTCAAAAAAAAAAAAAAGTGTTATCTAGACAGGTGCTCCAAAAGAAACACCCAGTGAGGAAGGGGCAACCAACATGGCCACAATCCAGTCTTTGTGAACCCAGGACCTGAACATAAAAGGCAATGTGATACACATTTAAAGGAATTCCGGGAGCGGGGGAGGATTAGCATAACAACAGAATCTTTAATTTGTAGCATATATGATTTAGAAATGGTTTTTCAGAACCATGCTAAACCCCTAACTTGCTCAGACACTGACAACTCAAAGCAAGATTCCTTGTAAGCTTCCGGTGTTTGCTAAGGTCAGAGAAGCAGAGGCGTTGCTCAGAGAAAGTGTGACTTCTTTGGCACTGTGTGCCTGAAAAATCTTTTCAAGCCCAACTGCGAATGAGTCAGCAGAGTTTTCTAGAACAGCTAAAAAGGGGACGCTTTCTTTAGGAGATTATTTATTTGGTTGCTACATAATAGTGTAGATTAATTAGAAGTAAGACTGAGTGGAACTATTTGGAAAAAGTGATAGCAGCTTGAAAAGTTCACCCATCTCTGACCTAATGGAGGAGGAACCATTACAGTTCTGTGTAAATCATTATTTTGAGGGGGTGTAAGAAAGTGACATCAACCAAAATACTCTTATAAAACCTTTGATCGTATTGGCTCAGATATGAGCCTTATAAAGTCAAGACTATAGAAAAAATATATTGGCTCAAAACTTACATAAACCCTTGATATTTAAAGATATCAGATATGCCCGCTGGGACTCCCAATATGTTAACAAATGCATTAAGAGCAAAACCTAGTCAAGATAGAAATTAATATGGCTTAGAAACATCTTTCCTCATTTTCTAAATGTTTCTGTATCTGGCAAAATGACCTGGGTGGAGGGTGAATTCTTTCAATATGCTCAAGATTCAAACTTCAAGTTTTATAGTGATTATTCAAGAGACTTTGCTCTCGGAAATTCACCTCTCTTCCCATACTGTCTCTAAATGTTTGCTTCTTAGGCTATTTCTTCTCTCTTCTTGGTCATCCATTACTCCAATTTTACTGGACCATTCCCATCAGCATATGTACACCCACATGTATTTATCACCAGGTTAAAACAATTACCAACTCACATTCAACTTTATTTCATACATATTCCTTCCTCTAGGCTATTTTGAATTACTTTCCAGACATTGGATTGTTTTACTTTTAAATAGTTAAGCATTTATCTCTAAAACATAAAGATCCTTTAAAAAAATATAATTATAGGCCAGGAGTGGTGGCTCACGCCTGTAATCTCAGCACTTTGGGAGGCCTAGGCAGGAGGATTACTTGAACCCAGGAGTTCAAGACCAGCCTGGGCAACATGGTGAGACCTCATCTCTACAAAATTAAAAAGAAAAACAATCAACCAGGCATGATGGTGAGTGCCTATAGTCCCAGCTACTTGGGAGACTGTGGTAGAAAGATCACCTGAGCCAGAAGGTCAAGGCTGTGGCGAACAGTGAGCATGCCATTGCACTCCAGCCTGGGTGACAGAGTGAGACCTTGACTCAAAAAATATGTATCTCCACAATACTATTATTCCATCTAAAAACATTAACATTTTTAACAAAGTCTATATCTTACTGAGAACTCGAAAAAATACTAGAAGCTGACCAGAGACAAAAGAAAGAGCACTGACTCTTTTCTTTGCACTTTTGCTTGCAGAACATCACAAATTTGCCTAGAGAGTCTGCCCCTTTATATTCCAACACTAAGAACGTAGGACATTTGGAAATGAGAAAAGAAAATGAACATGTCATTTCTCCATAATGCTGCAATCTGGAAGTACTGCTCTCAAAAAGGGGTTTTTTTTTTAAAGGGTATTATTTATTTGGTTTTTAAGAGCATATATACTGACAACTTTTTATTTTTATTATTTATTCACTTATTTTGAGTTGGGTCTCACTCTGTCACCCAGGCTGGAGGGGAGTGGCATGCTCCCGGCCACCACAGTCTCGACCTGCTGGGCTCTGGCGATCCTTCTGCCTTAGCCTTCCAAGTAGCTGGAACTATAGGCATGCGCTACCACCCCTGGCTAATTTTTTGATATATTGTAGAGACGAGGTCTCACCAAGTTGCCCAGGTGGATCTCGGACCCACGGGCTTAGGCCATCCACTCCCCTCGGCCTCCCAAAGCGCTGGGATTACAGGCTGAGCCACTGAGCCCGGCCTACTGACAACTTTTAAACGAGGGTTTACAACAACAACAAAAATCCTCCCTTGAACTCCAATTGCAGATTTGAGAAAACAGAATGTTATGGCCGAGGCTGGCTTTGCAGTCATTTCATGACTTCATAGAAAAAGAAGGTGGGCAAATCTGGTAAAAATCTTCACAGGGTCATGCATACCACCCAAGCCCAGCACTTGCCACTCTTATTTTTTAAAACAAATAAATCAGTCTTTAAAGATTTTGTTTGTTTTATGCACATGGATTTTGTTTGCCTCTTAAAGAATGTGATTAGCTGTACCAGAGACTACAGGTTAAGAAAATCCTTAGTCTTGGAAAAAAACCACTAAAGAGGAATGAAAAGACACCAGGCCCCAAGACCTGAACCAAAAGAATATAAAAATTAGATTGTCTGGCAGAATAGACAGTCCCATCACCTTATGCCAGACTGGCCCTCAGAATTTAGTCAAGATGAAAGTAAAATTCTTTGGTTTCTGGGGTGAACCTTTACCCAGGTCAAAATATTCTATGAGAAGTATGATTTGGCACCTGGAATTCCATATCCTTGAGCTCTCCTTTTCAAAGAGCAGAGGTCCATCAGATTTACTGATACCAGCCTGGCAGGGGCATAATTAATGCCTGATGCAATAGAGTTGGGCTTCTTAGCCTTGATACTATTGACATTTGGAGTCAGCCAATACTTTGCTGAAGTTGTCCTGTGCACTGTAGGATGTTAGCATCCCTGTCCTCTACCAACTAGATGTTAGGAGCACCCCCAACCGCACAGAAGTTGTGATACTCAAAATGTCTTCAGATACTGTCATATGTCCCCTGGGAGTACAGAATCAACCCTGGCAGACCACCATTGCAAATAAGTATCCTTTACTCAAATATATGAAAATAAAGATTGCTAAAAGACATAAAGTAGACTATTTTAGATGTCAAATCTTTCTTTAAAAAAAAAAAGCTATCAACATAATTGGCCAAAAAACACACACAAAAAGCAGTGCTAATAATTAGACATCAAATAGTAAATGAAAACTAAAACTATTATTGCTTTGAAATATCCCCTAGAGGAAGTGAAACACTTGTGTACATTTTATCCTTTCACCTGTGAAGATGACTAGCACATCAGGTGTGGTAACAGACATTGTTCCCAAGCCTGTTCCATAGTTTGCTGATGAGAATATTCCCAGGCTTGGGCTACAACTGCCATGTATGGTCTCCCTGCTGACAGTCTTTCTCAACCACTCCCCAAAATCCTCACACTGTTTGAACTCCAGTTTTGTAATTATTGAGATGTGGTTTTCAGAGCCAAACATGAAGCTGCTTGACTAAAGCAGTGAATAGGCTCTTGGGACTGGAAGGTTGTAACTTTTGTGGTTTCGAGGACTCATAAATGTGGTGGAGAAGAGTTTTGGGCATGATCCTCAACTTGTCAGAGACCCTGCCATTTTTTTCTACCCACAGCCATTGTAGAGAATTCAAGCCAAGTTCAAGACTACTGTAGAAATACTCTTTATGAGCCTGGGTTGTTGTGTGTGAATGTTAAAAAGAATGAAGTTATATGTATTAGTGTGCATACTGGTCATTATATGCATGCACACACATACATATGCATATGGGGTATAAATTAATCTCTATAAATGCCTAAGGTGATGGCAGTGATGGGGGTAATTTAAAATGTTAAGCACAAATTGAAGCTGAGACAACGACAAGAGAAAAATTATCTGTAATACTGAGAAATAGCCATCTGTCATGGCTGGAGGCTTAAGCAGAGAAGGGATAAATGGAGAAGCCCCAGGAACAGATGGAGAGGCTTGAACCCCCACACAGAGCAGAGAGTTCAACAGCTGGGACTGATTAATTCAAATGGCTGACTATTACGTCATGTGTCAGATTACACCCAAGTGAGTGGCTAAAAGCTCCAAGCAAGTTCAGGCCAACCTGGAGGCTTCACAGATGGTGTCCACCTTGGCATTCCATGAAGGATGAAAACACAGTTCAGCCATTCCTGGTTGTTATCTATGGAAAAATAAGGAAGAACCAAATGAGGATCGGCCCCCCCACCCCTTCTTCATTTTTCTTTATTCTCAGGGTAAATGGAAGTAGAGGGAGAGAAAGTAATTGAGTTTTAAAGAAACTTGTTGACCTGTGTCTTTGTTCTCTCTTTGCTCTCTAAATTACATGATAGAGAGAATGATAAGGAACTTAAATGTATGAAATTCAGTTCAGCAAATTGATCTCATAGTCCAAGATGTGAAAAAAATTTCTGAGGATGAACTTAATCTATTCATGCATTTTAGTAATCCTACAAGGACTTCACACAACATCAGAAGCTGAATTCAACAACTGTCTCCATTCCAAGTCTCCCTTCAAGTCAGAAACTTAACGTTCAGCCCAGCTCTACTGTCAGTCAGCTACTGGAGTCCTGTAGAATCAATGGAGTCATAGATTTCAGTTCCTTTGCATCTTAAGGTCATCTTGGTTTCTTCATTTCCATTGCTATTGCCTTAATTCTGACATTCATTAAGTCCTTCCTGGACTGTTGCAATAGTTCCTTCTATCTTCTGGCTTCTTTATTCCAATGCATTCTTTTCATAGTGTCGGGACCAAGGGAAAACTTTAGCTTCGCCCTCCCAAGTTTCTGTGAAAATTGCTAACAAGAGGCAGATTAATAGGAGAAAAGGCATATAAATGTATTTATCATAGTTTTATGTGACACGAGAGCTTTCAGAACAAAGACCCAAAGATACAAGGGAAATTGTCATTTTTATGCTTAGTTTCAACAACGTATGGACAGCTGTATAGAAATATGATTGGACAAAAAAAAGCATGATCTAATATTAATAGACTGAGTGGGGAAACCCAGCAAGGCTTGTCTGTCTATATTCTTCCTGGGCTCTCTAAGCAGTATTTCTTCCTTCTGGGTGTGGGGCAGGACCCTTTCTGGAATGGGGGTCTTATGACCGATAGTTAAACAAGATAAGTCAGATCATTTCTGTAGAGCCAGTTTTTACACAGAAAGGTGGGAAAAGAGAGGGAATTAGAGTCATTTTGGGGGTTTTATGGCTAGCTTTAGGGAAAAAGGATTCTGGCTCTATGGCTCTTCTTGGGGAAGAGACATTCTAGTTTCTATATCTAGCCTAGGGGAAAAACGGGACTGAGAAAAAGGAGGGCAGGTCACAGAAAAGCTTTTGCTTCTGAGGCCTTGGTTTTGAAGTTCTATGTTGAGTCCCAACAATACCTCCCAGAATAATCTTTTAAAAACTCAAATCTGTTCATATGATTTTCCCGCTTATAAATCTTGTATGGCTGCCCTTTCTGAAAGGTTTTTAGATATATATTTTTTTATTCTGACAGACACAGTACAGATGAAATTCATCAGAGCAATACAATTCTACAGGCGTAGTCAGATTTTTACCAAACCTTAATTTTTTTTTTTTTTAATCAGGGACAAAAATTTGGCACAGTGAGTCATGGTGCCTCATTCTAAGCTATGGTATAAATTAGGTAGACTAGACAATGTGCAAGTTGCCTTTGTTAAGTATGACACACCACCTCTCTCTCACAAAAGGGTACATGTTGGTACTAATGCAAATTTATTAACTTTAATAAATGTACCATGGTCATAGAAGATGTTACCATTAGGGGAAGCTGGGTAAAAGGTATATGGGAACCCTCTGTATTATCTTTGCAACTCTTCTATAAATCTAAAATAATTTCAAGATGTGATTATTACCTATACTCTTGAGGTTATTAATGTCTATTATGTTTGAATAATGGAAACACCATATAATGGTGTGCTACTGCACCTCTCTCTCCAACACCACACCCAGTGGTATCCAGTTAGTAGTTTGATAGCAGACAATGTATGAGTATTTACACCCTGGCAATAGTAAATGTCAAAAGCGTTTATCAGCACACTGAGGCTACCAGATGTTACTTTCTCTGCCTGAAAATGAAAAGGTATCAATAAATATGGGTTGCCAAAAGTGCAGGAAAGAAGACAGAAACAAACTCCCCTTCTTCTCTGTAAGTGCTGCAAGCCTCTTGCTTTTGGGTGTTTCAGGGTCACTGGACAACCCAGGTCACAGGTGTATGACAGAGATCCCTGTATTTCTCCTGGTCCCCAGGAAGGTAGGGTGTGGAGCTTACCATTTAAAATCCTGAAAAATTTGAGCAATAGGAATGGGAGTAGAGACAGCAGAAGCGTCCCATAATTTTAGCCATCATGAGGAAGTTGAGAAACACTTAAAACATTTAAAATTTGGCATCAGGAAGCAGGGTTAATCAGTTCTAAACATAACATTTTCTATCATGGTTTTCTGTCCATTAAATGTCATTATCCTATACCAATATCATTAGAAAGATTTAGCATATGGAGAAAAAAGGAACACTTTCATGGACCATCAACTCAACAGAATGGGATGTTGAAAAGATTCAATTTACAGATCTTTCATGCTAGAGGTGATTAGCACTGAAGGTAATTTTTGGTAATTTTTAAGGCACAAATTCTATTCAACTTTCCATACACGTGAGGTTTCATTCTGAGGGGATAGGAGTAGGCACAGATCAAAGGTGAGGTTAAATATTGAAATCAGCATATAAGGCAAGAATGGTTGATAAAACCACTCTCCAAAACCCCTTAAATCAGTGGTTCTGTAGAGATGGAACATCCTTAGGGAAAATTTAGGATATTTTGCTGTGTGGTTTTGGTTATCACACCCAAGGGGGGGGTGCCTTAGATATTAATGAGCCACAGCTGGGCATTTTAGGCATCCCTCATTGCTCATAAACCCAGGTCAAAGAAGAATTCTCTCTAGTCCTGTTGTGCTTCTGACTGTCCCGCTAGACCTTTGTATGTGAAAACCTGTTCAATGTTATCCGAGAATAGATGCTTATAGAAGTTTACAAATAAACACGAAGGTATTTTTAGCAGTTTTAATTAACATTGACTTTTTTATAAATCAACTACTGTATGAATCAGAAGATTGTGTTTTGCTTTGTATGGAATTTTAGCACAAGTCATTTAGTGTTCTAGAAAATTATGACACCACCACCCATTTTCAATATAGCACACTTGTACCAATTGGTATTTGAATTATTGCTTTCTTGATCATTCTACAAATAGACACAGGCATCTGGTGACTTTATTTTATCTTCTGGTGCAGTTTTATACAGATCAAAATGTATATTTTATAAATTATCTTTTTATTTCTTCATGATATAGTACAGTCATAATAGTACATTGGCTTTAAAAAATTATTTGCATAGATATGAATTTTATTTCAGGATAGGAAAGACATTTTTATAAAATATGTATTATAAAAAAGAAGCACTAGATAAGACTGGAAATCATTGCCTTATATTTTTGTAAATCATTGGAAGCCTGGTAGCTTGAAACCAAATTGTAGGGGCCAAGGGAAAACTTTTCCTTTGCCTTCTGAAGGTTTAATGAAAAATCAACTGACAAAAGGTAGATTAATAGAAAAATATGCATACAAATATATTAGCATGCATGGAAATCCAGAAAATATAAGATCTTGAAGAAAAGCCCATATGGTTGATACTTGTATTTTTTTTAATTTTTAATTTTTAATTTTTTTTTGAGTTGGAGTCTCACTCTGTCACCCAGACTAGAGTGCAGTGGCCGCTTCTGGCCACTGCAGCCTTGACCTGCTGGGCTCCGGCGATCCTTCTGCCTCAGCCTTCCAAGTAGCCGGAATTACAGGCATGCGCTACCATGCCCATGCCTGATTTTTTGATTTATTGTAGAGATGAGGTCTCGCTGCCCAGGCGGGTCTCGAACCCGCGGGCTCAGACAATCCACTCACCTCAGCCTCCCAAAGGCGCGGGATTACAGGCTGAGCCACCGAGCCCGGCTGATTGATGCTTTTATGCCATCTTGAGATTACAGAAAGAATGGGGGATTGAATCTTGGCAAAACAGGTTATGGGACGGAGCAAGGAGGAGGCCTGGCTAATAGAGGTGGTCTTGCTATGCAGATAAAACCTCACAGGTTGCAGCTCTCAGAAAGAATAGATTGTGAAAGTTTCTTCCAGGCCTTTGAAGTGTCAACTCTGTTTATCTTTCTTAGATCAGGACAAGGGAAGCCTCAGAGAAAGCTTGGCTGAACCATTGCAAATTTTCTCTACAGATGCAGATCTCCCCACAAAAGACAGCATTGCAGAGCTGCTTCTCTCTGGAGAGCCTCTGAACAGCCTTCTCATAATATGTCAAAGAACATATTTTGAGGTGAAATATTTTGGATTCCTCTGAAGTCAAGAATGAAATTTTTGTTTCACTTTACTTTCAGGTTGTGGATTCTCTCTCAGGGACATTAGAGGGCCTGGCTTTGCTTAATTTAAGGCAAAGTTTATCAGCCTCACAACTATTGACATTTGGGGTCAGATAATTCTTTGTTAAGGTGAGGGGATTACGGTGTCCTGTAGGAGGTTTAGCAGCAGCCTAGGTCTCTACTCACTAGATGCCGGCAGAAACCACTCCCCAAGTTATGACAACCAGTGTTAAAAGAAAAACATTAGACAAATTAAATTCAGCAGAGTTTAACTGAGCAAAGAACAGTTCTTCAATCAGACAGCTCCCAGAATCAGAATAGGTTGAGAGTGACTCCCGGGCTGCCATATGGTCGGATGATATTTATGGACAGAAAGAGGAAAGTAGCATGCGGAAATGAAGTGAGGTAAAGAACGGATTGGATTGGGTATAGCCAGGCGTTTGCCTTATTTGGACAAGGTTTGAACAGTGACTGGCTAAAGCTCGGTGATTGGCAAATGAATAGGTAATAGTCTGTTTATACATTTATTTAGGAGACAGTTCACTATGTACAGAGAAGCCAAATTTAAAATATGTAAGGAGTCAATTTTAGGCTAAACTTAACCTTAACACCAGAAATATCTCCAGGTAATGCCAAATGTTCCCTGGGGGGCAAAATCACCCCCAGCTGAGAACCTCAAATAAGACAACTCTATTCTGAAGTTCTTTTCAGAATGAGGAGAAATTTGGTCATGTTTCTCAAAGTATGACTTGCA
Organism: Cephalopachus bancanus; assembly: GCA_027257055.1. Classification (NCBI taxonomy): domain Eukaryota; kingdom Metazoa; phylum Chordata; class Mammalia; order Primates; family Tarsiidae; genus Cephalopachus; species Cephalopachus bancanus. The sequence continues at coordinate 113,113 of JAPVLO010000691.1, forward strand.
AATCAGATAGAAAATGTAAGATCTTCAAGGTACTGGCCAAAAGTGCAAATCAGAACCTGGGGCATGTCACACTGTAGGTAAGTGCTCAGATATAGAATTAGAAAGATCATGGCTTCATCCCAGCTCTACCTGTCAGTAACAGTGTGACTTTAACAATTTTACATCACTGAATTTCAGATTCTTTATCAATACATGGAAAGTGAAACTCATGCCACATCTCAGGATTTTTTTGAGGATTAAATGACATATTGTATGTGAGGGTGGGTCATAATTGTCTTGCAATGCCTTATTAACCTAACTTAAGGTGGACACACGCAGACCTTGGAATCAGGGACTGAGGAGCCAGCCCTGGCTTCAAATGGGCAGATGCTTTGAATTGTTCCTGGAGGAGGTCTGAAGGCCGTCCCAGCTGCCAGCCTTGCTGGCAAAGACAGCTGCAGCTTCAGCCCCTTGGGTCATGGAGAACCTGGACTCTTTCCTCCTTCTGGCCATCTTCTTTTTCAAGAAATCTCCATAGCCCCTGGGAGCAAAAATTAAAAAAGAAAAATCACAGAACTTCTGGAATGATGACTTGAGCTATCAAATGCCCAGCTCTTCTCTGTGACATCATCTGCCCTCTTACCCAGTAAAGATTGTAGGGGCAGGAATGAGCTAGGCCCTTCCACTCCATTCCATTTCATTTCCATGTGTAGTAATTACTGCTATCAGGCTCAGAGAAGTCAAGTCACTTGATCAATGTCACACTACTGAAGAGAACAGCAAAGATTTAAACCCAGTTAGTCTGACCTGAGTACAGGTTTCAAAAAATATGAATGAGAAACAATACGTCAAAATAACAATGACATATCAAGGATTCAGGCCAGCTCTATCCTATGTAGTAGCCACTAGACACATGTGGCTATTTAAATTTCAATAAATATTTCAATACATTTCAATAAATAAATATTAATTAAAATTGAGTAAAATTTAAAGACCAGTTGTTGGGTCACACTAGTCACATTTCAAGTACATAACCACATATGGCTAGGGACTACTGTGTTGGACAGCACAGATATAGAGCATTTTTGTCACCATAAAAAGTTCATAGCATTGTGAATTTTAAACAACCAGAAACCTAGCTCAGTATATCTGTCATTTTTATTAAGAATAAGTTAAACAAAAATGAAAACCTACCTTAGGAATTTCTGGGGAAAAGCCACAAAAGTTTGTTCACCTTAAATCATTGCTTTTTTTGCGTGTTGTTATTTTGGGAAAATACATCAGGAATGAAATTAAAAAGTAAAATATTCCCTATACCCATTTTGATTCCTCATTAAATTAATAACTGAGCCACCAAAAAAGATAATTCCCTTTTCCAATACTCTTTGTTATTGCTCAGGCTGACTAATTTGTTTTCCAAGAGAAATGATTTGAAAAATACTCTACTCAGAATTATAGAGTTTTCCTCAAATATGGACTTTTCTGTATTTTTTTAAATGACTATGAACTCTAACACACTGTAGGGAATTATTAATAAACAGTCATATATCATTTTTAACAATGATATATCAAAGATTTGGGCCAGCTCCATTCTATACACTAGCCACTAGACACATGTGGCTATTAAAATTTCAATAGATATTAATTAAAGTTAAATGTGTTTTTTATTTCCAGGAAGAGCAAAGAAAAACAAGGTGGATTAGATCTTTCATAGCTGAAGAGTGCTAGAATTGTAGCTGCTCACCAAGGAGAACACTTAACTTGTGGAGGTATCCCAATAAAGCAAGTTAGATCCATTCACTTCATTAATTGGAGCCTTTTGGGGCTTACTAGAGAAATTGTGTCATCATAAAGAGTCAAAGCTTAAACAGATTTGAGAAAACATTTTGTCTACATTTTTGGATAAAGAGACCAAGATTCAGAGTGAAGGGATACAGCCAGTTAGTAGCAAAATCAGGACTAAGGGAGCACAAGGATTTGTTTGGCTTCATACCACAAGTGCTTTCCTTTTCAAAACCTGGCCAGGATAGTGAATGCCCTTTGGCTATAGTACTGAGAACAGACCAGCATGTTTGGGGTGTCTGTTCAAGTTCAGTCATGTCATGTTACGTCTCCAGATGGCGATTATCAAATTCCTGACACAACATAAAGCTACAAACATCCCTTTTCATTCACTGGCTCCCAGAGTCTTTGAAAACAGAGATTGGCCACTTTTGCCCTTCAAGACCCTCTGCTGCTTCGTTCAAAGAGGGCAGAAGTTCAAAGGAAAGCAGCAATGTGGAGGTCCATTGTTCAGGCATGGGCTGGCTGGGTTTCCAAGGCCTCAAGAGAATTGGGGATTGCGAACCATGTCAACTTGATTAGGCCTTTCAGCAGCCTCTCATGAAGCAATTCTCTCATCTGGGAGTAAGGAGAGTATCTTTCTCCCCATACTCAATACATTATATCTACTCCCTTTTTTAATGCTTCGCTTTTTTTCCTCTCTTGTGTGATGCAGAAGTCACTGGATGTTTGTAAGAAAACCTCCAAGATGTTTAATATTCTCCCACATTTTTGTGTATTCCTAAAGCATAATATTTCAATTCCCTCAGCTTTAAAACCAGGCAACTAGTACTGACATCACAGGATTGTTGCAGGATTAAATTTTTTTATTTATTGAGTTGGAGATTCTGGATCTATTTAATCCCCAAGGTACTTTCTGTCACTAAAACACACACTAGCCAAATGGTGCTCCTCCCCTCAAATGACAAATTACTTCAAGCAAAAAGCCCTTTAGACTCAGCAGAGAAGAAATAGTCAAATGTTACATCCACCAATACTAAGAAAGTCCAGAGAAATCTCTTTGCTGCCTTTTTTCTTGTATGAAGCTTTATATTGCTGTTGGATTGTGGATAAGAGGAGAAAAATTTCCAGATCCTGAAGCATGATGGCTGAACTCAAACAATGACACTGTGAAGACCTGTATTAATTATCTATTGCCTTATAACAAATTATCCAAAAATATTATAGCTTGAAATAATAAATATTTATGATCTCAGTTTCTGAGGGTCAGGAAATGAGGAGCAGCTTAGCTGGGAAGTTCTAGCTCAGGGTGTCTCATGAGTTTGCAGTCAAGATGTCAGCTGGGACTGCAGTCATCTGAAAACTTGACTGGGGCAGGCAGATCCACGTCAATAATGACTCATTCACATGGATGTAAGCAAGAGGACTCAGTTCCTTACCAAATGGACCATAAGAGAGAGAACAAGGGGGAAGCCACCATACTGATACCACTTAGTCTCAGAAATCACACATCATCACTACTGTCATATTCTATTAGTTAGAAGTGACTCATTAAGTCTAACCCACAGTCAAGTGGAGGAGAATGAGTCTCCACCCTTAAAGGGGAGGAGTTTTAAAGAGTTTTTGAATATATTTTAAAGCTACCACAGGGCCACTGCCTGGGCAGTCCACCAGTCAACTTTCTTGCAGCACCCCATATCAACTTTGTACCTGCCAAACCTCAATAATCATCAATGCATAAGCCTGGTTGTGTAGAAAAAGTTCTGAAAAATAGGGGAGAAGAAACTGCAAATAGTTTAATAAGTTTTGCATTTCTTTTTCATTTCCCTTTGGTTGGGTTTTCGCTGGAATGTGGATTTCAATAAACTCTACATTTTAAAACTCCCTTTATGGGTCACTACTAATATAAAACCTATGGTGATTTAGACAGGGGTTGGATTATAAAATAACTTTGTAAGAACAAATAAAAAAGTATAAATGAGATCAGAGGAGCAGTGTTTATATACTTTAATGAGGTCATTGCTTTCAGGCACTTTATGGGCAAACTTTCCACTTAATTGAATTACAGAGGCCAGATTTAAGCTGACACTTTAAAACTTTTATTTAAAAAAAAGATTCTCCTTGTACTCTGGACCTGAGGGAAAGACTGTGAAGCCTTAAGTGTGGCCTAAAGTATATGCTATATACACAGCCTTGTTTTGAGAAAAATGAATCAGCTGCCTTTTAAAGCAATTTTTCTTTATGTTATTTTTCCTTAAATTTCTGTTATAAAAACTGTTAAGCATGTAGAAAAACTGAAAGAACAGTACAATGAACACTTATGTATTCTCCACCTGGATTTGTTCATTTTGACATTTTGCCTAATTTGCTCATTCTCTCTTTTTAAAATAAATACACAGACACAAAGATAGATGTACTATGCACAAAACATGCAAAAACATTTCCCTTTCGGGGGTTGTCAACTCATTTGACAGTAAGTAGCAAATACCATGACACTTCACCCCTAAATACATCTCCAAGGAAAGAAGACATTCTCCTATATAACCTTAATACTATTATCAGATCTAAAAAATATTTATAGTAATTCCATAATATGGCCTTCACATGGAAATTTTCCCCAACTGACATGTCAAAAAGGCAGAGAAACCAGTCTGAAGGTGCTTCTGCTGTCAAAATCAGGAAAAATTTGAGCAAGAAAATGAATAGTGAAAATAAAGAATTCTAACCCACTGAACGAAAGAAGAAACTGTGAGTCCATGTTTATGTAAGTAAATAAATACATGAGGTGGGGGAAGCTTGTCTTTATAAAAGAAAGTCAACTATTAAGTAGAACAATGGGATGAGAAAAATCACCACCATAATAATCGTTGATTTAGGCAAGAATCATCAGAGAATACTAAAATTAGTAGGTGAATGCTGGCAGAGTGTATTGTAATTAGTTTCCTATTGCTACTGTAACAGATAACCACACATTTAGTGATTCAAAACAACACAAATTTATTATTTCACAGTTTTGTAGGTTAGATGTCCAAAGCAGGTCTCCTCAGGCTAAACATGTTTGTAGGGCTGCATTTCTTTCTGAAATCTCTGGAGAAGGCCTTTCCTTGCTGTTTCCAAGTTCTAGAGGGGTATTGATAGTGCTTTTTAATTTTCTATATTTTTAATGCTTTGTCATCTCGGGGTCTTGCTGAACCTGGAGCTCATTTGAGGACTAACTAATTCCTACAGACAGTAGAGGACTTGACTGCAAGGGTGCCTTTCAGATGCAAACCAATCAATTCAAAGCCCACACCCCCAACCACCTCTTTTTTTAAACTATTAAATTTTTTTATTTTAAAATCGTGGGGTACAATTCAGGGTTAGGTATACAAATATTCATTGTGCAGGTACCCTTGTTGATGAGGTGTGTTCCCCCTTCCCCAGGCAGATTTCCATGACTGTCAGTCCCACCTCCCCATTCCCCCTCTCCCCTGCAGTTTCCCGCTACTGTCAAACCTTTTCTTATAGAATTATGGTAGTTGTTCAAGGTCCACTTATGAGTTAGAACATGTGATACTCAGTTCTTTGTTTCTGTGAAAGATCACTCAGTATTATAGACTCTAATTCCACACAGGTTGCTGTAAAGTTCATGGTTTTGTTCTTCTTCATGGCTGCATAATATTCCATTGTGTATATGTACCACATTTTAAAAAATTCAGTCCTCTTTTGATGGGCAGCACAGTTGGTTCCATGTTCTTGCTATTGTGAATAGTGCAGCAATAAACATATGTGTGCAGGTATCTTTTTTATAGAGTGATTTGAGTTCTTCTGGTTATCCCCAGAAGGGGGATTGTGGGGTCATATCGAAGGTTGATTTTTAGAACTTTTAGGAAATGCCACACTGTTTTCCATGGAGGCTGTATTAGTTTACACTCCCACCAACAGTGTAGAAGTGTTCCCTTTTTGCCACATCCTCTCCAGCATCTGTTATTTTTTGAGTTATTGATGATGGCCATCCTGACTGGAGTTAGGTGGTATCTCAGTGTAGTTTTAATTTGCATCTCCTTGATGACTAGTGAGGTTGAACACCTCAATTTCTCAACCAACTCATCTTCGACAAAGCCTCCACCACCAACCACTGGGGAGACGAGAATCTATTCAGTAAATGGTGCTGGGAGAACTGGCTGACCACATCCAGAAGATTGAAACAGGACCCCTACCTATTCCCATACACAAAAATTAACTCTAAATGGATCAGAGACCTAAACGTAAAACCTCAAACTATAAGAACCTTAGAAAATGCAGGAGACACTCTTATGGAAATTGGAACTGGCAACCAATTCCTGATCAAAACTGTAAGGGTCCATGTCATAAAAGATAAGACAGACAAGTGGGACCTCATCAAACTGACAAGCTTCTGCAAAGCCAAAGAAACCATCAAGAGAGCAGGGAGACAGCCCCCAGAATGGGAAAAAATATTTGCCAACTCCATGTCTGACAAAGGTCTAACATCTAGGATCTACAAAGAACTCAAACGTGCTGCAAAGAAAAAAACAAACAGCCCCATTACAAAGTGGGCAAAAGATATGAATAGACAGTTCTCAAAAGAAGATATACGAGCAGCCGATTGATACATGAAAAAATGTTCAGCCACCTCTTTATTGAGTTCTTACACTACAGGACACTATTACTCTGCCTTCATTACCCCAGGACCAGGTACCTGACAATTCAGACAGTTCTTATACTCTAAAGTTTGCTGAAACTACCCAAACTAGCCAATCTAAGTGTACTTACACTTTCTCACCCATTCCTTCCCATAGAAATCACAACAAAGTCTCTTGCCCATGTGTTCCCCTCTTTGCCTCCATTTCCTTACCCACCCTGATGCTTCCCCACGTAGTCCTCATAATTTTTCATTGCACTCCTCTTGGATCTGTAAGCAACAAACTATCTTTTCAATGGCAATCACCTCCTAATCTGCTGACCTCACCATACATCAAATCTACATTTCAAAACAAGAGGCTACCTATGTTTTCTGACTCATGGCCCTCTTCTTCCATCTTCAAAGCCAACAATGACATCGTGTCCAGCAATGATATCAGTTAAAGTCAGGTCCTTTTCACATTGCATAATTCTAACCTTGCCTCTGTCTACTCCATCTTTGGCTCATTATTCTACCTGCCTCTTGAACTTTCAAGGACCCTGTGAGTCCATTGGGCCCACCAGGACAATTCAGGATAATCTTACTCTCTTACAATCAACTGATTAACAAATTAATTCCATCTGGAACTTTCTCCCCCCCTTTGCCATGTAACCTAACATATTCACAGGTTCCAGGATTAGGGCATGACCATCTTTGAGAGGCCATTCTGCCTAGCACAAGAATAATAGGATATTCACAGAGTCTCAGAGTTTCTCCCCACAAGATGTTTATTAATTGCAAAGGGGAAAATAGTAAGTAACTTTATAATAGAGAAATCTGTCATACGGAACTTTATAATAGAGAAATCTGTCATACGAAACTTTAACCAAGCGATTAAATTTAACATCACCAGGCTGGGCAAGATGGCGCAGCTGTAATTCCAGCACTTTGGGAGGCCGAGGCAAGAGGATTGCCTGAGCCTGAGGTTTCGAGACCAGCCTGGACCACTTGGAGAGACTTTGTCTCGACAATAAATTACAAAAACTAGTTAGACGTTGTGACGTGTGACTGTAGTTCCAGCTATTTGGAAGGTTGAGGTGGAAGGATCACCTAAGTCCAACAGGTGGAGGCTACGGTGGCTGTGAGCATGCTGCTGCTCTTCAGCCTGGGTGACAAGAGTGAGACTTCAACTCAAAAAAAAAAAAATTTAGCATCACCAGTAATGAGGCAAGCTGACATAATGTGACTCATGATATATTGCACTGAGGAGACCACATCACTTCTGTGCTATTCCCGCCGAAAGTCCCGTACCTGAGTCTAATCATGGGAAAACAGACAAACTCAAACTGAAGAACATTTTACAGAATAACTGGTCTCTATTCACAAATGTCAATGTTGTAAAAAACTGAACAACGATTGAGGAATAATTTAGGATTAAATGAGGTTAAAGACACAGGCCAACTGAATGTTGTACAAAATCTTGAATTTCCTTTTGTTAAAAAGGGCATTTATTGGGTCAATTAGCAAAATTTGAATAAAGTTTATAGATAATAGTACACTATTCATGGAAATTACCTGATTTTATTGAGTATAGTGTGGTTATGTAAGAGAATGTTGCTTCTTAGGAATTTTCACTAAAGTATTTAAGGGGTAGAAGCATCATGCCTGCAGTGGTCTTTGAATTGATTCAGAAGAAGTTACATATAAAAATGTACATACTATGTATTTGTGTGTGTGTGTGTGTGTGTGTGTGTGTGTGTGTGTGTGTGTGTGAAGGAAAAAGTAAATGTTGCAAAATGTTAACAGTTTGGGATTATGAGTGGAGTTTACAAGGCAATTCTTTGTATTATTCTTGCAACATTTTAGTGTGAGACTGTCAAAAAGAAAAGTTTTTAAAAATGTTTCTAATATTTTGGACTTCGTAGCTATTTATTTTAAAACAGAATCTAATCATAGTTCATAGAAACATTTGGACATGATGCTTCTTTAACTTCTTTCCATCTATAGCACTCTTCCTCATTTTTCTTTCTTTCATAACATTCATTACCTAAAGACACCATTTGAATTGCTTTGTTCTACAGTTGGCCTGTTGAACTTCTGGTAATTTGAGCTGTTAGTCTTCTTTCTCTAAGCTCATTACCTAAGAATCTTATTTTGATGGCAGACCAACGTCTACTAAACCCGCAAATACTTATTAGCAAGGAGGCACACAAAATCATATCCCTGTTCCTTAGCACAGGGATGCCCACTATCGCCTTGAACACACTGACCAGCCCCTTATGTGAGAGGCTCTCTCTGAAGTAAACATAAAGGCGTTTGGTCAGCAGGACTGCGCAGACTCTAGTCTTAGTCAGAGACCGTTGAGGAGAGTCCCGGGGCCACTGCAGTTTAAGAGCCCAAGAACTGTACGTATTATTTTAAACTGTTGGACATAAAGGGTGGTGTGTTCTGAACATTATTCCCAACCAACTGCTTTTCATGACCACCACTCATTTTGTCAATAGCGTGTCATTCCTTATATTCCTCCTGTCAACTAGCTAGCTACCAGGTATAGATTTAAATGAAGATTATTTAAGCTCTAAGTAATCAAGTATTGAGTCCTGAGTAGTCTCCTTCATTGACTACTGCTGGAATGGATATATCTGAGTACATGCACACTCAAATGTACACTTACCTACTGTATACATGTGTAAACACATATATACTTCACCCTATTCTGAAAACAGTCATCACCAAAGGGACTCTGAGGGACTCGTTTTGTCCAACAAACACACACTTGTGTGTTACAAGTTATTAAAAATAACAAAGCCTGCTGAAGATTTTTTATGCTCATATTTCTTATGATTAAGGAAATGTCCATCTGAATCTAATCATGAGCAAACTCAGTCAAACCTGAATGAAGGGGTAGTCTATGAATTAACTGTCTTGTAATCTTCAAGTGTCCAAGTCATGAAAGTCAGAGTAAGACCGAGGAACTCTTCCAGCATAGGGAGATGGAAGAGACATAGCAACAAAGTTCAGTGCATGACTCTAAACGGATTCTTTTGCAATAATTGGCATTACTAGGACTGTTGCTGAAACTTAGTTGGGGTCTGAAAATTGCATGGTAGTAACGTATCAATGTTAATTTCCTGACTTTGATCGTTGTATAGAAAATGTTCTTGTTTCTAGGAAATGCACACGAAAGGATTCGGGAGTGTTGGGGCATCAAATTGGCAATTTGCTATAATAATTTTGGGAGAAAGAGTTCTGTACTCTTCTTGCAACTCTTCTACAAGTTTGTATTTATTTCAAAATAAAATAAAGTCGTTATGTTTTTAAAACAATGTCAATTGTGCATATTGAAGAGTGTTAGATAACTGGGTGGTGTCTTGAGAGATGCTAGTAGAAGTTGCAAGAAAGGATGAGTGTGAGGATCTTTCTGTCACAAATTCTCCATTGGAAAATTCACATCTTCATCTCAAAAGAAAGAGATTCAAGGTGATTGTGGGAATGATGCAGTGATTTCCACAGACTCCTAAGTTATAGCCTAGTTTTGCAACAATCTTCCACCACTCAAAGACAAATGTACACAGCTTTTCATCATGTTCCTACAAAATGTAATTAGTTTACCCTCAACTAGGTCATGCTTACCTAAACTCATTATAGTTGGCAAGTTGTTTTAAAGTGCAGATTTTGTTATTATTCAGGTATGGTGAGACCAACACATCAGGAGATGATTGTCATTGAAAAGACAATTTGTTACACTTCTGAAGAAGAGGCACACCATGCCACACAGGACTATGTGGAGTGTAAGAACTCAGTACAGGAGATGACTGGGGACACGGACTTTGGATTGGTTGGTTTGCATATGAAACAATTCTCTTGAGAGGACGTGACTGTCTAGGTATTGACTAATCTTCAGCAGGGTTGTCCTTCCAAGGTCAACAAGGCTCCAAAATGTCAAAGCATCAGAAACACACAGTTAATACACATACCCAGAGTGGCTGGTGGCCTAACGCCTCAGTTCTTCTCCACATGAAATTCTCCATAGATCTTAAAAATCTCTCCTTTCTTAAGAAGAACATTTTACATAGAAATAGCTAAGCAAGATGGAAGACCTTGAGTGAAGTGCACGCTGAGCTTTCAACAACTCATGTCACACCTTGCAGTTTTTGATAGACTAGAAAAATGACAAGGCTCCAAGTCCTTGAAGAAGAAAAGTGTGATTAAAACAAAAAAGGGAGATTGATGTCTGTGCCATCATTTTGCCCAGGGCTTGACCTGTCATTCACTGAATGTACTTGAACGTTTATAATAATAAATTGCTTATTTTAAAATAAAAATTCCAATCTGTTCCACATCACTAGAGAGACTTTCTTCCAAATCAGTCTGGATTGTCGAAACTTCTCAATACTAACAGCAAGTTTCATGATAAAAGATGCACTCAGTCAACCAAGTATATACTTAACACTCACAATGTGCCATGCACTGTAATGGGTGTTGGGGACAAGATGATAAAAAAAAATATGGTTCCCTCCTCCATGAAGCTTCCTTTACACTTTAATGTGGAATCCAGCAAATCAAGTATCCATACAAATAGATATGACACCGCAACAATGATAAATGCTGCAAGTCATGGTAACCACAAGCAACCAAGAGTGAAGGAAGAGGTAGTTTTTTAAAAAGACAATCAGGAGGGTGACTATCAGATGGTGGCCCCCAAAAGAGTATAGCTAATTACAATGTTGAAGCTACCCAGGATGACAACATGTTTGAGGTGGGGATAAAGCTGGTAAGCAAAAAGAAAAAGCCTTTTGTGAATGATGGGGAGTTGCCAGGAGGTTAGTAGAAGAGACAGAAGGTGGTACAGGGTGAAATGGCACGAGCTGGAAAGAGATTTCATTTTGTTTTTAATAAGAACATGGAGGATAGGCCGGGCTCGGTGGCTCAGCCTCTAATCCCAGCGCTTTGGGAGGCCAAGGTGAGTGGATTGCCTGAGCCCGCAGGTTCGAGACCCGCCTGGGCAACTTGGCGAGACCTCATCTCTACAATAAATCAAAAATTAGCACACGCCTGTAGTCCTGGCTACTTGGAAGGCTGAGGCGGAAGGATCGCTGGAACCCAGCAGGTCGAGGCTGCGGTGGCCGGGAGTGTGCCACTGCTCTTCAGTCTGGGCGATGGAGTGAGATTCTGACTCCAAAAAAAAAAAAAAAAAAAAGAACATGGAGGACCAGGTGCGGTAGCTCATGCTTGTAATCCCAGCACTTTGGGAGCCTGAAGCAGGGGGATCTCTTGAGCCCAGGAGTTCAAGACCAGCCTGGGCAATGTAGTAAGCCTTCAGCTCTACAATTTAAAAAAAAATCATCTGGGCATGGTGGTGCACACCTGTAGTCCCAGCTACTCAGGAGGCTGAGACGGGATCACCTGAACCCAGGAGTTTGAGGCTGCTGTGAGCTGTGACCCTGCCACAACTGCACTCCAGCCTGTATAGCAGAGTGAGATCCCAACTCAAAAGAGAGCCAGAAAGAGAAAGATAGAGAGAGAACGGAGAATGGTCCAGAAGAGATAAGGAAGAACAAGGGTAATGGTAACTGTGAAAAAAATAAACGCTAATTTTCTAAATTGTCCATGGGCCTCCTCACTCCCCCACCGGAAGGTTAAGACAATGTAAACCTGACCTGTGAGAGGGTTCGGTGTTGTTCCACATAGAGTTCAGAAGTTTTTTGTTAATGATTCCCATCTCTGTCCTTCTTTCCTATGACATCATGTTTTGTCTGTTCTCCCAATAAGCATGCTTCTGAATTATATGTTTTCCATTCCAGATTGACAGTCGTAATTCTAGTGCCTTCTAATGCACAATTTGTTACCCATTTCAGTGCACTTCTTTCAGCAATAGATTTGCTTTCAGAAAAGCAACCTTAAGGAACAGCTAGCCCAATATATGGTCCATCAACTAGAGAGTGTATTTCTTAACAGCCCACTCATATTTCATAAATCACAGAGCAATTATTATAACAGATTTGCTCAAAAATTTCATTTTCTTTTCAATCCAATTATTTTGATTGATAAAAATAAGATGGTTAATGGCTCTTTTTCGTTGAACTTTTGAAATACAAGCTACATAATAACTAGTTTTCTAAGCTAGTGAAATCCATGGTACATTATATCTGGGTACTGAAAAGCATCATTTATGAAACTAAATTAGCCACTATACCTGCAGAGAGAAGGTGCTCAACTTTAAGAGCCTGTATCAGAACTTTTGGTGAAACTAAATTTAGCCCTTGACTTCTTTCCTCAGTGAAACTTGTGCTTCCATCCAGTGTAATAGCTGCAATTTAAAACATATACACAAAGATCATTGGAATGTTCAAGGGAGTAAGTAACTTATCAATGACTGGAGGTGTCTGTCTTAACAATCTCTCACCTTTATGCCTTGCAGGAAACTCTTATTTTACCTTTTAAAAAGTTTTTTGAAGTATCTGTAAGAATGGCTATTATATGAAGCAAAGATCATTATAGATATGGAGTTGAAGTTGTAGAAAAAGATCGAATTTTTAAAAGGGATATCAGCAATAAAAAACCCTTTCCTTTATCTAGCCTTAGTGGACTAAAAAAATCAATAGGTAGAAACTTGAATAATTTTTATTAGATCCTATGAGCTACAAATGTACTATTAGTATAGATTGATATGAAAAAATATAATTAGTTATGTTTATGAATATGTATATAGGAAGAGACACTCTTGCAGAAAGGTAGATTTGAAATACCCACTGAATATTCCTGAAACTGTGTTGAAATCAGTTAAAGGTTTAATGATACAGTTCAAGGATGGTTTTGTAAGGACATGATAGAAGGAGGAAACAGCCTAATAAAATGAAAAAGCAGTGCATCATGCAAGATTATTGACACTGTTCTTATTAACCTCCTGCATTCGTGTTGAGTCAGAAACGTCCTATTGTGAAGGGGAGAGGCGACCATTGATTTCTGCCTTATGAATTAGGTTAACTGCCCAAGAACCTTTGTATTATCCAAGGGTGTGTAAATGAAAGTCCTATACTACACACACATACACAAAGTCATAAAGGATTAAACAAAGCCATGGAAAGAAACAAACCGTCATCTGGCAGTGGCCCAAGCCTGTAAACTTGATATCCCCAACTCCATTCCAGAAGTAGGATTCAAAGACCACAAGCACTACAGGCATAGATGACCTCATATCTATGTCTGGAAAGAAAAGATTAGCATATGGCTTCCAAAGAATGTTTGAGCAAATGCATGCAGCTGCCTCGGGCTCACACAGTTGTTGGAAATGACTCAGGGGTCAAGTTTTGGTGGCCAGGCCAGCTCCTCCTTTACTGGAACTCATGAGTCATGTGTTAGTCGGCTGGGTGAGGAGACCATGCTGGCCTAGTGCGTTCTTACATTTCACACAATCCAGACACAGCAACCACCTGACAAAATCCCAACAAGACTAATAGGCAGATAAGCAGGAAAAGTTATTGTAATGTTTAACCAGAGAAGAGAACATTTGAACGTTTTGAAACCTCTAAGCAAAGAACTGAAAAATAAAACAATTTTCTACTACAGGACTTTTTATAGGACCAGTAACTTCTGTGCTCCTAAAAATGTATTTAAGAAAGTAGTTGAGTGGTATTACATCTTGATTATTCCTCCACTTAAACATTGTATTGAAATGACTTGCCTAGGTACATGTCCAGTACGGAAATAACAAAAGTCTAATGTCTTAAAGTCCGAGCTATACAAGTCCTAGCTATGTGACGGTGTCAGTTATGATTAGCTCTGTTGCATTTAAGATAGCCTCCAGGGTTTATTAAAAGCTCCAGAGATAGTCAGTCCAGGCTGGTATGGTGCCTTATCAAAGTCACTGGGCAATCAGAGTCTTTTTCTCTGCTTTACCATTATCACACATGCATGGCTTTCATCCTCAGTTTCACAATATGGTGACTCTGGCTGCTGCAGTCATCACATTCACATTCCAGAGGACAGGAAGTTAAAAGAAGAAAGGCAAAAGGAGGCATCTTCTATTTCTTTTTAAGGAAACTTTCTGGAAGTGCTACCCAATAGCTTTCAGATTGCCCAGAACTCAGTCATATGGCCACATTTAGCAGGGAGATATACTCTTTTAGTTAGGTTGCTACCCTAAAAAAATCAGGAAGAATGAATATTAGGTAAGCAGCGGGCAATCTCAGCTGCAGCGACACATTTAAAGCCATTGACATCTTCAAGTCCATGGCCTCACTTATAAAATGAGTAGACAATGCCTTCTTCATATGGTTCTTGAGGTAAAAAAAACCTTATAGGAATATTAGCTGTTAATAGCACCCTACCCAAAACTTAGCTTAAAATGATATATATCTGAGTGTACATTCAGCATTACCTCACTTTCTGCAAAAATCCAGTCCCTAGTCAGATAGAGTTTAGAGACTCAGTTTTGCTTTGCTGCTTAATCCTAGTCCTACTATCTGGACATCTACTCTTTTCTTTCCTTACAAATAATTTGAGAAAATATCTCTCTGTCTTCATTCAATCTCCCAGTTCTCTAGTTCCTCCAAGACTGGGCCCAGACTAGCTCTTCTCACTGTATATTTCTATTTATCTTAATTTAATTTAATTTATTTATTCATTTATTTTTAGTTGAAGTCTCATTTTGTCACCCAGACTGGAGCACAGTGGCATGATCATGGCTCACTGCAGCTTTGATCTCCTGGGCTCAGGCAATCTTTTTGCCTCAGCCACCTGAGTAGCTGGAACTACAGGCATGCAACCACCATGCTCAGCTAGTTTTTTTTTTTTTAATTTTTTGTAGAGGTGAGGTCTCGCTATGTTGTCCAGGCTGGTCTTGAACTCCTGGGCTCAAGCGATCCTCTTGCCTTGACCTCCCCAAGTGCTGGAATACTGCACCTGGAGCTATTTATCTTTAAAACTTGATTTCTCACTTTTAATGCAAATCTTGGTTTCTAAAAAATCGCAAGTCTCCATAGGATTATTACTTTCCCATCTTATATCTTGTTGCACTTCCTGGGAAACTGGACACAAGAACTTAGTAAACTTGTGCAATGTGATGTGCATTGCTAAGTAGGGATCAGTACATCTGTCCCTATTTAGAAATGTGTAAATGACAACTAGTGTGTTGCATTCACCACCATTCTTTCCACCGGTGTTCTAATAAATATCGATCTTCATATTTTAAACATCATTTCCCATTTAAATTTTTTTTTTAGGTTGGAGTCTCACACTGTCGCCCAGGCTGGAGTGTAGTGGCACACTCACAGCCACCCCAGCGTCCACCTGTGATCCTTCCACCTCAGCCTTCCAAGTAGCTGGAACCACAGGCTCCCACTACTACACTTGGCTAATCCATTAAAATTCTTTAATATCTATAAGATAAACTCTTCAGGCTTTTTATGTAGTATTAAGAATCAGTTAACATTTTATAGATGTGAAAATTTTAGTTTAAGAGATTAAGTGAACTGTTCCTGAATGTATGGAGCTCATCCAAGACCTTCCAGGCTATAAGCAGTGGTACTAAGATCTATATTCACAATCTTTTGGCAAACCCATGCATTTTTTCACCAGAACAAAAATACTCGATTCCCATTCAAGTCAATGTGAACCACACTGCTCTATTTTACAATGCATTTAGAAAATTTAGGCTTTAAAATTTAGAAGTCTAAAATATGCTTCCATCATGATAAACATCACTCAATATTTCAAACACTGAAATAAAGGGTGGTGGTGAGGAAAAAAATCCATGCTAGTCATTTATTTATAAGGTTTTATCCTACACTACTCTATTTGATAAATAGACAGTTCAATCAATCTTGACTGTAATGAAAAATCTTGCTTGTCTAAGAATAAGTACACAGCCCAGACCATGTTTTCCCTAAAAAATTATTTTCCTGTAACTTGATAAGAATAGAGACATTTGATATTTTAGATAATTTTGGAATGACATGAAATTTAAAGCCCCCAAGGTTAAAATGATTGTTTTACATAAAGATGCCTTGCAGGTTGGTGTCTAACGTTGGTATATTGATAAGGGAAGTAAGGTTCCAATCTAATGCGAAGGGTGCTGAAGAGTCGGCATAGAGAACTGACTTCAAGAATGCCTGGAGCTAAATATATTGATTGAAAAGGTCAGCATATAAGCAGGAGCATCCATTAACCCAAAATATTGAGCGTAACCAGGGAAACCAAGGAGAAAATGGAAAGCTCTTAAACAATAAAATGGCTTTTGCCTTCCTGAGATGAGACCTGAATATCTATGTCTCCATCCCTGGAGCACTTTGACCAGAGCCCTAGGATTCTTGACTAGGGTGGTTATCACTGCATGAAAAATGAGAAGTCCATTATGGAGCACAACTAAAATGTGAAAGGCTTGTTGAAGATCACTAGCATGAAAAACAAGTAAATCACTGGTCACAACAATAATAAATAGGCTTTATAGCCAAGAACATAAGAAACTACAGATAATGACCCCCAAGAAAAGTTCATATTATATATAATATGTAGTGTCTTACATTTTAACCATATATAGCCAGGTGTATGACTGGATGAATGAGTTACATGGGAAGCAATTTATGGCCAAGCAATCTTGTCCAGGATAGTTACATTGAACTGTCAAAGGGTATGGTCTTTGGTCTTCCCTTGGTCTGTGTGAGTTCATACAGACATGAGAGACTGCTGGAACCAAGACACTGCTGGAACCAAGACACTGCTGGAACCAAGCCATAGTTTTTGGCTAGAGCAGGCTTCCCTCCACTGCCCCTACTTCCCTTGGGCTTCTAAGACCTTGGTCTCTGGGATCCAGTGTTAGTTGGGATTTACCACTGGTGCAGCCATGTGGACTTTGGGATCATTATTTTCCTATTGGTCTGAATAGAAAGATAATAATTTCCCAAGAAGTAACGTGAGAAGCCCGCTATCATGGTACCAACAAGGAGTAGCTGGTGCCCAGTAAATATATATTTCCTTTCACCTTTTCCCTTTCTCTGGTCAGAGAGAAATAAAAGACTGTGTGACAGAGGAAGGGTGCAGCCTGTCATCCATGTGAGGAACTTGGCTATTACAGGATCACTGGCCTTATCTGGCCACTGAACCCTCAAAATACAGCAAATCTGAATTGAGATAGATGCATTGTTAGTGTAAAGTCCACACTGGCTTTTTGAGCACTTTATATGAAAGGAAATAATATCAAATATCTCCTTAATAATTGTTATATTGATTATAATATATTATATTGAAATGATAACGTTGTGGATATACTGGATTAAATGAAATGTATTGTCAAATCAATTTCACCTATTTCTTTTTGCCTTTTTGATGGGGATTCTAGAAAATTTTAGATGGCTTACATGGCTCATATTTGTGGCCCATATCTACCTGTAGTGGACAAAGCTGCAGGAGTTGCTAGGCCTCTGCAAACACTCAAAAAGAAGTTGCCACTAAGAAAGTCCACTGTGCAAGGCAGGGGTTTACTCCATTCTCTGATTTGTGAGATTAAAGCTTTCTGGTTTGACAGAGACATGAAAGAAGCAACTCTTTAGAATCAAAGGGAAAATCTGTCTCCTGAGGCATATAAGATGTGGGAGAGAGTCAAGGGGAGATGGCTACAGGCAGACCCATGATGGAAATGCCATTGCAGTCATATTGCTTCTTTCCTTTAGCTCTTTGTGCCTTTGGGTGTCACCTTCTTTTATTGGCAACTGACCACACTCATCTTAAAGAAATAATCCAAGCAGATCATTAATTCACCACCACTCCCAGGACCTTCCTGTCCTTTGTTTTTTTGTTTTTGTTTTGGGTTTTTCTGGTTTGTTTGTTTGTTTGCATTACTCTGTCTTCTCTCCCTAAGTCTATTTCCCTCAGATGAAGTCCAGGAACATATGCTCAGGTGACCCAAAGTTCTCTATGGGAATCATTACATTTTGTTCATTTCTAAACTCATCTTAAAAATATAATAACATAGCGGAGCACAGTGACTCATGCCTGTAAGCCCAGCACTTTCGGAGGCAGAGGCGAGAGTATTGCCTGAATCCAAGAGTTTGAGACCAGCCTGGGCAACTTGGTGAGACCTCATCTCCACAATAAATTTAAAAATTAGCTAGGCATGGTGGTTTGTGCCTATAGTTCCAGCTAGTTGGAAGGCTGAGGCAGCAGGATCACCTGAGTTCAACAGGTCAAGATTACGGTGGCCATGAGTGGTCCATTGCACTCCAGCCTGGGTGACAGAGTGAGACTCCGACTCACTATATATATAATAACATAGCATATTCTGGGTTATCTGGTCAACCATCTTACAATCACATGCTGCTATTCAATTTCAAGGTGCATTTTGCATCTCTCTTAATAATTGCATCGATACCAAGTGATCTGCTTATGTGACATGTTTGACTTTTAATGCAGGATTTCTCAGACTGGGGTTAAACATCTACAGACCTTTTCTCAGGATTTACAAGTTCTCAAAATTCTACCCTCCCTCATTTGTCCCCTTAGTCTTTAAGTGTTTTGTTCTAGGCAGCTATTTGAGTTTACGAGATCTCTGCCGCAAAGTTTTAATGCCTAATTAATGCCTGTCAACCAAATCTCTCACATAAAAATGCTCATTTTATTGATTGACAGACACTGTGTCTTCCATGGGTTTTTTTCTTTCTTCCCTTGTATTACATTCAACATGCTATAAATTTTGGCACATCACCATGGCCAGGTTTAGAGAACTTATCATGAGGTATGGGGATGCCACATGTGAGACAAAAGAACTAGTAAAACCATGAAGAATATGTTATTCTCATCTGCTCAGGAGGAAGGCGATAACATGAGAGAAATTGATGATGCTCTGTAATATTGATAAGTAACAGAGAAAGGGCTGTGATGGGAGAAAGTGTATGGATTTTAGAATCATATGAACAGTCATGTGACTGTGGCAAAATACTTGGCTTTTTCAAGTTTCATCTTTTCAACTAAATAATAGAAATAAAAATGCTAATACCTCTTCAACAAATGGCACTAGACCAACTGCATGTGCACATTTTTAAAAATAAGAGCTTTGACTCCTACTTCACATCACATGCAAAAAGTTAATTCAAGATGACTCATAGACCTAAATATAAATGCTAAAATTATAAAGCTTCTAAAATAAGTGTAGGAGAATAGCTCTGTAACCTTGCAGTGATAAAGATCTCTTAGAGAGGGCATAGAAAGCTTTAGCCATGAGAGGAAAAATTGATCAATTAAATTTCATCAAAATTAAAGACTTTTGCTTTTCAAGGGACACCATTAAGAGAATAAAAAGACAAGACATACAAGATGAAATATTTTCAACACATAAAACTAAAAGAAGGACTTATATTAAAAATATAGAAAGAATTCATATAATTCAATAATGAGTTAAATAGCTTAATAAAAATTGGTGGGACTTGAACAGACATTCATAAGAGAAGATGTGACTAATAAACACAGTTTTTAACAAGGTGTTCAGCAGCCTTAATCATCAGGAAAAATGCAAGTTAATGAGATGGCACTATATACCCACTAAGATGGCTAAAATTAAATAGTCAGGCATCACCAGCAAGGATGTAGAAAAACTGGAAAAAGCTTAAAATGGTATAACCACTTTGTAGAACTCTTTGTCAGTTTCTTAAAAGGTTAAACATACCTATCCTGTGACTCAGTAATATTTATCCAAGATAAATGAGAACATATGTGAACAAAAAGTCTTGTAGAAGAATATTTGTAGTGGCTTTATTTATAATAGCCAAAAACTAGAAACAGCTTGTGTCCATCAAGAGCATTGATAAACTGTGGTATATTCTTGTAATGGATTACAATTCATCAATAAAAAGAGAAAAAAATATTGATATAAGCAACAACATGGATAAATTCAAAATCCTGCTCAGCAAAACAAGATAAACACAAAAGAATATATATCCTTCGATTCCATTTTTGTAAAGTTCTAGAGCAGACAAAGCTAATCTGTGGTGATAGAATCAGATAAGTGGTTGCTCTGGGCAGTTGGGTGTTACTAACTCCAAGTGGCAGGAGGGATATTTTCTGGAGTGATTAGAAATGTTCTATATCTTAATGAGACAGGTCACATGTGTGTGTTCATTTTTGAAACTTATGAAAGTAAACATTAAAATCTGTATATTTCATTGTAAGTAGATTACATTTTAGTAAATTGACCCCTTTAACAGTTCAGGTACTCTATGTCAAGCAAAACTAAAAGATGTCATCATAAGGACAAATCTAGTGATGATGGTGCTAATGGCCCCAATGTTTTCCTTTTGAGATATTGA
Organism: Cephalopachus bancanus; assembly: GCA_027257055.1. Lineage (NCBI taxonomy): Eukaryota > Metazoa > Chordata > Mammalia > Primates > Tarsiidae > Cephalopachus > Cephalopachus bancanus. The sequence goes on from JAPVLO010000691.1 coordinate 133,792, forward strand.
TGAAGGGGAGGACTATTAAACTGGGGCTGCAGAGATGGGGGAATGGGATTCCCTTATGTTGTAATGAAAAACTAGCATTTATCTTCAGTTTTACACAATCGTTTTTATATCACATTTTCTTTTTTTTTTTTTTTTTTGAGTCAGTCTCACTCTGTCACCTAGACTGGAGTACAGTAGCACATGCTCACGGCCACCACAGCCTCAGGATTCAGATGATCCTTTTGCCTCAGCCTTCCAAGCAGCTGGAACCACAGGCATGTGCCACAACGCCCAGCTAATTTTTCTTGATTTATTGTAGAGATCAGGTCTCACCATGCTGCTCAGGCTGATCTCGAACCCCTGAGCTCAGGAATTCCTCTCGACTCTGCCTCCCGAAGTGCTGGGATTACAGGTCTGAACCACTAGGCCCGTCTTCACATCACATTTTCTTTCTTTCTTTCTTTCTTTTTTTTTTGAGTTGGAGTCTCACTCTGTCGCCCATACTGCTCCAGGGATTCTTCCACCTCAGCCTTCCAAGTAGCTGGAACTACAGGCGCGTGCTACCACGCCCGGCTGATTTGTTGATTTATTGTAGAGATGAGGTCTCGCCAAGTTGCCCAGGTGGGTCTCGAACCCGCGGACTCAGGCAATCCATTCACCTCAGCCTCCCAAAGTGCTGGGATTACAGGCTGAGCCACCGAGCCTGGCTCACATCACATTTTCTAAATAAGCTATGTATGTCATTGGTATGGCAATGGGGAGAATACAGTTTTTTTTTTTCTCTTTTTTTTGAGTCAGAGTCTCACTCTGTTGCCCAGGCTGGAGTGCGGTGGAGCACTTACGGCCACCATAATGTCAACCTGCTGGACTCAGGGGATCCTTCTGCCTCAGCCTTCCAAGTAGCTGGAACTACAGGCATGCACCACCACACTCAGCTATTTTTTCTTGATTTATTGTAGAGATGAGGTCTCACCAAGTTGCCCAGGCTGGTCTCAAACCCCTGAGCTCAGGCATTTCTCTCACCTCGGCCTCCCAAAGTGCTGGGATTAAGGCTTGAGCCACCGCACCTGGCTGAATAAAGTATTTTTAAGAACAAAATGAAAGGCCTGTGGGCAGTTTAGAAGCAGCCAGTCGAATTCTTCAAAAGGCAGGGTGTAGGTAAAGCTTGGGGTAAAGTTGCAAAACTAAATTACTAAAGTATGCATACTTAATTTCCCCCACAAAGATAACAATCTCTAAGAAGTCTCAACAGTTGCAATAGATTTGCATATTAAAAATTCCATAATGCTTCCTGAAATATTGATGATTTTGTATTGATGTATTCTTTTTTTAAGACTAAATAATCAAAATGTTTCTATAATGGTTGGGAACACAAAGTGAAAATAATTGTTTAGCTTATGCTCTCTTGTTTGCAAAAGATCACAACTGTACTAGTGAAATCGTCTCATGAGTTTGATTGCATTTTTGCCTAACTGGCAAGGCCAATGCCATTTTCCAATGAACCATCTTTTCTTTTTATTCCTATTTTCCATATTCCCATCTAGTAAAGAGCATCCAAGGATACATTTTAAGGTTGAATTGTTCTAGAAGGAGTTGGTAAACTTTTTCTGTAAAAGGCAAAATAGTTAATATTTTAGGATTTGTGGGCCATATGGTCTCTGTCAAAAAATACTCAACTCTTACATTATAGTATGAAGGTAACCATAGAAATATATAAACAAATGACATACATGTTCCAATAAAACTTTATTTATGGACACTGAAACTAAATTTCATATTTTTTTATGTGCCATGGGATTTTTTTTTTTTTTTTTTTTTTTTGTTTTTTGAGTTGGAGTCTCACTCTGTTACCCAAGCTGGAGTGCAGTGGTACGCTCACAGCCACCACAGGCTCAGACAATCCTTCCACCTCAGCCTTCCAAGTAACTGGAACATCAGGTGCATGCCACCACACCTGGCTATATTTTTTTGTTTTTAAAATCACTTAATAATGTTAAAACTATGCTTAGCTTGAGAGCAATACATAAACAAGAGACAGGCTGGATTTGGTCCAAGGGTCGTAGCTTGCTAATCCCTGGATTAGAGTACTGATATTTTCTAGCTGGGTTATTTTTACTAAGTCATGCAATTTTCCTGAGGCTTCAGTTTCTTTATCTATGCAACTGAGGTTGTCAGATACACCTTAGAAGATTGCCAAGCATTAAATGAATAAGATATGGAGATGTTCTGTGTATCCTGGAAAGCACTCTAAAAATCAAATATTAGTATTTTAAAGTATTATTATGAAATAATATACTTATTGTCTTCATTAAATACATTGGATATTCATATACAGGCAATAAGCTACATTACCATTATTGTATCATCTAAGAAACACAATGACAAAAGTTGGCAATGGAAAGCCTGGTGCAAAACTACCCTCAATAAAATGGAATTTTATTTTTAACACAAGAAAGCTTGAACTATGACTCTCCATGCTCCTGTTTTCTCTCTCTTAGTTGGGTGGTTAAAATGATAAATCAGGGTCATTTGGGGAATCAGGCAAAAGTGAAGGATGGGTAAAAATTGAGTTCAATTTCTGTTTGAAATCTCTTGCGCATCTAGCTAAGCTGTGGTTTTTCCCCTGAGATCTTTTAGGAGAGAAAGGCCATCTGTTCTGAATGATTCAGACATTCACCTGCCTCAAGGCAGGACAAAATGATCTCTTAATGCCTTTCTCCTGTCAGTGGTAGACGTGACCAGTTACTAACTAAATTTAAACTGCTTACCACTGATGAGATCACTGTAAATATTGCTGCTCCTTATGTAATTTCTGTTTGAGGAATATTCAAACAGAAGAGTAAACTGTTGTCCAAGATATTTCGCATCTTAATTTTGAAATAGTTAGTTTGGCAAGTCTTTAGAATTTATATAGATAGAAACTTCCTAGTCTCCCTCTTTACCTTCTACTTGCCCAGGAGCACCTAGCGCCTTGAGCATTGTAACTTAATAATATTACCCTTGAAGGATTACTTTTCATAAAGTAATTATTTTGGGCAACCCTCTCGGGTCCCCTCCCACTGTGGGAGCTTTTCTGACCTCTCAATAAATCCTGCTTTCTCACTTAAAAAAATAATTATTTCATACTGAATAAATAAGTAATTTTAGAATCATGTAAGTCCACACTTGGTTTCACTACTAACCCTTTTCCTTGTCTCCTCTTTGTTTCTTTTTGCTTTCAACTATAGAAGTCATTTAAGGCAGAATCACTAGAACAATTTTGCAATTTGAAATGAGTCTACAGGCCTTGGTCTCCTACAGTCTAGGCTAAGAAGGTTATGAAAGACTCTAGTGAGAACTTTTTCAGTTATTTGTTATGCTATGTTGGGAAAATCACACAGAAATAAAAAAAAAATCCACTGAACAGAGAAAATGGTCAACAAATGTGTGTTGGGAATGACTGTGATGGTGTTTCTTGCCCAGGAAAAACATGGTTAGGTCAGATGCAAATCTCCTTCCTTTAGCCAACTCAAAAAACAACAACAACAACAACAACAAAAACCCCAAAAAACAACAACAAGAAAAGAACTGTGAGAAACACTTTTAAGGACATATGTTTAAGATTAAAGTAAATAAATGGGTAAAATGTTTCAGATGTATGGCTGACACAGGTCTGATTTTTAACAATATCAACATTATATATTGTTTACTGCAGTGCCTCCAACATACCTTCAGACTTCCTAGAAGAATTCCTGAACTGAGCAAGGGTTCAGTAAAACTCTCAAAAAGTCTTAAAATCTATTTCAATCCATCTTAATTTAAAATATATGAAAAATGATATAAGTTAGATCTCACTAGTTGAGGATTATATTTCAAGAAAGATTGAGCCTATTCATCCATCACAGTCATGGAGAACTCCCAGCCATGAATGAACCACACTTCCTGACTCCTATCTGCTTTTCTTTGAAGTCAGGCTCTGGGAAGGGTGTTTTACATTTATTATCTATCAATTACTCTGTGTAAAAAAAAAAAAAAAAACAAATACTGGTCGGGCACGGTGGCTCAAGCCTCCCAGCACTTTGGGAGGCTGAGGTGAGAGGAATGCCTGAGCCCGCGGGTTCAAGACCAGCCTGGGCAAATTGGTGAGACCTCATCTCTACACTAAATCAAAAAATTTGCTGGGCATAGTAGTGCTTGCCTGTAGTTCTGACTACTTGGAAGACTGAGGCGGAAGGAGCGCCTGAGCCCAGCAAGTCAAGGCTGCGGTGGCTGTGAGCGTGCCACTGCACTGCAGCCTGGGCGATGGAGTGAGACTCCAACTCAAAAAAGAAAAAAGCACTGCAGAAGTAGATGCTCATACATTGTTCTCTCTATATTTTTAATTGCTCAAAAAGAAGAAGGAAAGGGAGGAACAAGAAAGGAAAGCAAAGAAGGAAAAGGAAGAAAAGTCCAGAGATCAGGAGAATCTTTCAAGGCTACACAGCTAGAAAGTAGCCAAGTCACATCGATCCTTGGAAGCCTGAACTCTTTCTACCTATCCTGTTGTTTCTCATACTTTCTGTCTTTCCAGGAAATAAGAAGATTAATGAGCATGACTCTCAGAAATTAATGTTCTTCTTTCTCTAAACCACAAAGTGGTGGATCTGAACCTTGGGTATCCTCTTTTTAAATATCCTAACATCAAAGAATGGAGTTTACATTCTAGTGAAACAATAAACAAATATTGGGGCTACAGTATATCCATTGAGCATGTTATATGCTGACTATCTTATGAGAAACTACAGTACAGCAACAAGATCTCCAAAGTTGAGTAAAACATTTAGTTTTGAATTTTATTTATATTTGTTTGAGCAAATCCCATCTCCAAGTCTCAATTTCTGCATCTATAAAATGAGGACATCAGTGTCCTTAATCATCAGAGAAATGCACATCGAAACCTCAGTGAGATATCACTTCACCCAAGCAGAATGGTTAAAATAAAATTGACAAACAATAACACATGTGGACAAAGATGTGGAGAAGCTGGAACCTTCATACACTGCTGGTGGGAATGTAAAGTATTGCAGCTGCTGTGAAAATACATTTGGCAGTTCCTCAAAAAGTTAAACATAGAATTACTATATGACCCAGCAATTCCATTCCTAGGTACATATCCAAGAAAATTGAAAGCATATGTTTACACAAAAACTTATATGCAAATACTCATAGCAATATTATTCATAATAGCCCAAATGTTTATCAACTGTGAAAAGCTAAACAAAATGTGGTCTGTCCATACAATGGAATATTATTTAACCATAAAAACGAATAAAGTACTGGTATATGCTACAACAAGCATGCACTTTGAAAACACTGTGGCAAGTAAAAAAAAAGCCAAACATAAAAGGTAACATATTGGTTGCCATGTGATATGGGAAGGAGTTGGTGGGGAAGAAAATGGGAAGTGACTACTAATAGGTACTAGGTTTCTTTTGGAGTCAATGAAAGTGTCCTACAATTGATCATAATGATGATTGCATAGTTCTGTAAATACACTAAAGTACATTGACTTGTACACTTTAGGTGGATGAATTGTATGGTATGTAAATTATATCCCAATAAAGCTGTTATTTACAAACAAGCAGACTGGAAGCATGACCTGGAATTAGCTTCAGAACACTTTGACTACCATGGAAAGACATTTGGACTCTACCATCGTCCATGGGCAGCCATCAATATCTTCAAGGAGTAGGGTTGTACAATCAGATTTTTGTTTGACCCTAAACAGGAAACCACTGTTTATTGATGTGGAAGATGAGTGGAAGCAAAGAAACCTAAAACAGAGAGAGTGAGGGGAACCTGCTGGATTTGTAGGGGAGATTTTCTGAAGGTACTAGTTTGTGTTTTGTTCTCATGATATGTTTTCCTCCATTTTAAGAAGGTAAACTCTCACCACTTCATTATCCCAGAAATGTGTGTGTTGCACAGTTAAAAGTAAAATTTGTTTGAAGACAAACAGGTCCCTCTCTGAGCCAACACTTGTTATTGTCTGTCTAGTTGATTATATTGTCTATTTAGTTGATTATAGCTATCTGAGTGGGTATGGTGTGTTATCCCACTGTGGCTTTGAGTTGCATTTTCCTAATGACTAATGATGCTGAAAATATTTTCATGTGTTTATTGGTCATTTTATATCTTCATCCTTCATCTTACTGAAGTGAAGTTTTACAATTAGAAATTGATTCCTTTGATCTCTCAAAGTAGAAGTACATAAGCCTAGTGGTTCTCAAGCCAGGCAATTTTTGTTCCCCAAGAAGCGTTTCCAGATAAAACACAGATACTCAGTTTAATGAGACCTTCAAATAAATAGCAAATGTTTTTAGTATATATATGTCCCAAATATTGCATAGGACACACATATATTAAAAAATTATTAGTTGCTACTGGCATCTAGTGAACAGATGCAGAGATGCTGCATCCAACAGTTCATAGACAAGTTCCTCACAAGAAAGAATGATTCTGCCCAAAATATCAGTAGTGCCAAAGTTGTGAAACCCTGCCGTAACCATAATGAGGATGGACTCTAAGAGATTAATAGACTCTGCTAGGAAAAAGTGCTGATGGCCTCAGGCAAGGGAGTACCACCGGGGAAAAAAATTAGAGAGGAGGTCTGGAGTGAGAGTCAATGCAATTCACTCCTTTTTCAGTGATGCCTAAGACCTGCCTTGGCTGCCCTCATGGTGAGTCATATATATGATAGGAGCTCTCTGTGGGCAGGCAGAACCCTCTTGTCCATCAGAGAAGGTACCACCAAACAGGCAGAGCCCCAAACCACATCATGCTCTGCATCTGGCTACTGGGATACCAGAGCAGGGCCTTCTGCAGGAGTCATGTAAAAACCCCAAACCCACAACAGTGGCCACTGTCAGCCCAGTCCCCCCACTCCTGGCCCACAGGGATAAAGAGGCCTTATGCAACTCCATTCGTGTGAAATGAATCAGTTTGGTTTGAACAGCAGACAAGCTGAATGAAAGATTGCTTCCCCTTCCCAGTCAGAACTGCCGACTCCGTACATTTGCCATTGTCTCCCAATTTTCTCCTCTCTTACCCAAAACATACATTATAGTGGGTGCCAAGCTAGCATTTATCAAATTCCTTTGTGTGTGGATCACTTCCAGTAATCTGGAATGTCGGCTTCTAGTCCCTCATAGAGCAGAGATGAGAAATAAGTTATTAGACTCGATTAACCCAAAACTCCAGACCCCAGGTTTCTGGAATATTCCTTTTTAAAAACTGCCTCTGCTTTGTAATTAATTTGCCATTATTTATGCAGCATCCTCATGGTAAACTGGTTCACATGAGAAATTCTGTGTGTAGGAAAACGAGCAATTCAATAATTCAGAGGATTTCTCCCCAAGCATATGAAGTTACTTCAAGCAGTTGTCAAAAATAATTTAATTGCTCAGAGCCATGTTCAGACTCCAAAGATGTCAGACAATTGTTTCCTTTCAGCGACAAAAACAAGCCCAAATCTCATCCATCTAGAAATTTCTCCCTACCACTTATGCTATATACTTTTGAGTGATTTGGGGACTTTTATAATACCTGTGTTTATGGCCATGTTTCATTAGACTGTTTGGTTTTTGTTTCATGAATCTGTCCCAGAAAGCTGAGACGATACCGGGGATGATAACCTGTTTTATAAAAAATGAGTATCAGGTAAAATTGCTATTGCGGAATCTAAGAATAATTGGTGCTGTGCATATACTTTTTAAAGAAAATAATTTATAATTTCTTTTTTAAGCTTGCTTTTTTTCTTTAATTAAACATTTGATTCCTGGCTACTTTAGACAGCCCAAGTTTCTGTGGTATATTTGAACTACAGGTTGAGAAAGCAAGAGGCGAAAGTTAAAAATAGATGTTTGTGCTATGTAGAAAGGAAGCAGAGCTCTGCTCCACAGACTTGCTCATAAGCAGGTAATTTTTTTTCCCTAGAGAATGGAATATTCAGTAGGTCATGAAAATCGTTATATAAATCAACTGTCTCTGCTCCCATTGGCTTTCTCTTTGTGACAGCCACATCCACTGGGTGAAAGGGTGGTACTGAATCAACTTGTACAGAAACTGCATTACAGAGTCCAATATGTATACCATGATCTCAAGGGCCTGTGTGGTCACTTACCTTAACAATAACTTTCTATTCCATGTGAGCTTTTCAGCCCTTACATTACTGTTTTAGGGATTGCCCAAACTAGGAATACCTCCTCATTTGTCCCAGTGGCACCTTCCTTTTGTTGCAATGTGATGAAAATTTCTGGACATTAGGAGACAAGAGTTTTGTTGTTCCTTTATCCCTCATCACATGAATATGAAGATGTCACCCAGGCCGATCTAGCCTCTGCATGAAAGTGGAATTCTTCTGTGTGGGAAGAGTCCTGTGTGGGAGGTGACTGCTTCCACACAGGGGCTAATGACAGAGTTTACCCACTCCCATGAGCAAGTCTATGACCTAAACCTGGCACACGGTTCCAAAGGCCAGGAGTGGTGCATCTCTTTTTATAACTCCTGGGGTCCATAGATAGATAGGTCATTTGTTTTTTTTTTTTTTAGACAAGGTGTCTCTCTGTCGCCCAGGCTTGAGTGCAGTGGTGCAATCATAGCTCACTGCAGTCTTGATCTCCTGAGTTGAATCAATCCTCCTGCCTCTGCTTCCCAAGTAACTGGGACTACGGGCATAACCACCATGTCTGACTATTGATTGACTGATTGATTGTAAAGATGAGGTTTCACTTTGTTGCCCAGGCTCAAAGTCCTAAGCTCAAGTGATCTTCTCACCTCAGCCTTCCCAACCGCTGAGATTACAGGCATGAGTCACCATGCCTAGCTGACAGGGTTTTTTGATTAGTTTGTTTACTTTTCCTTAGACTGTAAGTCAAAAACCACCCAAATAACTTTTAGTTCACACCAGAATGTACCTTGCCAGGAAAGAATGTACCTTTTTTAATTGGAGTTTCACTTTGTCGCCCAGACTGGAGTGTAGTGGCACGCTCCAGGCCACTGCAGCCTCAACCTGCTGGGCTCCGGTGATCCATCCACCTCACTCTTTCAAGTAGCTGGAACTATAGGCGCACGCTACCACACCCAGCTAATTTTTGGTTTATTGTAGAGACAAAGTCTTGCCAAGTTGCCCAGGTGAGTCTCGAACCCACGGGTTCAGGCAATCCACTCGCCTCGGCCTCCCAAAGTGCTGGGATTACAGGCTGAACCACTAAGCCCGGCCGGAAAGAAGTTCTTGACACTATCTGTCACAGTAATCCAGGCAAGGCCTTTGCTTCCTCATTTTAAGTATCACCTCCAAGTAACAGTGCTTCCAACTCAGTCCCTGAGCAGGAAACTAACTTCTTGTGTTGCAGTCTCTGTTCTCCTTTTAGCCCTCCCCTTCCACTTGCAGTGAGCAGAAATAAATACCTAGTCATTTGCAAAAGATTCTTCCTGCTGCTTTTGTATAACAAAGGAAAGAAAAGAAAAAATGATTGTGCACTTTAAAAACCTGGTGATGAAGACGAAGGTGCTCTTGAGAGAAGAGGATTCCCCAGCCCTCCTATTCCCCCCATCCATTCCCTGCCCCCATCCCTGTTCCCAAGAGATGCTATCTGCCAGCAAACGCAGTGAATTGAAAATGGGATAATGACAAGACTGCAGGAGAAGGCAATTTGCAAGATCAGTTCCACTGAGATAGGCTCAAAAGTGAAACCCTGGTGTATGCTGTTATGACCTCTAACTAAAAATGGTGGCAATGGATCTCCTCCTCAACCCTGTATGTTCTTGTGAATCAGGCACCTTACTCATCACAACAGACAATAATCAGACAAGGACAGTGTGTGCATTTCAAGAAGGCCAGACTTCAAACACAGCCTCAACAATCTGTTATTTTTGGAACATGATTAGGAATCGTCTTCCATGGCCCAATTTCCTGTTTCCTTCTAATCAGCCTTTTAAAAGTCAGTACAGTGTTCCTAATAGCAGAATGTGAGAAGCACACAGAATTCTTTGAGAGACAACACAATCATTGTTAGAAGGGCTTAAAATATGGAAAGGAAGGGCAGAGGAGGGCCTCTGGGCCTGTTTTGGCAGGTGCTGGGGTCAGGAATCACTTAGGACAAAGTTTACCAGTTGGAGAACTTTCTATTATGCTTGAGGGCCTTCACACAATGTCTGAAAACTTAACAACCCTGGGAGTAAATATGCTGTATTTCTTCTCTTTTTTTGAGTGGGAGTCTCACTCTGTCGCCCAGACTGGAGTGCAGTGGCCACTCCCGGCCACCGCAGCCTCAACCTGCTAGGCTCTGGCAATCCTTCTACCTCAGCCTTCCAAGTAGCCGGAATTACAGGCATGTGCTACCACGCCCGGCCGATTTTTTTTTTTTATTTATTGTAGAGATGAGGTCTTGCTGCCCAGGCGGGTCTCGAACCCGCAGGCTCAGGCAATCCACTCACCTCAGCCTCCCAAAGGCGCAGGATTACAGGCTGAGCCACCGAGCCCGGCTATGTGCTGTATTTCTAGGAATGTGGAAATCAAAGCCACAAGTGAAGGATTTACCTGTAATGACCATACTGCCCAGTTTGCCATACTATTACATAATATATGTAAATTAAATCGAATACAAACTCTGAGCTGTATGGACTCTAAATATAGAAGATACTATGATTCAAAAGTAACATTTTGGCTGAGGAGGCAAGATTAAAAGAAATAAGCACACACAATAACAATACACACCAACGAGTATATGATTATTTACTACTGGCAAGGTTCTTGAGACTCAACCTTCAAAGACTAACCTTTTGAAGAAGAACCTGGGACATTTTTGGTTCTCCTTTACCTTGCAAGGTATAACAGGATAGCCTAAGAAGAAAATACAATAATCTTACAAATCTCATGGGCTGGTTGGTAGAAAAGGGCATTTGGAAGCCACTTTCCCTCTGGCCTGTTTCCTAATTTGTGTTTCGGATTTGTTTTTATTCCTGAAGGTTAATTAAATATCACATGTGCACTTCAAATTTGCTTAGAATGAAAGCTTTCAAAGGGCAAGGGTGGTTTTGTTTTCTCTTGCTGTTACTCTTTCTTGTGTAAGAACTTAGCTCTTTATTTAGTGAATAATCACAGATGATCAAGGAAAAGCAAGTGCGTTTCCAGGAAATTCATTCCAGAAACTCATTCTTCTTCACTTACCAAAGTATTATTATTATTTTATCTTGTACCCTCAGGTCCTAAAATCTCACCCTCTGGAATTGGGTCTAGAAGCATTGGGGCAATGTCCTGTCCTGGGTATAGCAATTTGGTGGAAGACCCTTAGAAGCTAGGGGAACTCAAGGACTGTGAGACTGCCAGTGGGCAAAGAATGTCATGAGATCAGGGCATCAAAACCAACGGTGTGCATTTCTCGTAGTATCTGAAACAATCAAACTCATAGAAGCAGAGAATTGAATGGTGGGAAGGCTAGGGGCAGCATGGGGAGGTGTCAGTCACACAGGATAAAGTTTCAGTTGTGCAAGATGGGTATGTTCTGGAGGTCTAATGTACAGCATAGTGACTACCGTTAACAATACCGTACTATATACTTGAAATTTGCTATGGGGATAGATTTCAAGTGTACTCAGCACACAAGAAAAAGAAAGAGAGAAAGAGAAGGAAAAAAGAAAATGGTAAGTGACTATGTGAGGTGATGGATATGTGAATTTGCTTGATTATGGTGATCATTTCACAACATATACATATATCAAAACATCAAGTTGTATATCTTACATGTATACAATCCCTATTTCTCAGTTATACCTCAATAAAGCTCCCCCCAAAAGTCAACTGAGCAAATATTTGAAATAATTGTCCCCAAAGCCAGCCCTGCCTTAAGTACATCGGAAACTCTGGTAAGACACTTTGCCAAACCAACTCCATTTCCTCTTACACGCACTGGCAGGGCACATTGAACCCTCACAGCCAATAGGTTACTCTGTTACCCTTGAGCATTCTTCTCTTACCAGTTGGACTGTATGCTCACCTCAAATCAGTATATTTGTTCCCACAGTTATGCATGACAGTTGTGCTTGTAACTTGAATTCTGTAATTGCATTAAAAGTGATATTTTGTGATGGTGTGGCTGTTTTCAGGCAAGCAAACCAAGGAGCATGAACCAGACACCACACACCTCACAGAGGACTTCAAAACAGAGGCAAAATGTACTAGCCCCCTGCCAAAGATTCAGAGGAGATATGGCCTAACCACTCACTCACCCCTGCAGTGGATTCTGACAGTTTCCAGGAAAGGTGATGACAAAAACAGAGCCAGGTCTTTTTCTAAGACCTCTATGGCTCTGCTATTCTTCCCAGCATCTTTGAAAATCACCAGGAGGGAACTCTGTCACATACCCTGGTACAAGAAATTGAGAAACAGATTTAGGGTCCCAAATTTCTAAAACTACATAAAGTCATATGGTCGATAGAAACTTGCAAAAATAAAAGTAACTTTTCTTTGGCTTACAAATTAGAGAAGAACATTCATGTTTATAAAAATGACTCAAACTAATTAATTCACAGCTATCACTTGAGAACACTCAAAGGGGAAAGGTCTGTGTCTGTACTTAAAAAATTTGAAACACAGTGAAATATTCAGAATGCCAATCCAAAGTTCCACTAAACTAGTATTGGTGAATATTGCAGCAAGATTGTGTTATATTTTTTAAAGAAATTGGCATTAAGGTTTTTTTCCACATCCAGTATTAAATGTAAAAATAGTATATCCAAGCTATAAATAGTAGAAAATCATTCTGGGTTTAATTTTATTTCACATGTATGTGAAATAAATGAAGTGTGATATGACAGTCCAATGCTATTTATTGTGGAGAAAGAAAAATTGACCTAGGTTAAAAATTATAGTTAAAATATGAACATGTCATAGACATTTTACTAGGATTTTAAATGTTCCAAGGTTAGCTACTTAAATCCCTTTCATTATTAAAGTACCCTTGGAATTAGAAATGGAAATATCCTTTCAGTATAATCATCTATTTCTAGGAGGTATCGCAGAATCACTACTTCCCAAATGTTTCCTTGTTCTTGCAGAGTCTTTTAAGAACAAAGAGTTATTCTCAATTCAAGTTAGACTAAACTGCACTGGCTGAACTCCAACATTATTTCAGAAATTCTGTATTCAGGAGGAATGGAACAAAAATAATTAGGAGATGGGACCCAGAGACCTTCTGGGAAAGATATTCTTGCTGCGTTCCACAACTTTTTCTTCCACTTTGTTTTTCTCTTTTGCCATCCCTCCCACCCACTCATTATGCCAGCAAATAGACCCTTGAGAATAAGAATACTGTATGATCACTAGTTAATTTGCTTGCAATTGCTATTCAGGCACCACAAGTCTAGCCACTCAGTGGTTTCCATTGAATTTTTGGCAGCCTGCTAAGAACAATTGCCCGCAGGAACTATCAATTCTGCTTCATTTTACATACCACATATGATAGGATATAACTCACCATGACTGGTTTACACTTAGGCTACTCTGTATCGAATCAGATATTGTTAATCACTTTCAAGTTCTGATTTCTGAATCATGCACATGGTTATTTAGTCTTTATATGAGATCTGACAATTAAGTTCATGAACTCCTTCTAGAAAAAAATGTTACATACCTCATTACTGAATATCACTACAGCCACCTTTAAAGTACTCCTCTTGGGAAGCTATGTAGCAGTACCAGTGCCTAGTCCTTCCCTCAAAGCCATTTTGGAACTCTTTCTGGAATGGTCATCAGAACTGTCATCATATTACCCTTGATGTGCTGAATGTCATCAAAATGTCTTCCTTTCAATATTTCCTTTATCTTTGGGTAAAGAAAAAAGTCATTGGGAGCCAGATCAGGTGAGTAGGGTGGTGTTCCAATACAGTTATTTGTTTACTGTATTTGTTAAAAATTCCCTAACAGACAGTGCTGTGTGAGTTGGTGCATTGTCATGATGTAAGAGCTCCTTCAGAACCATTTTTTGCACACACTTTTCTCATGCCAAGATGTTCAGTTAAGATTTTCATAACTGTTTCTCTAATGGTGTCTATTTGGTTTGTTATGCTTCTCACAGTCAGCAGATGATTTTGACACACAATTTGATGAATTTTTGCAATGTGCTTGTCACTTTTGCTTGTTACTGGCCATCCTGACTTCTCTTCACTTTCTCTCCATTCAGAAAAATGTTTAGTCCATTTGTACAATGCCATTTTCTTCATGGCATTATCCCAATAAACTTGGACTAACTTGTTCCTGATTTCACTTCTATTCTTGCCAAGTTTAGCTAGAAATTTAATGCTTGTTCATTGCTCTAATTCAAACTCTTACATTCTCTCAATGACAGCTCTGATGGTCATTCCAGGAAAAAAGTTCCAAAATTGCTTTGAAAGAGTGGACTAGGTGCTGGCGTTGGTGCATAGCTTCCCAAGGGGAATACTTCAAATGTGATCACAGTGATATTCAGCAATGAGGTATGTAGCACTTTTTCTAGGATGAGTACATAAATTTAATTGTCAAACTTTGTACAGTTTGATAAAAAATGCTCCCTCCCTGTACAGATTAGCCTAAGGAGTCACTATATGCAATGCTACCAGAGTGTAAAAACACAACACTGGCTCTTTTCCCTAGTGACTGGTGTGAAATGGGGGCAATTCATTAATGCAACCTTTATTAAGTGTCTACTATGCTGCAGATCACGAACTAAGCTCTGGGAATGTTGTAAAAGGAATGCCTGGTACTTTCAGTATCAAATATATGTGCTTTATAAAAATTCATAATCCATCTGGAAAATAGACTAGCAAGCGAGTAAGTGTGATAGCGGTATGAAAGAAGTGTCCAAAGAGAACCCAAAGAAGGAACTGACATTGGGAGAGGGTCTTTGTAGTGTTCATACGTGAATCTTTTTGTGGACATATTTTCATTTAAAATATATGGGTCAAGAAGTAATTTTATTAGAAACTGCCAAACTGTTACATTTCTACCAGCAGTGTATGAATTCCAGTTTTCCACATTCTCGTCAGCTCTTGATATTGTCAGATTTTTAAATTTTATCCATTGTCATGTGTGTAGTGGTGTCTCATTGTGGTTTAAGTTTTCATTTTCCTATGTTGAACACCTTTTCGCATGCTTATTGGGCATTTGGATATCCTATTTTGTACAGCGCCTATTTGTATCTTTTGTTCATTTTTACTTTGGTTTTTTTGGGGCCCTCTTTTATTGATTTGGAGAAATTCTTTATGTATTCTGGTTACAAAGCTTTTGTTAGATGTATGTATTGCTAATATCTTCTGCCGGAATTGAATATTCTTTTGTACTTGGTAAGGAAACCTCAGAATTGCATTGGGGCAAGCACTGTTCATAAGGATAGAATACATTCTATAGGTTTTGCTTTTCTACCTGAGTACCCAACATAACTATATAGGCCATAAAAGGATTGAAACTCAGATGTGCGATAAGATATTGAAGTTGGTGGCTATTTGGTCATGTATATGTAAGTGTTAAACACACATTTGGTGAGTAAACCAATAATTGAAAAAAGATGTTTTTTTAAAATGAAATGCATTGAAAACTAAGCCTCCTAAGTGAAAAAATATCATCACAGCAGGAATCTTGAAATTATTTTTCAGTTAAATTATTTGTTTATTCAATAAATATTTTAGGATCTATGAAGTGCGGGATACTTCTGTTAAACTCTGTAGGGGATATAAAGAAATATAAAAACGAGCCGGGCTCGGTGGCTCAGCCTGTAATCCCGCGCCTTTGGGAGGCTGAGGTGAGTGGATTGCCTGAGCCTGCGGGTTCGAGACCCGCCTGGGCAGTGAGACCTCATCTCTACAATAAATCAAAAAATCAGCCGGACGTGGTAGCGCATGCCTGTAATTCCAGCTACTTGGAAGGCTGAGGCGGAAGGATCACCGGAGCCCAGCAGGTCGAGGCTGCGGTGGCCGGGAGCGGCCACTGCACTCCAGTCTGGGCGACAGAGTGAGACTCCAACTCAAAAAAAAAAAAAAAAAAAAAAAAAAAAAAGAAATATAAAAACAATGTTATTCTTTGAATAGCAACTTATGATTCATAAAATGCCCTCAGAAATTATATTTAAACTTGAAACCTTAGCTTCTCAAATTCTGCATTGCTCACTCTTTAATTAAAAAAGAAATTATCATGTGCCTATTATGTGCCAGAATGAAAGTTTTGTAATTAAGCAGACAGTAAATAACAAATATGTGAATGATGGAATTTCACTGAAACCATAACCTTGAATCCCTCCAACTGTGTAACCTCTTGCCTCGATGACACTTACGAACTTTGGACAAACTTCTTTTTTGTTTGCTTTAATCTTACTTACTTTTTTTCTTTTTTCTTTTTTTTTTTTGAGCTGGAGTCTTGCTCTGTCGCCCAGACTGGAGTGCAGAGGCATGCTCCCCGCCACCGCAGCCTCGACCTGATGGGCTCCGCCTTCCGCCTCAGGCTTCCAAGTAGCCGGAACTACAGGTGCGCGCTACCACGCCCAGCTAATTTTTTATTTATTGTAGAGATGAGGTCTCGCCAAGTTGCCCGGGTGGGTCTCAAACCCATGGGCTCAGGTAATCCACTCACCTTGGCCTCCCAAAGTGCTGAGATTACAGGCTGAGCCACCAAGCCTGACCAATTTTACTTACTTTTTTTAATTGAATTTTTTTTATTATAAAGATATGGGGTACAATTCAGGGTTAGGTATACAAACATTGATTATGCAGGTACCCTTGTTGATGAGGTATGTTTCTCCCTCCCCTAGCAGTTTCCCTCTTTTTCAGTAAGCAATAGTTCATGAATTCACATAGTTCATGAATCAAAATGGTATAAAAAGTATATATTGGTAAGTCTTACTGGCACCTGTGGTTTTCTTTTTCTTATGCTCCATTTCATGGCCTCACTCCTTTTATTAGTTTCATGTTCGTCCTTCCTTATGGAAATATGCACAAATACAAATGGATGTTCTGATTTCTTTCTTATTCTTATATAAGAGTCAACCTGTGACATATTATATAAATGGGCTAAAGTTGGCCCCCGTGTTGTTTACTTCTTCACAGCAGGCAAAGACCATTCCCTCAAAGCCCTCGGGCACCAAACTCAAATTTGTACACATCTGATTACTTTAAATATAGCCCAAATAAGCCTATTTTTAGCTATGTAGAGCTAGCTTACTTTGCACATCTGATAAAGCTGCACCCAACATCTGCTAGCTATAGATAAAATAAACTCCGGGAATACAAAAGACCCCAAGTCACTGGTGCCCATCTAGAGTCTTTGACCCAGGGACTCCGTAGATGACATCATCTAGATGAATGAGCCACCTTTCCAATTTCCCTCTCCCCTGGCATGTCCCTGCTCTCTCTCCTTTCTGGGTAATGGCCCCATGTTGCTCTCTCCAGGTCTCCTGCTATGAGAGACTTCTCTCATGCAACCTGTCCAAGTGCCACCCAAATAAAGCTAATCTGTGCTACTTACTGCCATTTTGTGGTCAAGTCTTTTTCTTGATCAGCTTTGAAATCCTCAAGCTCATCAGACAAACTCTGCCTTTTCATTTTGCTTTAAAAAAAGCCACTTAGCAATATATTCCGGGAAAAATGCCTTTATTCTTTTGTATAGCTGCATATTACTCCACTGAGCAGACGTGTCAAAGTGTATTTAACCAGTCCCTATTGTTGGACACTTGGGTTGTTTCCAGTCTTTGGCTATTACAATAACGCTGCAACAAATAACCTTGTACAGTCATCATTTTGCTCACGTGCAGACAGATCTATAGGGTAAATTCTTTGTAGGTAGATTGCTGGGTCAAGAGTTAAACACATTTATATTTTTGAAAAACATTGCCAAATTGTTCATTTTCACAGCCATACATGAGAACATCTCTTTCCCCACAGCCTCACCATTTACCAATCTGTTAGGTAAAAAGAAGCAAACTTTAAGTCTTGCCCTTCTCACATGGCAAATATTGTTAACATAATATTTGTTAACAAATCTGTCTCTGCCCCTGCATGTAATGTCCTTAAATTCTGGGGCCATTTCTTACTCATTTTTGTGTCCTGTTGCTTAGCTAGCAAAGTTCTACGCACAGAATAGCTTCTACCACTTCCTCTGTCCTGTGTCTCCCCCAGATAAAACACATATTTACTGAGTTGAATCAATCACCACTTCAGCCTGGAGAGCCCCCCGCCACCCATAGACCTTTCCTTTGTGGTATGTGGTGCTTGAGTTTTAGCTAACTGACAATTTCCTTTGGAAGCTGGGCATGCTCAGCCCACCTACAGAGAGAGAAGTACCGAGATGCTTTACCACCTACCCCAGGAATCCTCAACCAATGCCTGAAGGGAGATAGTATTTAAATAGGTAGTAAGCTAGTCCCTTGGGGGGATGATGCTGCTGAGGTGTGATGTGGGGTGGTCTATGCTGAGTGTTCCTCATGAGAGGAAGTCCTGTTATCCTTTTGTCCATAGCTTGACAATGTACCTTTTATTGACTTCCCTGACTTTCCTTCCCTCCCACACTCACTTCCTCACTCCATTATTGAAGTTTCCTTGAATCGTTTCTCAAATAAATAACTGGTGCTTTCTCGGGGTCTTTTTATGGGATAACTGAAACAAAGGCAGTAGCTTTCCTTTTCAAATGAAGAAACCCTGGTGCTAAGAAAACACATGACGTGCTCATGGCACCGCTAGTAAGTAAAGAAACTATATTCTATGACTCTTAGCAATGTGCTCTTTTAGAAAATGGAGTTTGTCTTCATGGATAAAAAGTACAACCATTGAGATGTGGAAGAAGAAAAAGAAGTATCTATCTATATATATAAATGAGTATAAATCAGTGATAGCACAAGGCTATATAAAATGAATAGTAAATAAGTGAAACGGCTCTTAACCTACAGGACATACTATGTGCCAGGCACTATTTTAAGAATTTTTTGTGTATTGATTCATTCAATGCAAAACCTTAAAAGTTATGTGCACTATTATTATTCCAGGTCACAGATGAAAAAAATCAAAACACCAAGAATTTAAGTCAAACTTGCCAAAGGCCACACTTGCCAAGCTCGAACTCTTAGGTTTGTGCTCAAAACCACCAAACCACACTGCCTGTGGGGAAGTGCTAGAAAATTTCTAAAAGTGACAGATTACTGTTGGCTCTTGGCAGCAGGGGTCTTGAAAAGAGAACATGGGATTATGCCTAATTAAGGATTAATTTTTGTCTAGGGCCATCAAAGAACTCATTTGTGTCAGCTAGAATACTTTCTGGGGCAGAAACTAAATACTCAACTAAAAATGACTTAAACAACAAGGATTCACTAATAAATCTCACCTAATAAGAGGTCTGGAGGCAGGAGGTTCCAAACTTGTATAATTTGGCAGTTAAATGACATCAAAGCAGCAGCAACTCACATATTCATTCGGTATCCCATCTGATTCCATCTTCTTTGTAGTTCTCCTGGCTCTCTATCATAGTCTTGCAATGGCTGCCTCAGCTCCAAGAAGCAAATATCATCAAAAAGGGAGGGAGGAACTTTATTTCAGAATCCCTCAGCAGATACCCTATTGGGTTTCATTGGCCGATATTGGGTCACATGATCTAGACACAGAGGAAGCTGGGATAATGAATCTCTTCCATTCTCTGTCTCCAGCATGGAAGGCAGGTTCTGCTGGAAACAAAAAAGTGGAAGGAGACTGGCAATAGGAAGGCAACCAATCGTGAGGACACGTAACTTAAATCCCACATTAAAGCCTTCTTCTCTGGCTGTGCTGAAGTTTGGGAAACCCAGAAAAACATCAGCTTTGCAAAGATCATCATGGGAAAACAATTTGAGGTGGTGTTCAGGTTTTGTCCAGAGATGGCATCATTTGGTGGTGTCATATCTCACAGCAGGATACCAGACTCGCCAGAAACCAGGACCTGAAGCAGTCAGTCCCTATTCTGAACAGGGAGGCACCATGATGACCATATTTAGGGTGCCTCAGAGCCTTGCTACCAAATCTAGACAAGAGCTAGGACAAGTGAGATTGCTGGACTCAGTCAATCAATAGATATTTGGTGAGTATTTATTCTACTTAAGGAAATATATCAAGCATTTTGAGTAAGGGCAATACTGAGGTATCAGATGTGCATCCTGACCTCAAGAAAGAAAAATCTAGGACCCTGAACATTTATTATACTACTAAAAGAAAAGGATTGGCAGCAGTGGGACACTGCCAGGGAAGGGAGGAGGAAGCCACAAAACATCAATAAGGGATACCTGATCCCAAGCCAGGCAAAGTGGGGACAAAAGGGAGGCCCAAACTTCAACTGCGCAATGATCACTTATGTACCTAACCCTAAATTGTACCTCACATCTTTAAAATACAATTTTTAAAAATTGAAGAAAAAAATAAAAATCTCATAAGTAATGAAAAGTGCAAAAAATAATAATAATGGTCAACATGAACTAAGCACTTACTATCTTCCTATCTTATTTAAAGCAACTTACATTGTTCTAGACACTTTAAATATACATTGAATTCTCACAATGACCCTACTACGTAGGTTATATTTATTATCTTCATTTACCAATATGAAAACTGAGACCAAGAAGGGAACTGAGGCATGAAAAATTTAAGTAGTCTTGAGATTGTTACTCAAATATTTGTTGAATAATTATATCAAGTAAAAACTCAATTGCAAATTGAGGATATAAGGCTATAAGGTATTTTTCAGAAAGGGCTGGTTGTCATAAATATATGAGACTACAAAGATCGGGGGACACATCTAAATGGACTTTGTAAGAGAAAGTGAGTCTCAGGCCAAGTCAATTAAATAGAGAGATCATACACGATTTTTTCAGTTTCCATGTCCATTATGAGAGATATAAACATAAGACCCAAATCTCTGTCTACAGAGAACCTGGAAGGTCATTGTATGCAAAGAGACAGTTTTACCTGGTTCAGGGAAAGTCATGGCAGTTGCCAGAAGGCCAGAAAGACCTTCAACAATAAGAACAAAAAAGTCAAGCATAGCAAGTTCCTGTCTCTACAAAAATAATAAAAAGAGAAAAGAAAAATAAAAGTTGAGCATATTCTGCTATCTGGTCTCTACTGGCAATTCCCTGTGTCCCAAGTTAACAAAACATGAAGATCGAAAGTGGCTTCCAAAGATGCTGAGAGGCCTGAAGCTTTAGATTTACAGCTGCAGATGCTTTCAGAATGGATGCATTGCATAGGCATTCCCAGCAGTGCTTAACCTTTTTTTTTCTTTTTTGTCTAAACTTAGAGTGACCAATTCTTGTCAGTCTGTTTGAGACTCTCTCTGTTTTAGTGCTGAAGTCCCACGTACTGAGAAAACTCTCAGTCTTGAGTGATTTAGAATATTTGATCCTCCTACAAATGATAGACAAACTCAATCCAAGTTGCCCTGACAATCCAACTGATGAATAACGGAAGAGGAAAAGTGTGTGTATCATATGTGTGTGTGTTTGTGTAGTGTGTGTGTGTGTGTGTGTGTGTGTGTGTGTGAGAGAGAGAGAGAGAGAGAGAGAGAGAGATTGTCCTGCATAATATAATTCCATAACAGAAACCACAGAAGTCAGAGTTTTCATATACATTGGGTTTTCTTAGTACCAGGAAATTATCTGCCAGTTGATGGTATAGTACTAAGTCATCAAAAATGGTAGCTGGCTGGGCTCGGTGGCTCAGCCTGTAATCCCAGCACTTTGGGAGGCCAAGGTGAGCGGATTGCCTGAGCCCACATGTTCAAGACCCACCTAGGCAACTTGGCAAGACCTCATCTCTACAATAAATCAAAAATTAGCTGAGCATGGTAGCACGTACTTGTAGTTCTGGCTGCTTGGAAGGCTGAGGTGGAAGGATCACCTGAGCCCAACAGGTCGACGCTGGGCTGGCTGTGAGTGTGCCACTGCACTCCAACCTGGGCAACAGAGTGAGCCTCCAACTAAAAAAAAAAAAAATGGTAGCTAGTAGGCAAGGTGGCTACTGAGTACTTGATATGTGCCAACCCAAACTGAGATATGTTGGAGGAAAAAATCAAGGGCAAAACAGCCTCTTGATTTTGAAGACTTATTACCAAAAAAAGTAAAACCTTTGATTTACATGTTTTACATTGATTATATGTTGAAGTGATAAGATTCCGGATATATTAGGTTAAATGAAAGTTACTACAAAATTAATTTCACTTGCTTCTTTTATGCATATTTTAATGTGGCTATTAAACATCAAAATTATGTGTATGGCTCACATTATATTTCTGTTGGACAGTGCTCTTCTAAAAAGATAATTCTAGGGAGAATGTCTCTATTAAGAGGGATTCTCTTTGTTTGCATGATATTGTTAGCAAAACCAAGTTAAACATTAATTAGTTAAAATTATATAAACCATGCAAAGGCCTTGAGGAGGTTTGCAAAGAAAAACTTATTGTCTTGGAGGTGTTGCCTTGAAACTGTTTAAGGCCAAAATGCTGCCCAGAACACACTCATACTGTCTTGTGATTTGTGGCTCTAGGCCAAGCTACAGTACATGTAAAAATAACTCTGATGAGTTCATTGTTCTGAACTTAAAGTCAAATGGGCTGTTGGCTCTTTTCACATAGTTTGAATCTTTTATGACCAGAAGATACAAAACACATTTTTAAAAGCAGTAACTAATGCAGTCCAAGTCATTTTTTTAAACTTTTGGGTATTGAGCAATTTTTGGCTCTTCAAGAATAGTAATGACGATATTTAGATTCAATTTTTATATTTTCAAAGTTCTTTACAATTTTTCCTACTTGAAAGTGACTATATATCCTCATGAGGCAATCAGAGCACATGTTTATGCACATGTTACAGATAACAAGCTATCTCGGGTCTTCTTAACCCTGTTTAGCATTCTTTTGGCTATACCCAGTGTGATGGCACCTGATTCTACCCACTCATGAGAGCTCAGCAGTCACATCATGTTGGTAGCTTGAAATCAGCCATGGTGTGAGCATTTATACCATGGAAACTGGCAAGGCTATAAATTAATTTTGCTTATGTTGGTGTTTTTTTTTTCCTTGAGAGCCAATCATTAGATGTTTAATAACACACCATTAGATACCTCCAAGAATGAGAAAACATGAGAATTAAAATCCATTATCTTAGTCTGTTTTGTGTTGCTGTAACATAACACCACAGACTGAGTAATTTATCACGAACAGAAATTTATTTGGCTCTAGAATCGAGAGAGCGGGAAGTCCAAGAGCATGACACTGACATCTGCCAAGGGCCTTTGTGCTGATTATTCCATGGGAGAAGGTAGAAGAGCATGAGGGCCAAACTCTCATTTACAACCAACCTACTTGAGATAACTAACACACTCCCATGACAATTACCTTAATCCATTCATGAGACAAAGCCCTTGTGACCTTACCAAGGGCTCTGTCCTTATTAGGTCTCACCTCCCAACACTTGCATTAGGGATAAAGTTTCCAGCACACGAACTTTGAGAGATATATTCAGATATGTTTTAGAAAACAGTAGCAGAAACACAAATTTTCAGAGTTCAAGACTGAATTCTATAGAGATTGAGTCTTTTAAAATGAAAAGATACATGCCACCTTCAGTTTGTCTATTGCAAGAAAATGATGATGCTACTTCTTTACTGTGACAAGACAAGGTCAAAATCATTTAAATCTGAGCCAGCAGCCAGCACTCGTACATAAAAGATAGAAATCACCTTCTTTACTCCAACACAATTGTATGCTTCTGTCTTTCTGTTGTTTCTCATGCTCCCTTCCTCCTTCCCTTTCTTTCTCCTTCCTTCCCTCCCTCCCTCCTTCTCTCTCTCTCTCTCTCTCTCTTCCTCTTTCTGTTTAGATTTTCTGTCTTTGTGTATTGGTGTGTCTATCATACACATACAAATACACACACCATTTTTACTACACAAGCTACTATAGCAGAGAACTAGAATTCCAAGAAACCAAACAACACCAGTGAAACGCCTCCATTCAAAGAAAGTTGGGATAATATGCTTCATTTTTCTTTTATGGAAAAACCATCAAGCACTAAATTCACTGATGGGGGGAAATCATTGAAACTGAGAGAAAAGGGGATATTGAGTGTAAAAAAAACCTATATATACCTAAAATAAAATCACTTCAATCATCTGCAGTTGTCTCATATCAAATCAAGCCTTTTTTTTCAATTACTTCATTATTTCCCAACAAGAGAGCCAGATTAGGTAATCACATATGAATTTCAGACTGTGCTTGCTAACTAAAGTTTGCCATTGGCAGTCACTTGAAAAGAGCTGCTCTAAGGCAAACCATTCTAAATGAGAGATTTGGTGTTGGGGGGGCTCACTTTCTTTTAACGCATCCTTTTTCTTCCCACACATCAATGAACTAAGCAAAATGTTTACCAGATGGTTCTACCTCTGAACCTTGGCTGATTCTTTTCAAGTTCACGTATTAGACTGCCTAGAAATCAGTAGGTACTGAAAAAAAAAAAAAAAAAAAAACGAACCAAGAACCAGCAGTCCCAAACAGTGGGTCATCGGTCTCCAGGTTTATCAGATTTCATTAGTCCATTAGGTCTCAAACTATAACCATTAAAATATGCCCAAACGTTTTGTTTTAGTATAATGTCTTTATTTTTATTTCTTAAAAAGAGCTAATGTTGAAAAATTAGAAGTCTTTCAATAAAAATATAACTTTTGGATTATCTTTAGTAATTAAAAGTTATCACAATGGATAGACATTTCCTCAAAGCAACAGTAGATAGAAGAGCTTCACTCATCTATACTACTTGCTGGCCATGGAGACGTTTGAGTTTGCATTCTGCAATAGAACCATAAATGCATCTTATCACTCCAAACTGAAAAGAGGCAAAGGAATAAGTCACATCTTGTGGCTTTTAGATTCTCAAGATCCTCTATTTTCAGTGGCTTTTATTCCTGGGGAAGTTTCTCAGGACTTAGGGGTCTACTTCAAATGCAGTCACAGTCCAGAATTACCATTATGGGTCCACCATCCCCATGTGCCCTTCTGGGATCAAAAAGTTATACAAGTCAAAAGCTTTCTCATCATTCTTTTGGTGGCAACACCTGAGTAAACTCACGGGAAGCTATTCTTTGTCTTTATTTTTCCCACTTAGTGTGTACATTCATGCATGTAGCTGCAGAAATATTAATGTGCTTGATTCTATGATATGGCCCCAACCCTGCTAGTGTTTGGTAATGCACAGCATAGGCACCACATAGTCTTTCAAAAGTTTCTAAACTCCTGCTGTCTGAGCAAATCTAGCCCTGACAGTTTCTGGCAGAGGTCTTGGGATCTGTATATAGAAAGCACTTGAACAGTGTTATTACTTAGGAAATGCTAAATATGCCTTTGCTATTAAAGATATTAGAATAATACTGTTACCAGTCCTTAAGAAGTTTATGAACCAGAAATATGAGGCAGAAATGCAAAAATGGCAATAATGTGGACTATGGCAGTAGGAACAAAGGAAGCAGAGAGCATGGTGCAACTAGCTCATTTCTGGACTCTGGATAAGAAGTTCAGAAGAGGTAGACAGAATCTGGAAAAGTCCAGCTTCTTCCCAAGTTTGTAACCACAGGCACACAAGACAGGCTGCAACAGCCATGACAATGGTGCTGAGAGCTGAGACTCCATCTATCTCCTATTATGTGGGAAATTTGTCATGATTTGTCCAGAAAGACTTTGTGGAGGCGAACTGCCTTCTGTGGGACACTGGATGTGCTCTCCAACTTGAGTCTCCTCCCTTATTTCTTTGTGCTGTGCTTGAAGGGTTTGCCTAAAATCAAACCTCTCAAACACCCAACATCTACCCACCCAAACACAAAACTCGAGGGCACAAAGCTGTCCTTGGTCTGTCCCCAAGTTCTGTTAGGGATGCTTTGTGGTTTAAAAAAAGGGGGGGGGGACCAGATGCAGTGGCTCAAGGTGGCCCAGGTGAGCAGATTGCCTAAGCCCACGGACTCGAGACCAGCCTGGGCAACTTGGCGAGACCTCATCTCTACAATAAATCAAAACATTATTTTTTTAGTTATTGATAATGGCCATTCTGACTGAAGTTAGGTGGTATCTTGCATCTCCTTGATGCCTAGTGAGGTTGAACATTTCTTCGTGTATCTGTTGACCGCTCGTATGTCTTTTGAGAAGTGTCTGTTCATGTCTTTTGCTCACTTTGTAACGGGGCTGTTTGCTTTTTTTTCTTTTCAGCATGTTTGAGTTCCTTGTAGATCCTAGATGTTAGGCCTTTGTCAGACATGGAGTTGGCAAATACTTTTTCCCAGTCTGTGGGCTATCTCCCTGCTCTATTGATGGTTTCTTTGGCTTTGCAGAAGCTTGTCAGTTTAATGAGGTCCCACTTTTCTATCTTATCTCTTATGGCCCGTGCATTTTGGTTTTTGCTCAGGAATTGGATGCCAGTTCCAACTTCCATAAGGGTGTGTCCTGCATTTTCTAAAGTTCTTATGGTTTGAGGTTTTACATTTAGGTCTCTGATTCATTTAGAGTTAATTTTTGTGTATGGGATTGATAGGGGTCTTGTCTGAATCTTCTGCATGTGGTCAGCCAGTTTTCCCAGCACCATTTACTGAATAGATTGTCCTCTCCCCAGTGGTGGGTGGTGGAGGCTTTGTCAAAAAATAACACATGCTGGAGAGGATGTGGTGAAAAGGGAACACTTCTACACTGTTGGTGGGAGTGTAAACTAGTGCAGCCTCTGTGGAAATCAGTGTGGCGATTCCTAAAAGGTCTAAAAATTGACCTTCCATATGACCCCACAATCCCCCTACTGGGAATATACCTGAAGAACTTAAAGCACTCTATAAAAAAGATACCTGCACACGTATGTTTGTCACAGCATTGTTCACAATAGCAAGATCATGGAACCAATCATGCTGCCCATCAAAAGAGGGCTGGATTAAAAAAATGTGTACATATACACAATGGAATATTACACAGCCATAAAAAAAGAACAAAGTCATGAATTTCACAGCAACCTGGATGGAATTGGAGTTTATAATACTGAGTGATCTCTCACAGAAACAAAGATCTGAGTATCACATGTTCTCACTCATAAGTGAACCTTGAACAATTATCGCGATACTACAAGAAAAAGATTGACAGTGGTGGGAAACTATGGAGGGGGCAGAGAGGTGAAGGGAGGTGGGATTAACTGTAGTCAATATCTGTCTGGGGATGGGGGGGCACACCTCATCAACAAGGGTACCTGCACATTGCATATTTGTATACCTAACCCTTAACTGTACCCCACAATTTTAAAATTAAAAGTATGTATTAAAAAAATAAAAACATTAGCACGCACCACACCTGTAGTTATGGCTACTTGGAAGACTGAGGTAGAAGGATCACCTGAGCCCAGCAGGTCAATGCTGGGGTGACCGTGAGCATGCTACTGCACTCCAGCCTGGGTGACTCAAAAGAGAAAAAACGAGGGGGGGTAGGAATAGCTAAAAGGCAGTTTCTAGGTGGCAATAAAATGCAGCTATGTTAGTCATCACCAGCTAAACCTCTGGAGGGACCATGTGGAAGTGCACGATTGTTCCTAAGCTAAGCAAAAACTCATTATCTGTGTCATAGTAGATTTCTTAGAAAGTCACTTCCTTTTGAGGCTTTCTGTAAAGCAGATGCTACCTTGTAGGGCTTGGATCTAACGAAGCTTCTCACAGGGAGTAAATCGGGCATTTATAAACATTAACTCTTTCTGGCCACCAAGAGCGGCAGTTTTGAGTGTTCTGCCATGTATGAAATAGCCACCTAATGAAGAGGAAAGAGTTACAGATCCTCTCGTTTCTCTCAACTTCCTCTTAGATAGTGCTTCAGGTCCTGAGGAGAACATGTAAATATTCTGAGGTACATAATCAAATTCCCATGCCAGGAAAAACAAACATGTGTCTTCAGCCCTGTAAAGAGTATAATAAAGTAGCAAGGTGCCCCCAAGAGAAGACAGTCTGTTCCCTTGATTTGTCCCCTCTACAGCTAGGGCCCATAAGAAACAGACCTCCTTTCTGACAGTGACATTAGAAGAGCAGCTGCACTCCCTAAGTTCTTATCGTAGCCTTCCTCCTACATTGTGGATATCCTCTGCCAGCCTTGCACAGTGTAATAACCTGCTATAATATAAGGAAAGAATTAATAGTACAAACTATTGTTAAAAATAATTATCCAAAACTTGAGAAAAAAGCAGATTGGTATTGCATGCCCTAACAAATTCATACTAGAGCATTGTCTAATATACTCTTCCTATGGATTAGCTGATGCTATAGGAGAAAGTAACTTTGGTTGACATACTACTTACTATTGATTAGGATCTGTCAGGAAAAATGGTGAAAAACTTTGAAATGGGTAAAAAAATATTTCTAGATGTTTGTCTAGCTTATTCTTCCAGGCTATTTGCACCTTTCATTGTCTTTAAACTATTTTACAACTGTGCATTGTAGAAAACTGATAATAATCCAAATTATGGTTATTCATGAAAATGCAAATAAATTTTCCCAGGCAATAAAATTGATCATTGCCCTGTGAATATTAACCTGTTTTGCATTTCTTTCTAAATTACTCTCAGTGTTCCTGGTTGCCTATATGTGTTTGTGTTCTTTAAATTTGCCTTTGAACTTCATGTGACATCTTATTCCCTCACTAATCCATGAGTTCATTTTATATTTGGTTGAAAATTGTGATTTTATCTTTCAAAAATATATCTTCTAACAAACCTGAAGATTTTGTGAAGGTAGATATTATTATGTAGGAGATTGACAAGATTCAAATATGATTCCTGTTGGGTAAGAATGATAATCCCAAAGGTTACCATTTTATTCCCATGGAGAAATTGGTGAATTAACCACTTTTTAATTTTAATTTACAAACTACTCTGGTATTCTTTTTTAGAGGAATATATATATTCATCCTTTTATCCATTCACCAGTTCTTTTTACCCTTTATCCTTGAACACTTGAAACTACTGTGTCCCTCATTAATGAATTAAACACATAATGGACACAAGCTTACCAAATATTTGAATGAGATTGTTTTTAACTTTTTAAAAAGTTATACTTGACATTATATAGCACTTGGCAAGCAATTCTAAGTGTGTACTAAAACAAAACAAATAACAAAAAGCAAGCGTTACTTTAGAGCCTACCCCTAGGATTTATTTCTCTCTCTCTCTCTCTTTCTGAATAAGAGTCTCACTCTGTCGCCCAGGCTGTAGTGCAGTGGCATGCTCATGGCCACCACAGCCTCGACCTGCTGGGCTCAGGCGATCCTTCTGGATCCTTTTGCCTCAGCCTTCCAAGTAGCTGGAACTGCAGGCATGCACCACCACGTCCAGCTAATTTTTCTTGATTTATTGTAGAGACGAGGTCTCACCAAGTTGCCTAGGCTGGTCTTGAACCCCTAAGGTCAGGCAATCCTCTTGCCTCGGCCTCCCAAAGTGCTAGAATTACATGCATGAGCCACTGGGCCCAGCTGACCCTAGGATTTCAATCTAGAGACAGCATGATCCTATTTAAGTTCACCCCTAAATAGGCATAATTGGCTATGAAGCAGAGGTCTCTGGGGGAAAAAAGCCTGAATGATTTGGAGTAAGACTACAAAATAAAGTACTCAGGATGTTTGAAGGTTGGGCCACCTGAAGCTGGAAAGGAAAAGGAAAGCCATCGAGAAAGTCTTGAGAGTGAGCCCAGAAACATAGCAGAAGGCCAGAAGTAGGATGAAGTGCTGGCGGCTGGCGGTTCCTTGGTGCCAATTAAAGGGAAGGTATTTTAAGCCTAAGGTGGTCTAATATTCCATCTTAAGTTGTTTGTTATATTGATTTGTGATGGAGCCAACACACACACACACA
Source organism: Cephalopachus bancanus (assembly GCA_027257055.1). Taxonomy (NCBI): domain Eukaryota; kingdom Metazoa; phylum Chordata; class Mammalia; order Primates; family Tarsiidae; genus Cephalopachus; species Cephalopachus bancanus. The sequence continues at coordinate 163,659 of JAPVLO010000691.1, forward strand.
CACACACACACACACACACACACACACACACACACAAAACCATTGCCCAGAACATTAAGTAAAGTCTATTATAAACAGAGCTTTGACTTAGGAGAGCTTGGATGGAGAAGGGAGCAGGATCACCTAGTCCAGAAATCAGTGGACATGAACAGGGGTGAAGAGCAGAGGTCAAGGATTCAGCAGAGTCAGAAGTAGTGAAAAGGAAGAACACTGGGCTTCCAAAATTATATGGGAATTTTCACTTCAGCCTTATCATGCAAGTTGAAATAATAGGGGACTTCCCCATGCTGACTCGAATTGCTCATGCAGTTTTATTTCAGAACCAAATGTCATCATGTATGGGAAAGCATTAATAGTTTCACCCCATCGCACCCAATGCAAACCAAACTCTCTTTCCTTAGTGCTTCAAAAGCACTTTGAACATATTTAACTCCAACACTAACGTGCATTTCAAATAATTGTGTTATATGTGTACTTATATGTGTGTGTATATTTATGTTTTTGTGTATATATAGTATATATATTCCACATTTATATTGTATATATATTCCATATTTTTTCTTTTCCTGGACTAGGATATAAATTTCCCAAAGTAGAAACCATTTCTTTATTCATTTACCTTGTCACTCCAAAGCATCATACAATGGCCTGAAGACACTTAATAAATGTTTGCTGAATGACTTAGAAAGCCAACTTTGACTCAGCTTATCTTCATTTCACTATACCTCATCTCCAAAGACCAGAAACTTTAGTTCCTGAAGGACCTAGGATCTTTCCAGGGGGTCATAGACAAAGACATATAACACAAACTGAAGCTTGCAGGCAGCTCCTTAAGGCCCCAGATTGTTGGTTTAGTTTCACCTAGTAGCTAGGACTATAGAATAGCTCAAAAAGTTGTGGACCTTTCTTTTATCAACTCAAGTAGTTTATATGGTTCTTTTTCTGAGTCATTCATCTCTTGTTGTTACTACACCTTTATTCCTTCTCCCCCCCCAAAATTTTAATACTTTTCTGTTCATTTTGTCACCATTATATCTCTTCTGCTCTTATTTCATTGTACATAATTTCTAGTCCAGTGCAAAAATTCATCCCCCAAATCAACATTCATTCAATCATCTATGTTGCAAGTATTTCCTCAGCACCTACTATAATATAAATATAAACTCCATCCCTACTCTTTTGGAACTTATAATCTTTTGAGAGTTGCAAGTGTTTATCAACTAAATATACAAACAAGCGTGTAATTGTAACCTCCCCCAAAAGAAACCCAACAACCAAAAATCCTTCTCTGAAGGTGACCTACATCAGGGAACTCACAGCAGTGGGAAGATTATGTGCTTAGGTCCTGCAGCAGGCAGGAGAAAGGCATGACTAAGGATCTAGACAGTCAATGTGGAGTGAGCCCATAGAGCAGAACAATGAGGAACCAGGGACCAGGTGCCACTAGGTCTTATCATCATGCTAAAAATTAATATAAATTAGAAAGCTTAAATACACCACAAAAAGGAATACATGCCAGGTTCAGTGTCTCACAACTGTAACCCCAGCACTTTGGGATACCAAGTTGCTTAATGGCAGGAGTTTGAGACCAGCCCGGGCAACATAGCAACTCCCTCCCCATCTCTAAAAGAAAAAAAAAGGAATACAACTGTAACACACATATAATTACTTAACAGCACTACTTGCTTTGAATGGAAGAGTTGCTAGAGAGCAGAAACTCATTTCTGCATTTTTCTATGTAACCATGACAGATTTGCTTTCCTCCGTGTGTAAAAGGAGATTCTAGAGAATCATTATCAAACTTGCTCTAAAAGTATTCTGTTTAATTCTACTATGCTTGAAATGTTTGGTAGGAAGCTTTAAAACCCACTCACCACCCTTTTAAGCACCAAATTGGCCTGAGGAGACTGTAAAATTATGGGCCTTAGCCAAACAGAGACTCCATGTTAATTTCCTATTGATCAAGAAAGAGAAAGAGAATTAAAATAAGACAGTTACTAGCCTCTTTGCTAACATAGTTTCTGTTTTAGTCCATGCAGGTTGCTATAACCAAATACCTTAGACTGGGTAATTTATAAACAACAGAAGTTTATTGCTTACGGTTCTGGATGCTGGGAAGTCTAAGATCAAGGTGCCAGCAGATTTAGTGTCCTCATAGAGGGCCACTTCTAGTTGTGTCCTTAAGGGACAGAAGAGGCAAACAGACACCTTCAAGCCTCTTTTATGAGGGCACTAATCCCATTCGTGAGAGTGGAGCCCTCATGACCTAATCACCTCCTTGAGCCCTCATCACTTTTTTTTTTGAGTTGGAGTCTCACTCTGTTGCTCAGGCTGGAGTGAAGTGGCATGCTCACAGCTACCACAGGCTCAATCTGCTGGGCTTAAGCGATTCTTCCACCTCAGCCTTCCAAGTAGCTGAAACTACAGGCGCGCACAACCATGCCCAGCTTATTTTTTGATTTGTTGTGGAGACAAGGTCTCACCAAGTTGCCCAGGCTGGTCTCTAACCCCAAGGCTCAGACAATCCTCTAACCTCGGTCTCCCAAAGTGCTGGGATTATAGACTGAGTCACCGGGCTTAGCAGAGCCCTCACCTCTTAATACTATCACATTGGGTATTTGATTCCAACATATGAATTTTGAATGGACATTAACATTCAGACCATAGCAGTTTCTTTTCCTGATTGAAAGGTAATTATAAGAAGATGAAATATGAACATTTTATATACAAACCATACCTTTGGCATGGTTTAGTAAAAACTATAACTGGAAGAGGAACAAACCCACATTCTCTGGTACCTTGCTCTGGACTAAGGATAATCAATCTATGTCATGTCATTCTTTTATAAAGATGCATCAGGTAGTAAATTCGGACTAAAATATTTGATCATGTTAAATTTTAATTTCACAGCTTCTGCTGATTTTTTTTTGTGCAGTTGTTGTAGGCTATTTTATTTATGGCAACATCTGGATATGCAAAGTCTGCCCCTAGAACCTACATGTGAGGAACAAACCTGTTCTGCTTAATAAAATAAAAATCTATCACAGTTGAGGGCAAAGAAAATCCTTGTGGACTGTATTGACTTCAGGAAAATGTTTTTCTTCCTAGAATATATCTGAAGTATATTGTCTATGGTACTTTTTTTATTCTTGGGAAACACATTTTGTTTAAGAACTACACACAGGAGGAAGTTTGTAGAAAAGTATTTTTACCTCATCTTGGAAAGGGTGTCAAATAAATGCCAAAGTCCTTCTATTCTGGATTGTTCTACCAAGGACATGTACTTTTCTTTAGTGTTATTTAAACTGAGAAAGTCAGACTTTGGGAAACTATTGTGGTTTAGCATATTATATTTATGAGTTACCCAAGTGACAAATAACAATGAATTGTAAAATTACACCAACTTGTATGGATTAGGGAAGGGATAGTCTTGGAATAGGAGTGGTTGAGATTCATACAACAAATAATTAAAGAAGGTTTTCTGAAGATGGAAGGAGAAGACAAAAAACCTTAAAATTGAGATATTAGGCTGAGGACTGAGATGCATCTGAGAGCAAATCTGCTATGAAGAGTCATATTGACTGTCATTGGACTCTCAGAAGAGTCATATTGACTGTCAAACAAAATGTTGATAAATTGAGTTTAATGACCTAATTGGCTTTATTAGTGATTCATTAATCAGGCGGCATCCCATCTATGAAAGAGAAGAGTGCTCTAACAAGCCAGAGTCTCTATTCCTGTGTGGCAGGACAGTTGGTGTTTGTAAGGTAGCTTGAGTTAGAACAAGGAAACAGCATAGTACAAAAAGCAAATTGGTAATTTCAAAGTTATTTCCAAAACAATGACCTCTCATGAATTTTATTTAACATGACCATGGATTTATGTCATCACCTTCAAAGTTGTAAATCAATCTAGTTATCCCAAAGCATCCAACAGCCAATAATACAGGACACAAAAGAGTGACAAGCTTCTCTGTATCCTCAGTCCTTGGAGTCAAGTGTGGCATTTAACAGTGTTGTATCTGGAGAGGATGGAGGTCCCAGTGTTCCAGGTGGTAGTCTATGGAGAAGCAAATGGAGGTCTAAAGTATGGCTACAAGTCGAGGTTGCCATGGAGATGCTGGCCTGCCGTAGAATGAATAAGGGATAAGCCCTGTCTTTTTCTAAGTACCCTGAAAGAAGGTGACCTTTGGAAGCTAGGCAGATATTTGCATTTCCAGTAACTCTGGACAAGATACCTTACCCATCTAATTTCATTTCTGCCATTGACTAGTCATGAGATCGTATATATACCAGGGGTGCCAAAAATGTATATACATTTTAAGAGATGTTATCTATGTATTACTTTTGGAAGTTGAATTGAATTATAGTAGCAATGTGTAATTGCAGAAGTCAGATATGACTTGTACTCATCTTTTATTATCAGTATATATTGAGTATTGCAATTTTAATACAGTTTTTTCCTTTCTTAAAATGTATATACATTTTTGGCACCCTCTGTGTGTGTATATATATGTGTGTGTGTGTGTGTGTGTGTGTGTGTGTGTGTGTGTGTATGTGTGTGTGTGTGTGTGTGTGTGTATGTGTGTGTGTGTGTGTGTGTGTGTGTGTGTGCATGCAAAAAAATATATATACTATATATTCACGCACACACACATTCTCTCTTTGATGTGGAAAAGGCTGCAGAGTATTTGAAGACAGTATTGACATTCTCCCTTGTTCTTTTTATCTTCTTTATCTACTGAGAGTGGAGGGCTTAATGTTCAAGGAGCGATAAAAGTTGTCATTTAGGAATTAGTCACAGGACCACCTTCACAGATGAACAGGTAGTGTGATTTGAGGTTCATTCACAAAGTCCTCCAAGTCCCAAATACCTTTCTCCAGGCTTCTTGATTCCCGAACCTCCAGCTACTAATTCTTGGCAGTCCAACTTATCTCTGTGCCCTATAGTCTGCAAGCTCGATCTTGCTTAATTCTTGAGCCATCATAATCAAGGCTGGTAAAGCCTGAGATTGGTCCTGTGGGTGTGTCCAGGGTGAACTCTGGTGTGGTTTTTATGTGCATTAAATTATAGCCATTCCCCAACACCAATTATGCCAGATCATTCTGACTACAATGTCATGGGTTTTGTTTCCCTAATTAATCCTCCAGTTTTCTCTACTAGAAATAAACCCGAACCCTAACAAGCCAGAGTCTCTATTCCTGTCTTCCATCACTCAACACTGACAGCGATGGGCCTCCTGAACAACTACAGCCCTGCGCTGTCTATACTCATATTTGAATGGAGATATTTTTCTTGCTCTGCCCTACACACTGAACAGTCCAGCGAATGCTTTTACTAGGAGTCTGAATAAAATCAGAGTTTGATTCACCCCGAGGATGGTAAATTTTAGACTTCTGGCTATCCACTTTGAAAACGAGCTCTCCAGCCCTATCAATTAACATAACTCTAACCCTAAGCCCTTCCAGTTTCTTTCTCTCCTCCAGGTTTGTGATACTTCCCTCTCAACATCTCATTCAGCCAAACCTTCTGAAGTATACCCATGGGCTTCTTGAAAACAAATCAGAGAGATATAACCAATTGGAATTTTCATTCCCCAAGAAACAAGAAAGGGAATTTGAATCTCCAGGAAAAACAAAAAGGAACTTTCTAGAGTCATTTTATTTGAAGCTTTGGTGAAAAAGTATAACAGTCAAACTGGTAAGCAGTAAAAAACATAAGTTATTAGTAAAATGCAAAATTTGCACATATTTTCAAAATAAAAACAATTTCTTACTGTGAAAAACCATTTCCAGTAGTTCCTAGCCTTCCAGACATATACTTCACTCCCTTCAGCTGTTAAGTCTGCTTGAGATCTGTGTATTAGTTATTTATTACTGCATAATAAGTTAAAACTAAATGGGCAGCTTAAAACAACATAATATGTTATCTCACAATTTCTGTGGGTAAGGAGTCCAGGCACAACTTAGCAGGATCCCCTGCAAGACTGCAATCATGGTGTCAGCTGGGGCTGGGCTCTCATTTGAAGGTTCATTTGAAGAAGGGTCTTTCTCCCAGCTCATGTAGTTGTTGGAAGCATTCAGTTCCTGGTAGGTTGGTAGACTGAGAATCTCAGTTTCTTTTGGGCCGTTGGCTGGAGGCTGCCCTCAGCTCCTCCCCATGTAGCCCTCTCTATATGACAACACACTACATGGCAGCTTGCTTCTTCAAAGCCACCAAGAGGGACAGATTCTCCTGGCAAGACACATTGAATTCTTACGTAACATAATCACGTTATGTGTAACCATGTACATCCTGTAAACTTTGCTGTATTCTATTACTTAGAAGCAAGCCACATGTCCTGCCCATATTCAAGGGAAGGAATTATACAAGAGTGTGAACACCAGGAGGTGGGGATCATGAGGGTCACCCTAGAATCTGTTTGCCATAGATGGAAAAGTTTGAGAAGCAAAGCCCTAAGCCATTGCTGGTCATTAACATCTCAGCTGTAATAACTTATCAATAAAGAAACAGATGAAGTGCTGGCTATCCGTGCACAATATACAGAGGTAGAAGTAAAGACTATTCCCTTGTATGGATAAGGAGCCAACCTATTCACAGGGGAACAGTTCACACTATGCCAGCTCAAATAACAATTGTGTATGATCAACTCCAAGAAAACTGCTAGGGGAGGGAGGGGCATACCTCATCAACAAGGGTACCTGCATGATCAATGTTTATATGCCTAACCCTGAATTGTACCCCACATCTTTATAAGAAATAAATAAATTTTAAAAAGAAAATTAAAGAAGCAGAAAAAAAAATAATTGTGTGTATGAATTATTTTTATTTAAAAAATAAAAGCACTGGAAAAGAAGGATCATGGCAATACAAAATGAGGGAAGGACAGAAGCTATAGGAAGAGACCAGAATTGGTTAGAAAATGAATGAGAAAACAGGGAAAGAGTAAGTTACTCAGATTCATCTGAAAATATAAGCAGCCTGCCCCATCTCTGACCTTGCTGACTCTAGGACCCAATCCATTTTCCTTGACCAGATTGTATCTGACTTCCAAGATCTGATGGTGTTGCTCTCCCATGAGGTTGTGTGGCATAATAATTACTTAGGTGGACTCTGCTGCCCACTGCTGCCCACTGATCCCTGTTCCGCTCTCTATCATTTAGGTAAAGTATTCACACTCTCTGTGAATGCTTTCTGGCTGTAAAATAGAATCTTGATAGTGTCAGCACTGAAGAGTTGATGGAATGAAATGAGTTGCAATGCAGAAAGTGCTTAGAACAGTACCTGGACACAGTAAGTGCTTCATACATGGTATCTACTACTATTATTCTGTGAACAAGTATTAATTGGGTGCCTCTTATTTGTATATTTAGACCATCTCTTTCACCAGCCAAATTATTCTAGAACCATTTACAAATTTCATCATGTGTTTCCATATTTGACAATGCCATTGTCATAGCATTAGCAATGAAGTACTCAGCTGTCTCAAACATTTTCTTTTATTAAGAAAATAAGGGGCCCAATACATGACAACATTTTATGTTGATAAAAAATTATCATAATTATTTGCAACAAAATTGAATAGATGTGATTCCGCCACTTTATTTTCTCATTCTTCTAAAAGAAAGAGTAAGACTCTCAATTTCTCATCTTTCATTAAGAGTGTAGCTGACCTCTTTAGAAGGCCTGGCCTGGAATGTAAAAATCACTCACATCCTTAGTGATAGTCACCCTTTCTGCATTCTAACCATGAACTTCAATTTCATGTTTATCCTTCATTTTCTATCTCCCTTAGAATTTAAAACTGGAGTCATGATAATGGTTCCAGTATTTAAAAGCATTTAATCATAGTAAACTCTAAGGCCTAAAGAAAGCTATGAAATATGATGATTGTTACTCAGTTTGGGTATATATATATACACACACACACACACACATATATGTGTGTATATATATATATATATATATATAAAACTCCTGACATAGCACCTTGTTGTTCAATCTGGCAGCTCTCGGCCTGTATTCACAGCTTTATTTTTGTCTTTACAAAATCCCTTACCTATTGCACTTCTACAACAATTGGTTTAAAGCAGTGTTTTTCAAACTTTAATGCACACACTTTGTCCTGGGAGTTTGGTTGAAATCAGATTTTGATTCAACAGGTCTGTGGTGGGGCCCAAGAATCTGCATTTTTGACAAGCTTCCAGGTCATATCCATGCTACAGATCAAGGGATCACACTTTGCATAGAAATAGAAAAAAGTTAGGTTGGGTGCAGTGGCTCACACCTGTTATCCCAACAATTTAGGAGGCTGAGGTGGGAGGATTACTTGAGCCCCGGAGTTTGAGACCAGCCTAGGCAACATAGCGAAACTTCATCTCTACAAAAAATCAAAAAAAATATTAGCCAGGAGTGGTAGTGCATGCCTGTCATCTCAGCTACTTGGGTGGCTGAGGTGGAAGGATTGCCTGAGCTCAAGAGGTAGAGGCTGCAGTGAGCTGTGATCATGCCACTGAACTCCAGCCTGGGCAACAGAGTGAGACCCTGACTATAAGTTAAAAATAATAATCATAATAATCATAATCATAATAAAGAATTGTTGGAAGCTATGGAGGGAACAGAATGAAAAAGCAAAGGAGAATCCAGGGAAGGGGATCATGAGAGCATCTTACAATTTATCAAGCTACAGTATCACCTTCTCTCACCTTAAAGAAACTCACCATAATATCTTACATTTGTTTAGCCCAGTGCATGAGTCTCACAGGGAACTCACTGGAAATGCATATTTTCAGGCTCCACCTAAGACATAATGTTTCAGAAACACTGGAGGTGGTGCCCAGTAGCCTATTTGAACAAGGTAAATTTCACTGCATTTTTAAGTTTGAGAACCACTAGCATAGCACTCGGACTTGAACAAGCAAACGCACTTCAATTATCCTGTAACCACAAGATTAAAACCTTCTCATCACTTTGCTCCTCAACACAAATTCAATACGAACTTAAACTTCTGAACATATAATTTATGAAAATGTAAACAAATAGCATGACCTCAATAAGGAACACTTGGTTTAAATCAAACAACCTGAAGTTGATGGAAGGCACTACATAGAGCAGTGTCTCAAATGTTAGAACATCAACATCAAGTGGAAGATTTGTAAAAACACAGATTGTGAGGCCTTACCCAGTGTTCCTGATTTCAGTAGGTGTGGGGAGAGGCCTGAGAATTTGTATTTCTAACAAGTTCCCAGGTACAATGACACAGGAAAACCAAATATTTTCTCAGTCTCTACTCTCACACAGTTACTCAGCATTTCTGTGACCCCAGATGTGTAGGGCTTTATCCTCCATATATCAACAAATCTGCAGGTGATTCTCCAGAAAACACTGGCTGTGTGTCTAACTCAATTCAATTTTGACACTATCTACCTGGGATAGTGTCAAATCCCACAGGTTGAGGGTTAAGTCTCACAAGACTGTCCCCCACTTCAGATGCCAGTCTCAAGTTCAGGTTGTGGTCCGTGCTTCTGACGCTTTGGCTATCAGGGTTCTTATGACCTTCTCCTTGGGTTCAATTAATTTGCTAGAACAGCTTACAGAACTCAGGGAAACACTTTACTTAAATTTGACCATTTCTTTTCTTTTTCTTTTCTTTTCTTTTCTTTTTTTTTTTTTTTTTGAGTTGAAGCCTCACTCTGTTGCCCAGGCTGGAGTGCAGTGTCATGTTCATAGCCACCACAGCCTCGACCTGCTGAGCTCAGGTGATCCTTCTGCCTCAGCCTTCCAAATAGCTGGAACTACGGGCATGCGCTACCACGGCCGGGTAATTTTTTGATTTATCGTAGAGACAGGATCTCACCAAGTTTCCCAGGCTGGTCTCAAATCCCTGGGCTCAGGCAATCCTCTCACCTCAGCTTCCCAAAGTGCTGGGATTACAGGCCTGAGCCACCATGCCCGGCCACATTTGCCCATTTCTTATAAAAAAATATTAAGGGGACAGATGAACAGTCAGATGGAAGAGATGCATATGGTGAGATATGGAAGAAGGAGTGCAGGGACTTCATCCTTCTGTGAGCACGCCGCTCTTCAGGAACCTCCACATCTTCAGGAATCCAGAAGACCATCTGAACTATGTCCTTTTGGGTTTTCATGGAGGCTTCATTATGTAGGCATGGTTGATTACATTGTTGGCCATTGGTGATTAACTCAAACTTCAGCTCCTCCCACCTCCCTAGAGGGTTGAAGGGTGGTACTGAAAGTTTCAACCCTCTAATCACATGATTGGTTTCTCTGGCAACCAGCCCCCATCCTGAGGCTGTCCAGGAGCCCAAGAAGAGTCTTCTCATTAGAACAAAAGACTCTCCTGTGTCTAGGAAATTCCAGGTTATTTAGGAGCTCTGTGTCAGGAACCGGGTTCAAAGATCAAATATTGGAACAAAAGATCTTCCTAGCACTCCTGTGGTTCAGGAAATTACAAGGATCTTAGAAACTCTGTGCCAGAGATAGGGGGCAGAGACCAATATGTATATTTCTTATTATATCATTCCAAGTTGATGCAGATGCTGCTGAGTCAGGGACCACACTTTGAGAACCACTAAGTTTGAGCATTATCTTTAGCATTCTGGAAGAGTGAACTTTCTTGAGCTCTGAGTCTCTAAGTAGAGGAATACAAATTCAGTGGGACCAATGAAGACCAGTCCTGTCCTTCTATTGAGTGAGAAGCTTTTTTAATAATGTTTTGTCCACATGAGTGAGAATAGAAAAGAAAGGCTGATATGTTACTTTGAGATCCAAATCAGTGAGAAACCTGAAGTTGCAAAGTTTTACTTGTCTTTCAGGTACTAGATTGAAATTCAGAGCTAGAAGCAGGAGGCAATTGCTTTCTTATATGAAAAACTATAATTAATTATGAAATGACATTGCTCAGAAGATGAAGCTGGCTTCAGTAGCTGTTTTAGATATAAAAACTGTTTGTAAAGCAGGAGAAGTTAGGTGGGGCAAATCCTGAGAGGTCTACAACTCTGTGGCAATGAGAAATCAAAAAAATGTTCTGAAAGTAGAAAGCAAAAGTTCACATAAATAGACACTGACAGTTGATGAGCCCAGTGAGTAGTATCCTTAGTGAATTCATGTTTTCTTAATTGCTCCCTACCCGTTAAACATACCGTTAAATGATATCACTTTCCAACAATGTTGTTAGCAAGCTTTCTCTCTGTTTCTCAGCTCTGCTTTCTTCCATGTTCCTTCCAGTCTCAGACATGCTCTTGGTGGCCCCAAGTTTTGCTAGGTTGTGTCTTCACAGGTCGGCAACCCCAGTCCATAGAGAACTTCTCTTTCCTAGTAGTTGAAAGCCAAGTCTAGAGGTCAGGTTTGATGGCATTGACTTTGGTCTTGTGCCTGTCCCCAAGTCATTCACTCCAATTGGATAGAATATTCTGATTGTCCCTAGGAGCTTGAGTTGGTGTCAACCTTACTTAAATACTTTATTTTTGTTTTGTTTTGTTTTGTTTTTTTAAGTTGGAGTCTCACTCTGTCGCCCAGACTGGAGTGCAGTGGCCGCTCCCAGTCACCGCAGCCTCGACCTGCTGGGCTCCGGCGATCCTTCCACGTCAGCCTTCCGAGTAGCCGGAATTACAGGCACGCGCTACCACGCCTGGCTGATTTTTTGATTTATTGTAGAGATGAGGTCTCGCTGCCCAGGCGGGTCTTGAACCCACGGGCTCAGGCAATCCACTCACCTCAGCCTCCCAAAGGCGCGGGATTACAGGCTGAGCCACCGAGCCCGGCTCCTAAATACTTTAAACTGGGAAGTGGCAATGGGGTGGCTCTAAAAGAAAATCAAGTGGGAATGGAAGCTGGGAAGTACAACCGCAGAGTTCCTCGCAACCTCTCTTCACTGTACCATGTTAGCCTTCATTTTTAAAATGCCCATATATAGGGCCAATTGGCAGAGGGCAGAAAATGAGAAAGAGCTTGGACATTACTGTTACTAGTAGAGAGCTAGTAACAAGGTTTTAGAGCCATATAATGATATAATAAGATAATATTTTGAAATAAGTAACGATTAGTTTTTAAGGAATCTCGAAAAGCAGGGAAACCATTTAAAGACTATTGAGATAGGTCAGAAGTAGGATAGTAGGGAAAGGGCTATGAAACTGACAGGAGAAAAAATACGTGGGAGACCATCTTGTAACTCCAGGAAGTTGGTAAATATGATAGAGACACATGCCAACTCCATGCACTCACTTCCCTGGGCTGGAGTGAATCTGCTGCAGGTTTAGATCTTCCTTTCCTGACTGAGAGAACCACCACTGAATCAGGTTCTGGTACTCAGCCTTCCATGGTCCTGTCCCTGTTTCTTCGCCTAAGTTCAGCCTGCATCACCAATGTGTCCTTCTGCTCTATTTCTGCCCCACAAGGACGTTTACTTCACTTTTAGAATGGTGTTATTTCTTTTAACATTATTTTTGTTTTTTACTTCATGTGAAATGTTTGGAGCCAAGGAGTCCTCAAGCTATCTACTTATAATGCTATCTTCACCAAAAGTTTGCCCCCCTGCTCATCTTAAGAATTTTCCTGGCCAGGCTTGGTGGCTCAGCCTGTAATCCCAGCACTTTGGGAGGCCGAGGCAAGAGGATTACCTGAATCCGCGTGTTAGAGACCCACCCGGGCAACTTGGCGAGACCTCGGCTCTACAATAAATAAAAAACTAGCTGGATGTGGTAGTGCACGCCTATAGTTCCAGCTACTTGAAAGGCTGAGGCGGAAGGATCACAGGAGCCCAGCAGGTCGAGGCTGTGGTGGTCGGGAGCATGCCACTGCCCTCCAGCCTGGGTGATAGAGTGAGACTCCAACTCAAAAAAAAATTTTTTTTCCTGAGCGTTTCATGATCTGTTTCCATCCCGGTTGCCTAATATTACTTCTTTGTCTTTTTCAACAGTAAGGGGAAAACCAGAAAAACTACATATATAATATATACATACATATATATGTACTATATATGCAAAATATTATATGTATACATATATGTAAAAATATATATATATATTTTTAGTCGAAGTCTTTCTCTGTCACCCAGGTTGGAGTGCAGTGGCACAATCACAGGCTTGACCCGCTGGGCTTGACCCGCTGGGCTCAGGTGGTCCTTCTACTTTAGCCTTCCAAGTAGCTGGAATTAAAAGCCAATTTTTATTTTTTGTAGAGACGAGATCTCGCTAAGTTACCCAGGCTGGTCTCAAAACCCTGGGCTCAGGCAATCCTCTCGTCTCCACATCCCAAAGAGCTGGGATTACAAGCTTGGGCCACAGTGCCCAACACACACACATACACACACACACACACACACACACACACACCACATACACACATATTCATATATATATATACGCACACATACATATATATTTACATATATATGTATATTGTTTAATTTGTAAAAAATTTACTTTGCATTGTCAAAAAAAACAATTGGACAACTTTTTTATACATATAAGTTAAAAAAAGGTAACTATGATTAGAACCCGAACTGTAACAAGTCATGGCAAAGTAATTTCCAAAGTATGCTCGATGAATTGATCTATTTTTTTTTTTTTTTTGAGTTGGAGTCCCATTCTTCTTCCCAGGCTGGAGAGCAGTGGCACGTTCATGGCTACCTCAGCATCAACTCGCTGGACTCAGGCGATCCTTCCACCTTAGCTTTCCAAATAGCCAGAACTACTGGTGCGTGCTACCACAGCCAGCTAATTTTTTGATTTACTGTAGAGATGAGGCATCACCAAGTTGCCTAGGCTGTTCTTGAACCCGTGGGATCAGGCAATTCTCTCACTTCGGCCTCCCAATGTGCTGGTATTACAGGCTTGAGCCATCGCACCCAGCCTGCTCTATGAATTGTAATAGTGCTAGCAGTGTAACAAGGAGGTCATGGAGAATTTTGTTACAAAAATATAAGGAAGCTTATGGTTTTCATTAGTGGAGGAATGACATCAGTGTAGTGTGTCCTGGAAAGGTAGGGACACGTGCCAATCAGTATTACCATTGAATTTGTTACTTTTGACATAATTTAATAGTGGGTCTCATTATGTGAGTTTCAGATGCATATTCAAAGGGACACGATCCTCTGTGTGCCGGCAAGTCTCAATGGATGTCCTCTCGTATCCCCAAGAGTGCCTTTGGCTTTTACTGTCTGCTTCCACAAGATGCCTGTGTGGGTGAGCCTAAATGAAGGAAAGAACTGGATAGGTTATGTCGTGGGTGTACTTTTGCAAATGTGGTATTTCAGCAGCCTGGAGAATTACCAAGGCAAAAGAGATGATGCTGCAGGCAAATTTAATTACTTTTAAAGAACGAGCAATTCCAAATTCCGAGTCTCAGATGAGCTTCTTATCTTCTTTCTCAGATGTTTAAACAGGTTACTTTCACTTGGAAATCTTAGCACAGGAGAAAGAATTAGAGCTGATTTAGAGTTTCTTCAAGTTTTTTTAAAAATCGCAGAAGTACTACAGGCCTTTAAAAATATTCTAAACAGTGGTTTCGAAATTATGAAATGCAAGTCTTTTGATTGCCATACTATTCTGTCATTTTATTTTCTAGGGTAACTTGTTAAAAGGGCTTTCAGTTCATTTTCTGGGAATATATCTATATCTATTATTATACCTGTAACTATAGCAAAGGTTCTCAACTAAGGGTGATTTTGCCCCTTAGGGGACATGTGGTAATGCCTGGAGACATTTCTGGTTGTCACAATTGAGAGGTGCTCCTGGCATCTAGTGAGAAGAGGCCAGGGATGCTGTTAAACATGCTACAGGGCACAGGACAGGTCCCAGCACAGAGAATGTCAAGAGTGCCACAGTTGAGAAACTTTCATCTGCAGATTTTCCTCATATATGAAAACCTTAAGTAGGAATGATGGTTTTAGAAAATAGCAATTATGAGAAGTAAAGTACCATTACTTCTTAGGCATTTATATGATGAATCTACCCACTCATGGTCCAGAAGAATTGCCTTATTTTTCTTTTCTTTAAATAATTTTTAGAGCAAACATTGAAATACGTTTACTTCCAGTTATACTCATTCATTTAGGCAAAGAAGGTCACCTTGCAGATTTGGCCAGGTTGTGCCTAACCTGGGGAGAATCAGGACAATAGATTAGGAGCCAGAAGCTGCTTAGATAAGTGACCTCTGGTCCATCACTGAGCGAGGGCCAGGGTGCCACTGGGGACAGGGGTCTCCTGGCTGGAACTAAATGACATCTGAGGCACAATCAACTCATAATGACAATCTTGCCTACTTAATAGCTAGAAAAAGTCAGCAGTCCCATCTGTACCAACCTCCTACACCTTCAGAAGACATGGTGATTGGGTGCCCTTTTTTCCCTGTATGCCTATTTTGATCTGACAGTCACTTGAATAAAAATGTCAGAAGTGGGAAAAACAAGACGTTTGAAGGAAGCAGAAACTAAAGTATTTTTCCCCTTAGGGTGCTACATAGAGTGTGTGCTGAGAACTTCATTCTGGTATAGAAATTCCAACCTCTGCCCTATCTTGGAAGAGAAAAGACTCAGTTCTGATTCATGAATATAAACAGGGACCCCTCTGCCAACGACAACAAGATGGCTGCCTCTCAGTGACTTCCTTCCTTCCTTTCTTCCCTCCTTCCTTCCTTCTGAGAATTATAATTTAGAAAACCTCAGACTTCTTAGAAAACTACTTATGGAAAAGTATGAATATGCAAAATTAAAAATTTGGGGTATGCACCATTCTATACAGTGGACAGTATAGGAGCAAAACAAAAATGAATCAAGTTTAAGGCCATTCGTGGATGTTCTAAAAACTTCATTATATAAATAACATGTGCACTTCTGTTTTAAAATATATTAAATCATCAATTAGCATTTTGTCACCAAATGATATTCATTAAGAACTTAATAAAGGCCTAGCATTTTGCTAGGCACGATGCGTATTAATTACAGACAAGTGAACATGAAAATCCTTCCTGTGACCTTTATCAAATGCCATGATTTGTCATCCTGCATGAAATCTAAATAGTCTTCATCCTGAATTCAATTTTAGTCTTTGTTGCTGAAACCAGGTGTGTGGTTGAAAAGACAAATGCACAGCTATGACTAGAGCAAGCAAGCTTTGATTCTAAAACTCACTATTAGCTTGCACTATGATGTAGCCGCATTTTTCTGGGACAAAGACATCCAAATTTTACCCCAAGATGGCATCATCCGTGACGTCTTTCGTTTAACTTTTTGCTTCCTCCATTCAGCTTCTAAATAAATCAAGGGGTAAAACAAATATATTCGAAACCCAGCTACTTGCCACCACTCCCATTGGGCCCTCCTGGTCCCAGCCCGTCTTCTCTAACTTGATCAGTACGATAGTCCGTTCAGTGGTATCTTTGCTTCTACCCTGGTCCCCATAGCATCTTCTCCATGGAGAGATCATGTCACAGCTCTGCTCAAAAGCCTCCAACGGCTCCTCATTTTACTCAGAGCCAGTGCCCAATCTTGGACCACTCCTTCCTCAGGGCCTTTGCACGTACCATTCCCACTCTCTGGAAGGCCTCCTCTCCCTAGGTGATGAGGCTTGATTTCCCAGCTCTAATATCACTTCATCAAAGAGGCCTTCACCAACCAGCTTCCCCAGCAGCCCCTCCTCACTGCCACAGCACTCCCTAGGCTCCTTTCCTTGAAAGGGTTCCTCCATGTCACTTATAACCCTCCCGAAGCACTTTATATGTGCATTGGCTTACTATCTGTCTTCCCTACTCGAACGTAAGTCCATGTGGGCAAGAATTTTTGTCTGTTTTATACACTACTATATCCTCAATGGTAGAACTGCTTGTAGAAATATTTAATGAATAAAAAAGAAAACCATCCCTCTTCAGTCAATGCTTCTGATTTTCTAACCCATTGAAAAGAAACATAAGTAGACCCAATCATGAAGAATGCTAAGCAGATTAGGATTCATCCAGATTTCCTAATGTCCAATTTCAAATAAAAAATGCCAACTTAGGGTTCTTTGATTAGGCTGCTAATCACAAAATATTTTTCTTTTTTTATTTTCTGAGTTGAGGTCTCACTCTGTTGCTCAAGCTGGAGTGTAGTGGCACAATCACAGCTCACTGCAGCTTTGACCCCCTGGGCTCAAGTGATCTTCCTGCCTCTACCTCCCAGGTAGCTGGGACTCATAGGCGTGTGTCACCACACCCAGCTAATTTTAAAAATTATTTGTTAGGCCAGGCTTGGTGGCTCAGCCTGTAATCCCAGCACTTTGGGAGGCTGAGGCGAGTGAATTGCCTGAGCCCGCGGGTTTGAGACCAGCCCGGAGAACTTGGCAAGACCGCATCTCTACAATAAAACAGAAAATAGCCGGGTGAGGTAGCACACATCTGTAGTTCCAGCTACTCGGAAGGCTGAGGTGGAAGGATCGCTGGAGCCCAGAAGGTCGACGCTGGGGTGGCTGTGAGCTTGTGTGCCACTGCGCTCCATCCTAGGAGAAGGAGTGAGACTCCAACTCAGGAAAAAAAAAAAAGAAAAAAAATTTTTGTAAAGGGTCTCAATAAGTTTCCTAAGCTGATCTTCTCCTAAGCTCAAGCCATTCTCCTGCCTTGGCCTCCCAAAGTGCTGGGATTACAAACATAAGCCACCACAACCAGCTACAAATTTTTTAAGTAATAAGTGCATACATGCAGCATATATAAAAATGCAGCCAGATGTATTAAACACGTGCAACTAACTTCAGATATGTCTAAATAAACTTTAGTTTTGCAAATTGAAGTTTTGCCACCAATCAATCCATCCTCTCTGAGGTCTGGGCAATATTTTGCTAACCTGCTGGAGGGAAGGCCAAGTAGGAGTTAATCTTGATTTTTCTTTCTTTCTGCCAGCTGGACTCACTAACATCAGGTCTCCTGTTTCTGTGTGTGGCTACCTGTGTGAGTGTTGAAGATAAGCATACAGCCGTAGTGCTGTCTGAAAGAAGCACTTTTAAATCACATTTTAAATTTTCTAGTAGCTTGGTTTAAAAAGTAAAACGAAAGAGGCAAACTTATATGATTTTTATAGTATATCTTATTTAGACTCATATATTCAAAATATCATTTCAACAGTAAATCAATATTAAATGGATCAATGAGCTATTTGACATCCGTTTCTGTATTACATCTTCAAAATTTCAGGTGTGTTTGACACAGCACATCACAATTTGGACACATTTCAAGTGCACAGTGGGGGTCCTTGGTCACCTGGGGTTGCAGCCATCTGAAGGCTCAAGTGGGCTGGAATGGCCAATATAGCTCATGCCCATGGCTGGCAGTGGCATTGGGATAATTCTGCCCCATGCTTTGTCAGCTGAGGGATATGACCAAATGGGAATTTTGCTGGGCCGCATCACCCAAGATGGTCCCCTTGCATGACTGAGTTAGTGCTGGCTGTCAGCTGAGAGCTCAGCTGGGACTGTCAACTGGAGAACCTCGGTTTTCCTAAGTGTGGACTCCCCGTGGGGTTTGGCCATTTCAGAGCATTGCGGCCTTGTTCTGAGAGAGCGCTTTCCAAAGGATGAAGCTGCAGATCTCCTGAGGCCCAGACTTAGATTTTACCCAGAGACACTTTGCCAAATACTGTTGGTCAAAGCAAGTAACAAGGCCAAACCATCACTTAATGGGAAAAGTAGCAAGAAATTTGCAGCTATCTTTAATCCATCCCCAAAGAAAATAACGGATATTTACTGAGCAATTATCATGTAAGTATCATTATCCAATTTCATCAATTCTAAAATGCACATTTTAAACTTTTAAAATTTTGATATAATTATAGATTCACAAGAAATTATTAAGATAGTACACAAAGGATCTGTATACCTTTTACCCTGTTTTCCTGAATGGTTAGACCATACCATACATTTAGTAAAATACCAATTTTAGTAAAATGCCAAAGCCAAAAATGGACATTTTTACAATGTGTATGTATGGTTCTGGCCTTATAAAAGTGAATACTGACATTTACTGGGCAATTACCATGTGAGTGCTATTACCACATTGTATCAATTCTTAGTTGCACATTTTTTTCCATGGGGTTGGGGGCAAGCAAGGGTTGAAAAACTACCCATTGAACTACCATGCTCACCATTTGGGTGACAGGCTTAATAGTAACCCAGAGCTCGCCATCACAAAATATGCCCATGTAACAAACTTGCACAGTGTTCCTGAATCTAAAATTAAAGAAAAGAAAAACTTATCTGAAATGAGAATGTATCTTACAATCAAACATATAATTTGAAACCCTGTTTTTCTTTTTTTAGTGGTACAAAAAATAATGATGTGTCCTACAATATCTATATATGGTGACTTAGAGTCAATAAAATATTATCTTAGACCATTTTGCAGATAAATAGAGGCATGGAGTGGTTAAGAAACCTGTCTGAGGTCACACAGCTAGTAGGGTTACTGATAAACTCAGGAACCGAATTCAAATTCAGTCATTCTGGTCCTAGAGCCAACATGCTTAATCTATACTACCTTGGAAGGTAATTATAACAAGCATTTTTCTATATTTAGCATGGCTTTGGTGAGGTTTAATGAAATGTGTATAACTAGGAAAGAAACAAATCCCTATTCTTTGGGTTCAAACCCAGCTGTTTAACCCACACTACATTACTTACACAGACTTAGCCTTCCATACATTCTGCGAGTACACCTTTTCTTATGATGAAACAATATGAATTGGAAAGTTCAGAGGAGCAACAAGGACAAGAACTATTAAATTGTAAACTTTACACAGCAGTGTGCTGCACTTATGTAGCTGGTCATTGAGCAAGGAACTGGTACATCCTTTGCTTTCTTTATTTTTTGTTTGTTTTGAGGTGGGGTCACACTGTATTGCCCAGGCTGGCATGATCATGGCTCACCACAGCCTCATCCTCCTGGGCTCAAAGCGGATCCTTCTGCCTCAGCCTACAGGTGCATGCCACCATGCCCAACTAATTTTATTTTATAGAGACGAGGTCTTGCTATGTTGCCCAAGCTGGTCTCAAACACCTGGCCACATGTGATCCTCCCACCTCGGCCTCCAAAGTGCTTGGATTACAAGCGTGAGCCACTGAGCCTGGCCCACATCCTTTACTTTCTAATGCAATAAACTGCTTTCCTTAGTAAAGTTCATTCAACTCTGGATTTAATCAATCTTCTGCAAGAATTAAAAATTAAATAGGGAAAAGTGAAATGAAGAAAATGGAAAAAAGACAATTAGACTAATTTCTTTTATATGATGGAAAAATGCAAATTCTGGAGACAAACAGACCACCTATGGACTGAGAAAATTGTTTTAATTGTAAAGCTGTTTCAACCACTTATAAATGATACACTTTTTATGCACTATCAAAAATGCAGAAAGAAAGAAGGAAAAAGGAAGGGAGGAAGGAAGGAAGGAAGGAACGAAGGAAGGAAGGATTTGTTCAGTGGTAAGTTGGAGCTAAATGCGATGCTTGCTATATAGACCACCCCAAGAAAAGAGGAAATTAGTATAACCAGATGGGATATACTCAAAAATAATTGCATCTCACGGGTTTAAATTTTGCTCCCCAGATAGCTCTTTGAATCTTAATCTCTAACTTGGGGCTTACAACCAAAAAAACTTCTCATTATTTAGGAAAGTAGGATTTGGATGTGAGTTGCCTTTCATTCTCAATTCAATGCCAAATGACAGACCCACCTGGTTTAAAACATGTGCACTTCCTTTCATCATTCTTTCTTTGATATGTGCTATTTTGTGGGCCACGAAATGTAACAAAAGTCAGAAAAGTTTAAAGCTATTGATAAAGTAGAGGCAACTATCTAAACCAAGTGGGAATGTGTTGGTTTAGATTTGATTAATCATCATTTCTGTATAATCATTTTCATCTTGTCTAGGCTTGTGTGGTCACACAATGTACTAGAAACAAGAAAGAATGATTTTTATCAACTTGGCCAAATAAAGATGGGACTAATGCACAGGAATTTATTCAGAATCCAGTCCCAGTTTGTAGACCTTGAAATAAAAAAGGTGGCAGAGGACAATAGAATGACTATCATTTATCTAACACTTAAAGTCACATCATCTCTTTGAATTCCTACCATAATTCCCTGAGATAATTGCCATGATTCCCATTTTACAGATGAGGAACTTTATCTCAAAATGGTTAAGTAATTTATCTAAGACCACATAACTAATAAAGAACACATCAGGCTTCAATCCATCTATTGCATGTGACTCACTATTTATGTAATTATTTTTAAACATACAAATATAAATTTCAGAACATATCTAGCCCCAAGGATTTGGGGTAAGGGATTGTTGGTCTGTATTTTATTAAGATTTCCATTTAAATTTCTAGTGTTTCAGGAGTTAGATTCAGTGAGATAGAAAAGTCCAACCATGAGGTAATGGGGTTTATTTTATGCTATAGGATCAGATAACTGTAGAATTTTGCAGAATTTGCCTAGTTGGGGTTAGCTACATTAAGACAGTGCCCACTCACACAGAGGTGAATTTCTTTTATATTTCAGAAAGACAATGCAGTGTATATAGTGTCTATTATTAAGTCCTTCAGCAGGTCCAGGGGTAGTACACTGTAATCAAACACATGA
This sequence comes from Cephalopachus bancanus, assembly GCA_027257055.1. Classification (NCBI taxonomy): domain Eukaryota; kingdom Metazoa; phylum Chordata; class Mammalia; order Primates; family Tarsiidae; genus Cephalopachus; species Cephalopachus bancanus. The sequence goes on from JAPVLO010000691.1 coordinate 185,283, forward strand.
ACACTTCTGCAGTGCATGTATGAATATTCACCCTAACTGACAAAAAGACTATAAGTAGCCTCAGGATAATTGAAGTAAAATTTTGCTAACAAATCACTAATGGAAAAAAATGCCTTGGTTTTTCAAAACATTTACATATTGGAATTGGGTATAAAGAATTGTGGATCTATTTATTACATATTTTGCTTTTTAGAAACAAGATTCTGATTGATCCCAGTCACTGGCTCCAAAAAGCTCTCCCTTTTAAATAAGTCCACTTCTCTGAACAGGAGTAAACAGGATCAATATTCCCTTTCCCCTTTCCCTATAAATATGTAGTGTATTCGGCTTCCACTCTTTGGGGCCCCTTCCCTGGTATGTAGCTCAGCTAGGCACCACTCTGTGAGACCATGAGAGCTCAGGGTAGATGGATTATATGCAACCTGCTTTTTACTTTTCTAGAGTTTCCCCCAGTAAAGTCTATTTTATGTTTATATCTTCTGGTGCTAGTGGTGTGTGTCTGTGTCCCTTCTGCACAAGACCATAGAGCCACTCAGCTACAAGAAGCTGGAATGTTGATATAGTCTAACTCCCTGTGATAGTAGCCTCCAAGATCCCTTCAATGGTCCCTGCTGCCTGGTATTAATACCCTAGAGTTGTTCCCTTCCACATGGTACTAGTGTTTCCTGTGGTCAACAGAATACAAAAGAAATCATGATATGTCCCTTCAGAGATTAGGTTATAAAAGACACTGTGACACTGTTCTCTCTCTCTCTCTCTCTCTCTATCTATCTATCTATCTATCTATCTATCTCTCTCTCTCTCTCTCTCCCCTCCCCACACACTAAATCCAGACAAAGGCAGGTGGCAATGGCATGAAGACACTCAAGCAGTCCTATAAAGGGTTCATGTAGTGGGGAATTGAAACCTCCTGCCAAGAGTGAGTCACTTGGAAGCAGATCTTCCAGCCCCAGTCAAGCTTTCAGATGATTCCATCCCTAGCTGACATCTTGACTGAAACTTCATGGGAGAACCTGAACCAGAACCACCCAGCTAAGGTAAGTTGTGATAGTATTTTGTTACACAGCAACATGTAACTAATATACTTCCCCATTTCACAGGTGAGGAGATGGTGTCTTAGAAATATCAGGAGATATTTCAGAAATCTCGAATTCTGTGACCGCAAGGGCCAGCCCAGCTCACTTTGTTAAGAGTGTTGATCAGGAGGTCTCTTAATTTTTTAATTTCTCAAAATCTTTTGTTTTCTCACATAGATACTGGAAGCCTCTGGAAAATCTGGCCAATAACTCAGCTGTGAAAAGAAAAATTTGGCACAGATGTCCTGATTCTGAAGGGAGTCTGCCCACTTGCTAAATTTCCCAAAATAGCCTTCATTTGTGGGTTTGTTTTTCGGGAGAAGGTTTTTGTTTTTTCCTATAACAGTGAAACTTTCTAAACAGCAATTGTTAAGTCAGGAAAATTGAGAAAGCATTTAGCCCCTTTTCTTTCACTGGTGTTGAAGACCATGACACAGCCACTCTCTCAGGGGTTTTATGGCAGCATTGACTCTGGCCTACCCTGTGAGATTGCGTCAGACCCCAAAGCTGCAGCTGTCCCCCTGCTTAGGTTACTTGATGAATGATTCCATTCTCTGCTCTAATGCTGACTTGTCTTCTCTCTCCAGCTGCAGTTTACATACAGGATGTGTTTCCTGTCTGAAACCCCCGTCTGCCTATCATATCTCCATATGCCACATGCTTATGTATTTTAGGTACAGATGGAGACATTCGTCATGTAATTTATCACATGGGAAAATTCACAGGCCAGCTATTTTATTTCAGTTTAAGTATTAATTTCTATGTCTGCTACTGGTAGAAAAATCCAAAAACATCAATGAGAATTGTAGGTAAAATATCTACTTCCACTTAATATTACTGGAGTCTCTATTTTAAGGTTAAAATGAGGTACGATGTATTCAACAATTATAGAAAAATATGCAACGTAGTAAGGTATATTTATTGCAATGACCCCAATCCTTCACTCCTTGACCCGCAGCTTTGCTGTGCCTCTTTTCTAAACAGGCAATGTCTATTTCCCATCCCTCAAATCTAGGCTGGCCTTGTGACTTGCTTTGGCCAACAGAATGTGCAGAAGTGACTGTGTACTGGTTCCAAGCCTTGGCCTCAAGGGATCTTGGAACTTCCATTCCCTTTCTTGAAGCCTTACACACACCATGTGAACATGCCCAAGCTAGCCAATGAGCAGCAGACAGCCAGACATATAAGAAAACCCAGTCAAGATCACAGAGCCACCAACTTGACCTACATCTGACCACAAATGTGTACATAAGCATATCAAAAATAAAGAACCACCCAGTCATTTAATAGACTCATGATCAATAATTCGTAGTTGGTTTTTGTGCCACTGAGTTTTGGGGTGATTTGTTATGCAGCATTATTGTGGCAATAGGTGATTGATGCACACAGGTCAGTTGTTTGTTTGCTTATTTGTTTGTATTGTGTGGTATGCTTAGACCTTAAGCAGAAGCCAAGCTACGAAAAGTATTCCATGGAGAGTGCTTTCCAAGTCCTATCTAGGGGAAGTAAATCTAAATGACTATCAAAGACCCCGCCTTGGGTACTACCCATCAATGTGCAGAACTCCAGATAACTGCCTCATTTCCAGCACAGTACCACCACCCTTGTCCTTCCACAGTCCAATCCCACTGATTTAGCATTTCTAGAGTAAAAACCTCCTACCGTCTGCTGGGAGTCTACTTGCTTCTTATACAGATGTTTAATAAGTCTGCTTACTTTCAACCACACTTGCCTCCCATTTCCAGAGCTACCTGGTTACACTAAATCCTGAGCATTTGTGGGGGGGTTCTTGTTCTGAGTTGAGTTGGTTTTCAGCTTTCCCTACTGCCAGGTTGGGAGGTCTCTGGTCAGATGAGGCAAGAGCCTTCAGGCACAGCAAACCAGCAAGCATCCTTCCAGAAAGGATGGACATCTTCAAGGTCGGGGAGGGGAGAGGCTGGGTTTCTCAAGGTCATGGGCAAGGATGACCCACAGGGCAAAAGAAGCTTGATTAAAGCAATGCAAGGGAAAATAGCTATGGAAGAGATATTTAGAGTCATCACATTTAGCTTCAGCAGCATTTTCAGCAACTCACAGGAAAAAATGCTAAACAGAAGTTGATGAACACAGACCTCCTTTGATAAAACCTCTCAACAAGCCGGCCACGGTAGCTCCAGTCTGGGCAATACAGCAAGACCTTATCTTTACAAAAAATAGAAAAATTAGCCAAGCATGGTGGCACACACTTATATCTCTGCTACTTGGTAGGCTGAGGTGGAAGGATTGCCTGAGCCCAGGAGGTCAAGACTACAGTGAGCTGTGATGGTGCCACTGCATTCCAGCCTGAGTGACAAGGTAAAATCCCAATTCAAAAACAACAGACCTCTCAACCACTTACAGCTCATCCTCCCAATTCTACCACAAAGATCTGAAGTTCAATTAGCCCTAAAACTATCAAAGTGTATTTTGGGGTCTGAGTTATTCCAAAAGTTGAGTTTTCATATAACTGGTACCTGTGCTTAATATTTTTGTTAAGTGTGATTCTTATTTGTGGTTTTCTGAATTTTTCTTCAAAACTAGTTCTTGAGTTCTGTGCTAAAAAATAAACAAAAAACAAAGTAAAACGTTCATGGTCACTGAACGTACAAATTTCCTGACTCTCTCCTTGTCTTCTCCCAGACTCATTGTTTCCTGCTGTATCTAGTTCCTTAAATAACCATTTTTAAGTGAATGGTACATGAAGAGGAAAGTACGTCCCACACTAAGATGATTAGCTCACCTCTCACAAATATGTATTGAGGGATATACAAATTGTTGGGGGTCGAAGAGTCAATGCACTCTTGACATCCTACAGGCTTTTGTTTAGTGATTCAGGAAATCCATGCTGAAAGGTCTCATGGGACTTTTCCTCCCAGCACTCTCTCTACCCTCTGACTCCATTTTAGTGTTTGTTTGCAATATTTTCTTAGATAGATAGAAATATTCCTGCTCATTTTGATTTTGAACCTTTGGAAAATACTATCTTGCCTTCCTCAGCGATCCTGTGTCTGGGGCCTCTCTCAAGCTTGTAACCAGAACTGACTTTTTAATTGTTCTTGTAAATTCTCACTCCATTTCAGAATGTAAGTTACTATGTGATTTATTTAGTACTTTTTCTTTTACTAAAGATGAGTGATGGGTGGCTTAGTAAAATGTTTGAAGTTTAAGGGTGATTAAAATGTTTCTACTACATTTACTCCCTGCCTTGATACATAAAGTATTCTAGATGACTCCCTAGTTTTAAAAAGATGAAGTAGATATAAAACTTAAAACTCAGGGTTTGCAAAAAAATGCACATGGACAAAACCAGGGGAAAAATAGAAAAAAAAAATGATGCAGACTCCACTCCAAAGATGAACCCAAAATTTGGCTCTAAGCTTTCTGATGGCCCACTCAAAAAGGGAAAATATAGTCAAGCGTTTGATTCATGTTGTCTAAGAAATAAAGCCTGCCAGTAATTCTGAGGAAGTAAAGTTTCTCCTAGCACATAGATCTAAAATAACATTTTTATGCAGGTCTTCACATGAGGCACATTTTCATCACTTCTAGAATAATGTGATTGCTGCTATGGTTAAGGATGTATATTAAAAGATCTCTCTGTCTGAAGCTAATGAGGTTGAATATCAACGTACTTCCAGCAGAAACAATATTTCATGTGAGTCTCCAACAATGTGATGTAAATGTTCAGCTCTCCAATGGTTTACCAAGAGTAAAATGGGGAGTGTCCAGAGATAAATGGCCAACTCATTTCTAAAATAAACTTCCATTAATATCATTTCTCTCAACAGAGCTATGTCTTTTCATCATAATGCTTTGGAGCAGGGAATATCAGTAGACAGTTCTGCAAAGGCTAAACAAAAGGAAATTTATTTAATTTGCAATGTGAGACTTTCAGATTTGTTAAAACGACTGTTGGGAGAATGAGGACTGGCTTTTACAATGGATTACCATGAAAACAGTCTTTTAAAACATAGTTTTGTCTTGTTAAGTCTTAAAGGATAGAAAAATCTGTGTAAGGCTTTTTCCAACCCCATGATATGGTTGATTATGACAATTCATTCCAATTATATGAAAACGTAAGACTACTCCATGATGATCCTTGATTCCTGCCCTCAGCTGGGTCATGCAGAAAGGGGAAAAGGAAACATATTAGAACAGATGGCTCCTGTCCAACCCAGAGGTGAATTTCACTGGGGGCTGGCTCAAGTTCCATAAGCTCAGAATGAAACTTGCAACCATCTGTTTGAGGTTCTGTGGGAACTAAGAATTCCAGGGCCCAGAGAGATGGGAGAGCATCCCGGGAATAGACTCTTCATTGAATCTTGTTTCCATTCCATAATGGAGAGCTCCCAAGGGTTCCCTTTCCTTGTGATTTTAGGGCTTGGGGAGGAGCTTAATAGGTACCTTCGGAGCTCAAACTTGGACATTTTGTGGTCCTTTCCCACAGAAGAGCTAACCCTTGGAACCAGATCTTTGGACATTCCATATATGCCTCCAGAGACCAAATGACCCAAAACAAATGCAACAGATCTCTTTAATGACCACACTGAAGCCACCAATTATTTCCAACCTCAACAAAGCCAAACTCCACCAGGCTCAGTGGCTCAGCCTGAAATCCCGCACCTTTGGAAGGCTGAGGTGAGTGGACTGCCTGAGCCCGCGGGTTCAAGACCCGCCTGGGCAACTTGGCGAGACCTCATCTCTACAATAAATCAAAAATTAGCCGGGCGTGGTAGCACGCGCCTGTAGTTCCAGCTCCCTGGAAGGCTGAGGCAGAAGGATCGCCGGAGCCCAGCAGGTTGAGGCTGTGGTGGCCGGGAGTGGCCACTGCACTCCAGTCTGGGTGACAGAGTGAGACTCCAACTCAAAAAAAAAAAAAACCAAACTTCATGTTCCACCAGCAATCATGGCAGATTAAAAGGAGATCAACTTTCTTCTGGTTTCAATTGCCTAGAATCTTTCTCACCTAGAATCAATCTGTATGAGACTGAATGACCAACTAGCCAAAGAATCCTTTAAAATTATCCTTGGGATGTGACAACTGTGAATATAAGTCTTAAAGCAATGTAGAAAATGGGCTGCCCAAATCTGGTAGAATAACTCACTGAAAACATTCTCCCTATATGCCCAGCCCCACATGTTCATCCATAAGAGGAATATCTGTGAGTGAACTTGTTAATTGTCTTGGGTCAGGTTTCCAGAAGCAGAGCCTGAGATGGTGGTTCTTGGGCAAGTAATTTACTGGGGGCTGCTTGCAGGAGAAATCTGCAAGAGAGTAAGGAAAGTAGGATTGGGAATAAGCAAGGATGTGGTTTCAGGAAATGTCTAGTCTCTCCCCAAAGGGAGCTGTGTTGCATAAACAGCATAGAGTCTGTCCAATCTTGAGGCAAGAGAGCATTGGAAACATGTACCAATCATGAATTGGCTTCCAGCCACCCTGCATGAGTGTGGGTGGCGGGACTCCTAAGCATCATCAGTTGAGGCAGCTCCAGCAGGTTTCAGGCGTGAGCTCTTTGCTGTAGCCCTTGCAGCAGTTTAGTGAAAGGAACCCCAGGCTATCAGGCAAGACATCCACCATAGCTGCTAAACCTATGTGTCTCCAACTTGAGTGAGCACCAGGATTCTTCAGAGCACTTGTGAAACACAAATTATTGTGTCACACCTTCCAGAGCTTCTGACTTAGTAAGTCTGGGAGGAGGCTTAAGTATTTGCATTTTCCAGGCGATGTGGATACTGAAGGTCCATGGTCCATGCTTTGAGAACCACTGTGCAAAGCTAACTTTTTTTTTTTGAGTTAGAGTCTCACTTTGTCGCCCAGACTGGAGTGCAATGGCCGCTCCCGGCCACCACAGCCTCGACATGCTGGGCTCCGGCGTTCCTTCCTCCTCAGCCTTCTGAGTAGCCGGAATTACAGGCATGCACTACCACGCCTGGCTGATTTTTTGATTTATTGTAGAGATGAGGTCTCGCTGCCCAGGCGGGTCTCAAACCCGCGGGCTCAGGCAATCCACTCACCTCAGCCTCCCAAAGGCGCGGGATTACAGGTTGAGCCACCGAGCCCGGCAAAGCTAACATTTTTAAAAAGCAATCAATCACCTTTGGAAAGCTAAGTCATAGATATCTTTACTCTCTGGGCATTTGCACATCAACATATTTACAAAAGTTAAATAAAGTGAAGATTGACTTATCAAAAAGGAAGACCGACTAATCTTACCAGGCTATTGACTCAGCTAAACAATTGCCCCCTCATCTACCATCAACTCCAACTCTCTAAAAAGAATTTCGTTAAAGAAAGGACTATACCATCTTTTCTGGAGACAAATCCTACAGCAGTTCAGTGATCGAGTGGGAAGAATGCTGGCTAGGTAGTTCGGAAGCCTGGGTTGCAGTTCCTGTTCTCTCCCCAAATGACTGTGTGGTCATTGGCAAGTAACCTCAACCTGCTACGCTTCAGTTCCCTCAGGTATAATATAGAGACCTTAAAGGACACTTCCAGCCCTCAGTCGTTCTACCAGTTCCATCAGTATTTAGTTCTGGGACTCCAAGCAAGCTGCATGGGTCATGGGTCTAAAGTTTCTTAATCTGTTAGATGGGTACAGTGCACTCAGTGATCTCTCGAGCACTTGGATCTCTCCTTCTTTGAGTGTTTGACCCAGAATATGTTGTTGACTCAGAGCATGAATACCAGGCTCTTTCTCCCCCTCTGAAAAGGGTCAGGGGAAAAAAAGCAACACTTGAAAACACTTGTTAGAGTTTCCTTTGTGTTAGTAAAAGAGGAAGCAAAAGGAGTCATGGCTCTCTTGTTGGACAGTCTGCATCATTTGATACAATCACAGTTCCTGGAATCTTGTGAACTGTGATCATTCATTGCCAAGCTGACTTGGAGGGCCTGACAGATCACAAGACAGGAGCACTCCCCACAAGCTTCAAGGGTTTATTTTAACCCTCTGGGGCTCCACATGGAAATTCATAATGGCTTCTTCAAAGCGATGAGGTCTATTGTATGAAAGCATACTTGGGAATTCTTAATGAGTGGATTAGGTGCACAATGGACCACATCATATCAATGGAGGCACTCCTGTTTAAAAACTAATCAACTTGGACATTCAGAAAGAGCAGGGCAGTGCAGACCTTGAAGATCCTCATGAAACAGAAACGACTACATATCCAGTCCCTTTCTTCTTCCTATTGATGAAAGAAAGTCACACACTGTTTGTGGAATGCAGAATTTTTCTTTGTTCAGCCTTTCAGTTGGACCTTAACATGTGTGTGTGTGTGTGTGTGTGTGTGTTGGGGAACATAAACAGTGGCAAACAATAAATGTCTATTATGTGCTATGTAAAAGCAGCCATGTGAAAGTGTGGTAAAGAAAAAGAAAGCAGTGTAAGGAGGGTGGGGAGTACTGTGTAGGCTTGGAGAGAGGGCGGAGGCTGGGGGAGCATGTGAGGGTGAGGTGAGAAGGAGTTGGTCTCTTATGTGAGTGTGTCAAACAGGACTCTCAGGTACTGGGAACTCTGAGCAAGCCCTGAAGACAGTTAAGGGTTGAGCTCAATGACCATAAGGAGGGACGATGTTCCAAGCAGAAGGGACAGCAGTACACAGCCAGTGGAGAAACAGTGAGGAGGACTGGGGCTAGAGTGGGTTGAGCCAGGGAGAGGGGCGTGCAAGGACATCAGAGCAGATGGCAAGAGGAAGGCAGGCAGAACATGCTGCTGGGTGGAGGGTTTGGGGCACGAGAACATATTGTGACATGGCCTGATGCTCCTTCCAAAAGGAAAGAGGGAAACAAGAAACCAGTGAGGAGACAAGAATCTAGGCTGTTAAGATGTGGTTTCACAGGTAGTGCTGGTGCCCTGGGAGGTGAAGAGAAGTGTCATCTTCATATTTTGGGGGTTAAGTGAGCAGAATTTACTAATGATGTAGGGTGTGAAAGAAAAAGAATCAAGGATGAATCCAATGTGTTTGGTTTGAACTACTGGGAGAATTAAGCTGCCATTTGTTGAGATGTAGAAACCGAGGAAGCCAGTATGTAAAAAAGGATAGAAAACAAGGGCTTGGTCAGGCATGTTCTACATTTGAGATGCCTATTAGACACCCATGGGGAAATGGACATAAGAATCTAGAGTTCTGAAGAGAGATCTAATTTGGAGACACAATACTGGGTGTTGTCAACTACATACTTTATTCTTTTTAAACAACCACATATTCTAAGTTCCACTGGTAAACAACATATTCCAGCCAAGAAAATCTAGAGTTATAACAGTAACTTTTTAAAACATGAAGACAGTCTAATATAGAATGGTGTAATGGACATCGGAGACTCAAAAAGGGAAGGGTGGGAAAGGAGATGAGGGATGAGAAGTCACCTGTCGGGTACAGTGTGCACTAGTGGGGGTGATGGGTACACTTAAAGCCCAGATTTCTTCACCACTACACAGTGCATTCATGTAATTAAAAAATATTTGTACCCCTAAAGCTACTGAAATGAAAAAACTTAAAAGGCAATATATAAACACATAAAACCTAAAAGCATGATGATTGTGAATAAACCATCTTCAAATAAGACCTAAGGGTACAATTTTGGAGCCAGGACAAGTGTTCTGCAACAATAGTGTGAGGGTCAAATTAGACAGTTGTTAAACTAAACCCAGGAATAACTAACCTTCCTCTAGCTGCACCTCCATCCTTTGTGTAGAAAATAATGGTGAAATTGGACCGATTTTAACTTTGGTCATCAAAATTAAAAACTTTTGTACATCCAAGAACATTTATCAAGAAAGTGAAAAGACAACTTACAGAGCAAAAGAAAATATTTGCAAATCATATATCTGATAATGGTGTAGTATCCAGAATGTATAAAGAACTCTTACAACTCAATAACAACAAAAAAGACAAACAGCCCAATTAACAAATGGGCAAAGAACTTGAATAGACATTTCTCCAAAGGCACACAAATGGCAGCAAGCACCTGAAATGACAGTTAACATCATTAGTCATTAGGAAAATATAAATCAAAACCACAATTAGATACTACTTCAAACACACTAGGATGACTATAATCAAAGGAATGAAAAATAAAAAATGCTGGTGAGAATGTGGAGAAATTGGAACTCTTGTGCATTACTTTGAGGAATGTAAAATGGTGAAGCCACTGTGAAAAGCAGTTTGACAGTTCCTTAAAAAGTTAAACACAGAATTACCATATGAGGCCAGGTGAGGTGGCTCACACCTGCAATCCTGACACTTTGGGAGGCCAAGATGGGAGAATAGCTTGAATTCAGGAGATCGAAACCAGCCTGGGCAACACAGCAAGAACTTGTCTCTACAAAAAAAAAATCAAAAAATTATCTGGGCATGGTTGTGCATGCCTGTAGTCCCAGCTACGTAGGAGGCTGAGGCAGAAGGATTGCCTGAGCTCAGGAGGTCGAGGCTGCAGTGAGCCATGATTGTGCTACTGCACACCAGTCTGGGTGAGAGAGTGAGACCCTGCCTCCAAATAATAATAATAATAACCATATGACCCAGCAATTAGATATCTATCCAGAAGAATGAAAACCAGGGACTCAAACAGATATGTGTACACCAATGTTCATAGCAGCACTGCTCACAATATCCAAAAGGTGGAAACAGTTTAAAAGTCCATTAATAGACGAATGGATAAACAAGATGGGGTTTATACATATGCTGAATTCAGCCATAAAAGAAATGAACCACTTGTACATGCTACAACACAGACGAACCTTGAAAATGTTATGCTACAGCAAAGAAGCCAGTCACTAAATATCACATATTATGTGATTCCATTTATATGAAATATACAGAATAAGTAAATTCACAGAGACAGAATGACAAATGATCTTGCCAGGGGCTGGGGTGAGAGGGAAATGTAGGGAATGGCTGCTTAATGGGTATAGCAGTTCTTTTGGGGTGATGAAAACATTTTGGAACTAGATATAGGTGGTGGTTGTACAGAATTGTGATTGTACTAAATCCTGTTGAATTGTTCATGTTCAAATGATTAATTTTATGTTATGTGAATTGCATTTTAAGTTTTTAAAACAAAAATTAGAAGGGATCAATTTTTAAAAAAAAGATTTGAAAAGGAAATGTCAGAGGAACAAACTGCCTCTGCAAGATATTCTTCCAGACGTTCTGTCAATAAGCCCCAGGCATTTCTGGTACAGACTCTAACAGAACAATCTCCTTTATGCCAGAAGAGCCAGCACTTTCCAAAAAAGCAAGCACTGAAATAAGTTGGTTGTTTCTCTGTTTTACATCAATTGCATTTATGTATTCAGTTGCTTACCATGGTTGAAGTGTTTTGAAAACAACTGAATGAAATAGCCCGATTCCTTGTTTACCAGAAAGGGAAATGAAGGCAACCGAGAGACAGAACTGAGCAAACTGTGCCTTTGAAAGCACAGACTGTACAGGGAGGGACACGCTGCTATTTTCAGACCTGTGTGGGTGTGAGGATAGCAGGCCTCTGGAAACAGCTGTTTAACAACATATTGTGGGAAGGCTCCCAGGACTCATGACCCCACCCTCTACAGTGGACCAAGGGAAGTTCATGAGAGCCAGGGGAGTTCAATGCAATAAAAAAAAAAATCTGAAATGGAAACTCAACACTGGGGTTCGAATGAGCTGCATTATCTAGCAAGGCTTTTCACCCTCTATTCAATGAACAACTCCAGGAAACTGAAAAGCCAAGTCAGAAGTAGACATGGTGTACTTTCCGAAAGAATAACTACTCTCAAAGTCATTTCTGCAGGGATCCAGCCCCCCTCCCGGGGCCTGACAAACAGCCTGCTTCTGGAAGGAAACAGGCTTGGGTGGAGAGAGTTTACTCCTGTGCAAACTTTTGTTTGGGGATCCAGCACTAAACACAAACTCTTTGTTACAATGAAGGAAAGAAACTAGTTTGAAAACTGACTGAACTTGCTTTCGTTTTGTTTTAATGAATCCGGATATATACTTTTCAAAGCTTGTCCCCATGCACTAGAAAGGAAAACCAGCTCATTTCCACCCAGCTACAGAGAATACACTATAAATAGGACCCAAATGGTGGTTCATTAAAAGCTCAGTGACAAGTTGAACCACATTTTTTTGTTTTTCTTACAAAAACCTTATGTTCTAGACATAATGAGAGTAAGGACGATGCCTTGTAATTTAAGGTACAATTACTTTAAGATCGCTGTATCTTTAGCCATCTTCTGGTGAATGTTTTCGGTATTTATTCATTCTATTATTCATTCAACAAATATATATTCATTGCTTGCAATATGTTAGACATCATGCTTGATGTGGGGATACAGTGATAAGCAGGATAGACGCCTTTCTCAGGAAGCAGGTGACACACAGAGAAATATAGACAACTATTTACCCAGCTGAGAGATGAGGAGAGGAACATTTTTCATCACCCAAGTTCAAGATCTCCTTCCCCAGTCTTTATTTTCTGTCCTAAAATTAAACTCTGACTGGGTGTGGTAGCTCACACTTGTAATCTCAACACTTTGGGAGACTGAAGTGGGAGAATCATTTGAGGCCAGAAGTTTAAGACTGTGGTGAGCCATGATCATGCCACTGCCTGGGGCCACAGAATGAAACCCCAACTCAATAAAAAATTTTAAAAAATAATTAAATTAAACTCTAGCCATGATTAAACACAGTGAGACCACTCCCTAGAAATGCGGGCCCCAAAAACCATCAGAAGGAAATAGTCTAATATTCCAAGGTCAAAATGAGTCCGAGTTAAATAACAGCAATGGTCTTGGCTGAACTTGAATTCATGCTTTCAGGCCTTTATCGCACTTCTGAGGTTTTCCACTTTGGGTCTCCTGCCAACAACTCCTCGAACAAGAACCCACATGAATCCTTCCAAACAAACAATAACTTACAGCTAAATTTACTGAGAAGAGTAGCAGCTTATTCCCCAGAAAAACTGTCTGCAAAGAACTAGCCCAAACTGAAAGATGCAGGCAAATTGTACAACTAAAATGCATACAATTTATACAATCAAATAGGGTGATGAGATTTCTTAGTAAACTCTAGTTTCTTGACCACAACCTTTCTCAACAACAGTAAGTATCACTTGCTTTATATTTGCATAACTAAAAGAATGGTTTGTTTGTTTATTTGTTTTTCTCAAAACAAAGGGATAGTTTGCTTTAAATGTAAATCCACATGTCTATCTCTTAAGTAGCAAATACGCCCCCAACATTTAGCCACCCATTTTCTCAGTATTGGCTCTTCGAGCTTCCCCAAAGCTATAAATAAGGTCCAATCCTCACCAGGATTACCCTGTTATACTGGTTTACAAAATTTGCAGGTGGCGCAGAGCTGAGTGTGAGTTGGGGGGGGCTGAAAGAACTGTGATCAAAATAAGCCACAATGGGCTGGATTCACACAGATGACAGGTGACTGCCCAATTCAGGATCCTTTGCTTTAGGTGGAAAATATCAACTTTGAAGGGATTCGACTGGAAAGCTGTCACTTAGCAACCATGCATAGAATTTGGGCTGTAAATTGACGGTAAATTTTATATGAAATTTCAGCATAATGGAAAGATCACAACTTTGGGGATTGCAAAATAGGGTCCCATTTTCTAACCTCTCTCATATTCAGTTTATTGCAACAACATTGTAACAGCTCTTTTCTACCCTTAAGGTCTCTGATTTCAGTGATTTGACAGTATTTTCTCTCTTTTTAACATTTAAGAAATATAAATCGTTCTCTCACCTCTTAGTATTAAAACATGAGTATTGGGGTGAGGTAGTGGAGAGGCAGCTGTCTTGAGGTTAAATGTTCTAAAGCCATTTGAGCAATGATTGAACAGTAAAAACCTTCCTAAATGTAGATTTCAGAATGTCTGTGGGAGACTCTGGGGGAGCACGGGGACAGGGTTACTTGGGGGGCAAATCTCTCATTGAAAAGAATTTGTATGGGAAAAACAAAATAGAAAAATTAAAAACCACAATCTTATTTTTATGAAGAAAAATAAAGTGTGTAGGTTGCTTTATTGACTTTCACTCCAAATGGCACATTTATATTTTGGAATTTATTTCTAAGTTTCATTGGTAATTGATTGATAAGTCAGATCTGAAACTAGAAATGCACACACACACTCTTCTTCTTTTAAAAAAACATCAACTATGCCAGTGTCTGAGGTTTTCTCCTTTGTCACTCTCCTCCTCTCCCTCCTCTTCTTCCTTCTAATGAAATCATTCTCAAAGAAACACCTTGCACTTGCTGCATCTGTACTCTACAACAAAGACTTGGCCTTTGTTGCAGAGTCCATTAAAGGAAGTTTGCTAGTGGAGAGAAGACATCATAATGGGGCACTGGGGAATCACCTGAACCACACTTCTCGGGGGGTGCCAGACAGCTTGGGGCGATCAATCTCCTTGGAGCTGTCCAGAGAGACAAGAATGATAAGTGACCATTTACATACTGGGCAGCCTTCCCATCTGGGTCATTGGCCTAGATTTAGTCCCAGTTGTCAGGCACCCAGAGGAGGTGATTCTCCATGCAATTTGTCATGGTAAGTTTGACAACTGTTCAGATCACCCAGACAACCTTCTCAGTTTCCCCTGGGCTGGAGGCATGAGGATGATCTAAGACTGAATGGGCGTGCACAGAGTGACCGCCCCTCTGTCCTTAATGGGATGATCCTGACCATTAGGATCAGGCCTCCAAGAGGCCGTGGGCCACCTTTAACAGACTCACCTTTGATGCCTGGACATCCAGAACTTTCAGATATGATACATCAACTCTGAAGGAACAAAGGCTAGTGCTATGAAGCAAAAGGGGGTAAAATGGCAGTGCCACAGCAGCAACAGTGGAGTGGAACAGAGTCAGGAAACATACCCAGTTCTTAAAATCCTGATGCCAGATCTAGGCTGGCAGGAGTTTTCCGATAAAGCAATTAACAGTTCTGTGCATGTATTTATTCACCAACTCTATAATTATACTGCCTATTTTTCCCAAAGGAGTAATGTCAAGTTAACCTCACGAACAAACTTTATTTTAATACTACTTAATTATACTCGTAAAGACTTTGCAAGATCTGTACTGGGCAAATTCAAGGCTTTAGTGGCCTTATTTAGTTGCTCCACTATGAGACTGCATTCTCCCTTATATTTTCTCCTAGACCTTATAAACTTTCTTACATTACCCATGAATTACCAAGCCCTTTACTTTTAAAATAATTCTTACTTGATTTTCTTAACAAATTTGAGGAGATCTTTTTATCGCCAGCTAACAGATAAGTATACCAAGGATCACAAAGGCCCAGCCAGTGAGTGGTGAAGCTGAGATCCAACCCTAATTGGGCCTGACCCCAAAGCCACCAAGACAATAAGGCCACTCCCTACCCCATTTTAATGAGAAGTCTACTTTCTGCTTTTTTTTGGACAAGGACCATAAATCCAAGAGATCATTGATTCCCACAACCCAGGATAAAGGCAGGACACCCAGATCAGACAGTGTCTTCATTGTAACTGCTACTCACTAGCCTCTCTATGCACAGATGTGCCACCAGCTGCTGCCTGTAAAAATTCTTTACCACAGTTAGCAACCCTACCTTACAGGCTTTTTGAGATTGCTAAATGCTTCTTTAGGTAACACCTGCCTTAATACTTTGATTTCTTAAAGTTTGCCTAGGAGAAATAAAAGTACTACACAGAGCCTCCATCTACTCCTCCAGAGCTAAATCCCCTCAGAGGCTGTCTTAGAGGGTTTGCTTTCGATCCAAGTTCATTTACTTGAAGTCTTTCGAATGCAAGAAACAGATGCTCCTTCAGTCTGCTAAAATAAGAGAGATTTAATGTTAGAATACACCTGGAACAGGTAAGGCAGATGGAGGGGTCAAGATGCCAAGACTATTCTCTGCCTGTCTCAGAGCCTGTGGATGGTGGAGGATTCTAGAAGCACAGGCTGCTCTCCCAGTCCCCAGATCCTCATCCAAGTTCTCCACCATTAACACAACCCACCTGGTCTCCACAGATCACTTCTTTCCACACTTACAATGTGCACATTCTTTTTGTATTTACCAGTTCTGAAGGGTGAACTCTAACTGACCCAGTTCATCTATTCCTAGCAGGTCCCCACCTTTGGGCTCTGACTGGTCTCTGGGTTGACTGATTCCTGGGCCTATCTACCAGCAGAGAGAGGCCTAACGCAGCTTCTCAGATTGAGGAGGGGTTTTGAGGTGGGGCAGTTTCCACAAGAAGATGACAGTTGGTGTTGTCAGGGAACATGTCTGGGGCAGGCAGATTTATGACAATCAAGAACAGGACTCTATTCTTCTTTGCCCAGCTTTTTCAAAAGAAGTTTCTTCCTTGGAATTTTTACTAGGTATACCTAGAAGACTGTGACAGACCTGGGAGGAAAGGAGAAAGTGTTAGAAGAAGAGGAGAAGGACTACTCTATAATCTTCTTAAGGCACCTAGTGGGAAGATAAATATCCTAAGATTTACTAAATTTCAGCTACGGACCAAGTATCGTGTTAGGCATTGCCAGTCCTATATAGCACGTGTTCTGTGCCAGACAGTGTAGGATGGTGCTTCATGGATAAGAACTCATTTATAAGCACCTCCTTTAAAGAAGGTACTGTTACTGTGGCCACTTTACAGATAAGGAAATTGAGGCGCAGAGAGGTTTAGCAACCTGCCTTAGGTCATACAGCTTGTAAGTGGCAGAGCTGGAATTTGAACCATATCTGGCTCCCAAGTCTAGGCTTTCGCTCCCCCACTGTGCTGTCTCTCCATTCTTTTTTAAAAATAGAGACAAGGTCTCTGTAAGTTGCCTATGCTGGTTCTGAACTTCTGGGCTTGAGCAATCTTCCCGCCTTGGGCTCCCAAAGTGCTGGGATTGCAGGTGTGAACCACCACACCCAGCCCTTTTCATTATTTTAAACATTATCATTTAATAGACATAGACTATATGACATGGATATAGTTACTTACATTTAACAGATGAAGACACTGAGGGCCAAAGAGGTCAAGTAATTTGCCCAAGGCTTGCAGCTAAGGTGTGCCAGAGCCAGAGTTGGGCCACAAAATCCTTGTTCTTGTCACTCTGATGCTGCCTGCCCCACTTGGGGCACACAGCAGAAACCATCCCTCTCTTTGCATTCAGTCTGTCCTGAAAGCCACTGAGCCACTGAAGACTCGCACTCAGTTCTGCTGGGAGCCAAGCTCTCCCGTACCCACGCCATACACCAAGTTTTCCTGAACTTGCCTTTATATGTGATTTTCGCTATCACTCCATTTCAGTATCTTCTGATGTCACCTCCTCACAGAAGCCTCCTTTTCCCTCACTCTCTCCACCCCTAACCTGTTTTTCTATACTCCAGCCTTTACAATGACACGAGATTCTATTTCCTCATCTATTGGCTTGTGTCTGTCTCCCCCAGGGGAACGAAATGGGAAGAGACTTTGCCTGTTCCCTGCCATATTTCGAGGGCCTGGTACACTGCCTGACACCGCAAGCACTTAGAAGTTTGGGGAATAAATGTGTATGTCCTCCCACTGACATGGTAAACAGATCTCAACTTCTGCTCTCACCACTAGACTTCCAACAACATTTCAGATATTTTACACTGGAGATTGTGAGTCTCAATATTTTACAATTGTCAGGAATCCTGGAAGTCATCAAGTTTCCTCATATCAACAGACTACTCAAGAGCAAAGAACTTTCATATCGCCTACTCTGTAATAGGCATGAGGCTTGGCACTGAAGGTACAAAGTGAATTAGAAAAGCAATCCTTCAAGTTGCTCCCAAGAGAAGAAGACAGAGTGAATGTCAATACTGTGAAGCAAACATGACATGTCCATGAGACTTGCAGGGTGGGGTGGGGGTGGGGAAGGACACTTAGCCCAAGAGGAAGAGTGGTTTTCAGAAAAGACTTCATGGAGGAAGTGATTTCTATTTGGAAGAAAGACTGGAAGTTGATCCCAAAAAGAAAGAATATCCAGGCAGAGGCCACAGCAAAAGCAAGGCACAAGGACACCTCAGACAGTACAACCACATGCATTTCAGAACAATGAGTTGGAGGGTGCACTAGACAGGAGCTGATTTGGAAATCTGGAAGACACACAAGAAGTTCTGTTTTGACATGAAGTTAGAGTAGCCTGCAAGACAACCAAGGGTAGAGGACCAGAAATGACTTCAGCTATGAATGGTAAGCTTGAGGGCAGGCTGCAGAGAAGAATCAGCATATTGCAGATGAGGAAACTGAGACTCCGAAATAAGCTATTGGATGGCGATCACACTGAAATGAATAGAATAGGCTCTGTTTCACTTCAAAAGTTGGCAGGTTTTATTGAAATATTATACCATATTCGTAAGTAGAATTATAGGCAGAAGAATAACTATAAGCATAGCATGATTTATTTTCTCTATTGTCTCTGATTTAGAATCTGGCAAGTGACCATTTTCATAGAACCCCCAACTTGTCACTGACATATTCAGTGAACAACTCAAGTAACAGCCTTGTAAAAGTCATTTCAGGCACCATATTCCCTGGTAGACAAAGGCCAGACAACTAGTATACTCCCAATATCTGTTCTTCCTTTCTTCCATAATAGCAGACTGACCAGTCTTTATTTGATTCTTGGCCAGTGGGATGAGAGAAGAAATGATGTGCCAAAATAAGTCAGGCACAGACAGATAAACTTCACATGCTCACACTAATATGTGAGAACTAAAAAAACCAAAAAAACAAAAAAACACTTGATCTCACGGAAATAGAGAGTAGAATGATGATTACCAGAGGCTGGGAAGGGTAGTAGGGATAGAGGAAAAAAGAGAGGATGGTTGATGGGTACAAAAATACAGTCATATCGAAGGAATACATTCTAGTATTTGGTAGCACAATAGGGCGACGGTAGCTAACAATTAGTATGTATTTCAAAATAACTAAAAGAGTGAAATTGGCATTTTCCTAACACAAAGAAAAGATGAATGTATGAGGTGGTGGTTATTCTAATTACTCTGATTTGATCATTATACATTGTATCCCTGTATCAACATATCACATGGACCCCACAAACATGAACAACTATTATGTATTCATAATATTTTAAAATAAAATTTTAAATGCCAGGTGCAGTGGCTCATGCCTGTGATCTCAGCACTTTGGAAGGCTGAGGAAAGAGGATCACTTGAGCCCAGGAGTTCAAGACCAGTCAAGGCAACATAGTGAGACCTTGTGGTGGTGTGCACTTGTAGTCCCAGCTACTTAGGAGGCTGAGGCTCAGGGATCACCCGAGTCCAGAAGGTAGAGGTTGCAGTGAGCCATGAACATGCTACTGCATTCCAACCTGGGTGACAGAGTGAGTTCCTGATTCAAAAAAAAAAAAAATTTAAAAAGAGAAATGCTGTGCCCTCCCCTCTCCTTTTTCCTTGTCCCTTTCCATGGGGACACAGACAACAAGCTAAAGCAGCAGAATAAGTGGGGGAAGAGCCCGGGTCCCTAATGTGTGGAGCTGCAGTACTTAGGAGAGAGAAAGATCCTCAAGACATTGTTGTGGAGTCCTGATACAGGTTGATGAATCAATATCCTATCTATTGCAGATACCAACTTAGAAAGGATTCACCGGAGAGTTTGTGGCACTATGCTTTTTAAAAAGAAAAGTTTTATCTCATTTTTTAAAATGGAAGCGTAACATTTGTACAAATGCACAAAATCTTAAACAAACCCAAGTATGATAAAATTTTCCATCTCTAAATGTTTATGAAACTATCATTCAGTTCAAGATGTAAAGGAGGGATGAGCAAACTGCTGCCCACAGACAGAAGATCCAACTGGTTTTTGTAAATAAAGTTTTAGTGGAACAGAGTCATGCCAGTTTGTTTACATGTCGTCTGCTGCTGTATTGCAGAGTTGAGTAGTGGTGACAGAGACTGCCTGCTTGCAAAGCCTAAAATATTTATTATCTGGTCTTTTATAGAAAATTTCATCAAGCTCTGTTGTAGAGCATTCTGGAACACACCAGAAGACATCTACATGCCCTAAAAATGAATTTAATTTATTGAATCTTAAAATTGGGAAGGAGGAATGATTATAGGAAGAGGAATTCACAGGGAAGGTCACATTTGCTATATAGGCTAGAACACTGTATTGATTTTCTCCCTGCCTTATGGGCTAGATTTTCTCACCTCTGTTGATTTTCTCCATCTCTTTGGCACAATCAAGCATCTAACAGTTTTAGCTTGTCAACAAGTAGCCTGCCAATAGAAGCATTGCAGAGTTTCTATTTTAAAAAATTGTCTCACAAGAGTGACTAAGAAATTACATTTAAGTGAACAGGAATGAAGAGGGAAACAGATTTCTAGGCAGTTGCAGTCCTTTTTGTCTGTAATGTTGTAGTCGGATCTGACTGTGGTTCGGTTCATACATTCCTTTGTTTAGGTGTCTGATTGATCTTCCAGGACATGGAAAATAAGAAGGGAGGCTGAGATTTCACGAGGTTGCCTTGGTCCATTTCTTATGTTTTTTTTTTTTTCTCTTCATTTGACCTTACAGCATCCATTGCATAATTCTTTTTTGCCTTATGAACTTTCTTCACCTTCAGTCTGCTCCTTGACTTATGCATAGATTCTCTCAGATGTCTGCTCTCTTGACAATACTTGCAGAGAGTCAAATAAATCAACCCAACAGCTCGAATGCACCTGTTTTGTTTTGGTGTTTTTTTTTGTTTGTTTGTTTTTTTGTTTTTTGGTCTAGGCAAGCACACACACAAGCCCACGAAAATTGCCACCACCCAAGAAAAGTATGACCCAGATTAATGAGGAGCTTGGCCCTTTGCAGAACACTTCAAGAACACTGGACACATTGGGATGGCAAGATGGTGCCCTTAAAATAGACGGCATAGAACAGGTGCTCTCCTCCACCACAAAATCTTGGAACTGATGCCTCAAATTCTGAAGCATTTTATTCTGTATTCCACCTCCATTATCCAAATACAGACAAGCAAAAGGCCAGCGTGATAATGGAAAGGACATGCTGGACACAGATACTCCAGAGCACAGGCAGAACCAAGATTACATTCAACTCACAAAGAGAATCCCTTCTAAAGGTTTATGTTCATGTTTTAAGAACTCCTTCTGACCCTTCAGTGCCACTTTGTAGAGCATTACATTGAATAAATGATGTAATGGGTGGTAGGCTCTCAGTCTAATTCTCCAGAGTCTATTCATTCTAGTCCCAAGCTAAAATGCTCAGACTAAAATACAATAATGATGTTCCTAATGCCTCAGAAACCTTAAGCAGAAAGCTTTCCTTGGCTAGTCGGGGAAACAAGTGACTACGTGTGTCACTGTTTCAATGGGCAGTCAGAAGGCAGCAAGATGCGAGCTTCTTCCTCTTTGAAGTCACAGCCTTGGCCCTGGTCTGAGAAGGTGGAAAATTTGAGGAAGGTGTAAATATGCAGGTTCCTGGTCATGGAACTGGGAGGGATCTAGAAGGAGAAGTTGAGGCCCCACCCATACCCCTAGTGCGCTCTGGCTTAATTTCCAACTGCCAGTATCTCAGTATCTCAGCTCTTTGTCTGATGGCTGTCTTTGGTGGCCCAAGCCTGCCCCCTTCCAACAGCAAGTTAGAAATGCCAGAAAATAACTCCATCCTAGAAGTAGCCCTCAGCTATGACCAACCTCTCTCAACCTTTAGGAGGGAGAAGTCTGAGACACATATTCTACACCAGTGACCCGAATTCCCCAGTGGGATTAAGTCCTGGTTGTCCACCATGAAGTCTGCTTGATAAAGCTCCTTTTATTGGTTTCTTTCCCTTACCTATCTCATTTTTTCCTGCTCCCAACCCAGTACTTCCTGAAGTCACCCCTCATATAAGTGACTTGTACTTGAGACCATGTATCAGAGTCCTCCGAAGAAACACAACCCAAAGTGGTTGGGATTATAAAGGCACCAATCCCAAGACGTGCAGGCAGATAGCCAACTCCTCTGTTATTCACCCATCTCCAGTCTTTATTCATGAACCCATATCCTGATCCATCTCAACAAGGGCCTTCTGACCCTTCAGTGTCACTTTGTAGAGCACTACATTGCAAGAATTAAATCAGGAAGCCATTTAAGAAAGGTGCTTGACAATAAGTTATTGGAACTAGATAGAACCTACAACTTGCTTTTTGACAACTCCACAATACACTGAAATTGTAAATTGAGTTATTGGAGCTGCCAAGTTTACTCTTACCTGATTAGAGAGTTTTAATACTACTTTTTAGTTCCCTCTCTCAGACAAGGATGCTATACTATTCTTGTTTTCACAAGATAAGTGCCGTTTCCCTCCATGGCCCTTGCTCAGGTGCTAAGGGTCTGTTAGCTGTGATGATTATTTTTATGGGCCTCCCCTCCTCAGTCCCCTCCTCCTTGTGAGAGTCCCACCCCCTCCTGCGTCCATTCACGTCGCAGCTGTCTCCCCACAAGGCTGCCAGCTCTGTCTTTACTGCTCCTTAACCCCCAAAATGCAAAGACAGCTAGAGGCAGCATCTTCCCTTCATATACAGGTGTCAGAGAAAGCCAAGTTTTCCTACCTCTCCCTGTCCTTAATTTCACACATTAACACAAGGCAGTGTGTGTGGTGTCAGTCTTCACCTAAAGGTGGAAAAAGGACAACACAGGAATAGCATATACTGGGATTCTATGTCAGGCTGTTCCCAGAGTTTAATAAAGTTATGAGGAATAAAGTTGCACTTTAACCCAAGTGCCTTCGAGAATGTAAGCAACAGGTAGTGTAGTGGTTATGTGTGTGGCTCTGTAGCTGCAGGATTGCCTGAATCCAAGGCTGTGTTCATTTCTGTGTGACCTTCGGAAAACTGCTTAAACTCTCTGTGCCTCAACATCCCCATTTGTACATGAAGAGTAATAACAAGACTTTCCTCATAGGATGGTTGCAAGCTATAAATGAGCGTACAGTGCTTAGCGCCAAGTTTGGCATGTAGGAAGCCCTTGATAAATGTCCAGCGGTGTTGTTGTAAGCCAAACTCTCTGCCTTGCTTCTCTCTCTTTGAGATATAGCCCATATTAACATTTCCATTCTCAAGCTCTCTCTCCTACTGATAATAGTTGAACTTCTCTTGGGTCCTTTCTCCACCATGGCCACCTTCAGGACATCATAATGCCTAGAAACATTCAGAATGGAGAAGCCACGGTCTGAGCTACTCTGAAAAGCCATTTGAAGTCCCTGTCAGTGGAAGTAAAGAGGTGCCCTCATTCTTCCCGCAGCGTTCCAATTTTCTAACTACTGCTTGGTGGACACATACGCATGCACACACACACACATATGCACACACACACAGGTGCGCACACACACACAGGTGCACACACACACACTTTCAAAGGACAAACAGTAATTCTCACAAACAGGAGAGTTTCAATCCACTAAGGAAAAATTGAATCTGCTTCGGTTCTCCCTCCCGCAGCAGAAATGGCAGCTGTCGTTCACTGTACTTACTGTACAAAAGGTGGGTTCTCCAGTCTCATCCTCCTGCTCCTATATTGCTAGGAAACAGGGCCTCTAATAATACCACTTCAAACAACAGAGCTGTTTACCTTTAATTTCTGCTTTTAGAAACTGAGTATACAAAGGCTTGGCACAAGATTTAAATTGGGTGCTTTTCTTCACCTTTGACAAGAAAAAATTCTAAGGTGGGGCTACCACCCCCTTCTAGTTTCTGCAAAGGGAAGGAAAAAGTATAGCGATTTCTTTTCCCTTTGTCTAGACCAAAGGGTAGGGGTGGCTTTTCTAATTATATTCACCAACCCATGTTAACTGGCCACCAATGAAATATAAGTCCTGGGCACTGATTGGGTATCAAAAATATAAATCTGGTCCTGTCTTTAAGCAGATTATAATTTAGTCAGAGGTAGGAGAATGCTAAAGAGGGACAGAGAGAGAGAAAAGGGGTGGTGCACTGATCACCTCTTTATACCACCTAATGAGCAACTGGTCCTTGGTACTAAAACTAAAATATAGTTTTCAACCGGGTGTGGTGGCTCAGCCTGTAATCCCAGCACTTCGGGAGGCCAAAGCAAGAGGATTGTCTGAGACCGCGGGTTCAAGACCAACCCGGGCAACTTGGTGAGACTTTGTCTCTATAGTAAATCACAAAAACTAGCCGGATGTGGTGGCATGTGTCTGTAGTTCCAGCTACTTGGAAGGCTGAGGTGGAAGGATTGCCTAAGGCCAGTAGGTCGAGGCTGTGGTGGCTGTGCGCATGCTGCTGCACTCCAGCCTGGGCAACAAGAATGAGACTCCAACTCAAAAAATATATAGTTTTAGGCCAGACATGGTAGCTCGAACCTGTAGTCTAAGTGCTTTGAGAGGCTGAGGCAGGAGAATCATTTGAGGATAGGCTTTCAAAACCAGCCTGGACAACACAGTGCAACCCTGTCTCTACAAAAAACAAATTTAAAAAATTAGTCAGATGTGATGGTGCATGCCCAAAGTCCCAGCTACTCAAGAAGCTGAGGTGAGAGGATCCCTTGAGGCCAAGAGTTTGAGGCTGTAGTGAGTACCACTGCACTCCAGTCTGGGTGAATAGCAATACCCTGTCTCTAAATAATAAAAATAATAAATAAAATACAATATAGTTTTAGAAAGAGTCGAAGATGTCTGGGGCAAGTCTAGTTAGTGTATGTTAACAATCCATTCAGAGCCCAGAATTCATCTTAGTTATGGTTTTTTAAAACTACCCAATATGTTATAAGCTTTTAGTTTACACATCCCTTCAGTCCACGTGTACCTGAGGTCTACAGTACACGCATGCATCCTAGCTAGCTCTACCGTGCTGCCTCACAGTTCCTACCAACAATCCGATCTACTTGTCATCTGCCATTTGGCATCTGAACAGGTTTGGGCAAGAGTTTTTAGGAAAGCATTCTGAAGTAAGAGATTGAATAGATGATTCTCACGTAGGACATCACCACCAATCTGGCACATTCATATTCAGTTAGCAGATGATGTCAGTATAAGAAGGAGAATGCCTAGCATTCATCTCCAAAGGGAGAGAATGCTGACAGAAATCATTTCTCACATGGTGTCTCTCCAAATTAAAGAAAGGATTTTAAATGAACAGAGATAAATACACAGCCTGCTCTGATTGGTAACTTTCACCACTAAACCTGTAAGTTGAAAGGCATTTAAGTCCTCCTCTCAACCCTGAGGGGATGAATCACCAAAGCAATTCTCACGTTTCTTCCAGGCAGAAAAGCAGAAGACTTTCCAAAAAAGGTTGTGGTTTTTCTGTTTCCTTGGCTCCCTTCACACATAGTCCAGACATGACCACATGCAGTGACAAGCAGGAACCTATTGCCTTATTTGGGAATCCTATAGCCCTCTTTGTAGGGAATGTGGGGGCAGACGGAAAAGTCCAGATCAAAACCACAATAGTTCACAAAAGTAAAGAGAGTCAGATAAAGGAAGAAAACATTTTATCTAGAATAAATACACACACACAAAAAAACCCCAAACACCTGCCTGATCCAAGGAATAAATATTTCCATATTCATTGTTTTTTAAAGACTTCCTAGGAAAATATTTAGAATCTTCCATTTTTTGGTAATAATGTCTCCTATTTTTCTTCTAGCCATAATGCTGATGGCATGCATTTCCCAGCTGCTGCTGAAACAGCTGTTCTATTGGGGAAGATTATGTGGGCTACATTCACTCATGATTCTCTAAACCAATGTTTCTCAAAGATCTCTCATTCTGACCCCAACATGTGCTGTGTGACAACAGGAATAATGTCAGCCCAAAACAAGGAGATTGCACAATGAGAAATGAAGGTTAAGGGGCCTGAATGCTCTGAATTTTATAGTTTCCTGTCTGTTTCCCTCCGGGGCATATAATTGAGGAACTGGAGCCAGCATAACTCCCAACCACTCATTTAGTCCTCCTTTAAGAAGCAAGACTTCAAGCCCTTTCTGAAGCATGGAAAGCTGTACAGAAAAATGCATTCCTTTGCTCAGGTGTTCCCTACTAAGCTCAAGGTTATTGCCAGCAACCACTCCTTGTAGTCCATGGTTCTCCAAATATAGGATCACCCAACTCAAAGAGAAAAGGAGGGTGGGGCAAGGGAGGGAAAGGATGAAATGGTAATGGGTGTGTCATCTCAAACGGGAATGGGTGTCCATTGTCAACCCCAGAAAAACCCAGAGAAACAAAATCTTCCGCTTGGTGAGCATGTCAACCTTATAGTAGAGGGAAGGGCGCCCTCTGCTGTCAACTATGATTTTTAGTTTTTAGTTTTTAATTTCAAAGGAAACAATTCAAGCTCCATGTAAAGCAGATTTAAGAAACATTGTACACATTAAATAAGGAAGCCAGCTTGGGATTTTGACTGTTTTATCCAAGTTGTGTTCCATCTCAGATGATAAGGACTTGAAGGATGGCACAGAGAGATATCACAACAAAGGAGCCATCACAATTCCATGTTGCGTTGGTTGCAAAGAGAAAATCGTAGCTTAGGAGGGAGATTGTGAGCGTTATATGTCCAGAACAGTTTGCCTAGAAATAAAACCATCTCTTGAGAGCAAGGTTTGCTTTGCGTGGCAATGTACTCTGGTCAGCATCTCCATTTATTTTCCTGTTTTGTTTTGTTTTTTTCCAGTAAACCAATTTGGGCTTATTATTAAGATTCCTCAGTTTGTTTTTTGGGGAAAGAAAAAAATACAGTTCTCACATAGGGAGATGAAAGTCAATGACTTTGCTCACAGGTATTACATAAAGATAATTTAAAATAAATAAGTGTGATTCCTCAGCTCTGATGAAAGATTAGCTATATAAGTTAATGTGTTTTCCTAGAAATATGTGAATTAACTGAGATATAAGATAACTGACCCAGACACTCATCTTAGAGTTCATCCAAATGCAATCTACAAGGCAAACTTAATCAGTTATGATTAATATTTTGAAGATGATAATGACTGTAAATAAAGGCTATGAACAACAATCACCTATGCTAATGTTTAAATATTTGCTCTCTCCCTAGTTTTTACTTGTTTGTTTGTTTCTCTGGATCTTTTGAGTTGAGGTCTCACTCTGTCACCCAGGCTGGAGTGCAGTGGCATGCTCAGGCTCATCACAGCCCTCACTCGTTTCTTGGACTCAAGTGATCCTTCCACTTCAGCTTCTCAAGTAGCTGGGACTGCAGGCGCACACCACCTTGCCTGACTAATTTTTTTGATGTTTTATAGAGATGAGGCAGGTCTTGCTATATTGCCCAGGCTGGTCTTGAACTCCTGGGCTCAAGTAATCTCCCACCTCAGCCTCCCAAAGTGCTGTGATTACAGGTGTAAGACACTGTGCTCAGCCTAGTTTTTACTTTCAAAGGTGTATTTCCTCGTATATTTTAGAAGACTCCAGAAATTATATATTGCCATACAAGTTTCTTTTACTTGTTTGAGAAAAATGCAATTATTTGAAGTTCCAAAGTGGTCTTTCAATGGGAGAGAGAAAGGGTCATGGGGTTGGAGGAGAGACCAGTCTTTTGTTACCGTTTTCCTTACCATCTACAAATGCTACACGTTGTACTTTATAAGGTGTTTTGCTACATAGCCACTTTATAAGTGAATTCATCTGGCCATCAAAAGTCATGGATAACTATCTACATACTTGACTTTTTCTACACATTTCTCATTTCACACATGTATCACCTGAACCCTTTTGGGCTCAAACAATGGAATCCAACTTGGCCAAAGAAGGATTTATCTGCTCACATTAATCAACATTAAGGTCAGAAGTGCAGCTAAACTATTCATAATAGCAAAGACATGGAACCAATCCAGATGCCCATCAAAAGTGGACTGGATAAGGAAAATGTGAAACATATACACAATGGAGTATTACATAACCATAAAGGAAACAATCATGGCCTTTGCAGCGACTTGGGTGCAGCTGGAGACCATCATACTAAGTGAACTATCACAGAAACAATGAACTGAATACTACATGTTCTCACTCATAAGCAGACCCTGAACAATAGTCACATTAGCAGAAGGGTGGGATCAGCAGACATTGGACACTGCTAGGGGATGGGGGAGGAGGGAGGAAGGCACATAGCAACACAATGAGTACCTAGTCCACTATTGGGGTAGAGAGGGCCAGCTAGATGTCCAAACTTCACCTGCATGCAACCTACATATGCAGTAAGTCCTCACTTGTACTCCACAACTCTAAAATAAAATAAATAAAATTTTAAAAAAGAAGTGCAGCTAGATCTCAGAGAGGACAGGAACCAAGAGCCTAAATTGCATCAATGCTAATTTCATTCTCTTTTTTTCTTGAGATTGATTTTTCCCATGAGAAATAAACCTTGCTTGCTGGCCATTCTTGGGTTTCCATTTCCCTACCTCTACCTTCCAAAGGAAAGAGAACTCCTTTTCTTAAACCCTACTGAAAAATTCCAAGAAAAGTTTCTGATTGCCTCTGTCTGGTTCATGAGTTAATTTACATGGCCAGGGTGGGAGAGATATTAATATAGACAATCAGAAGAATATGAAGTGGGGTAAACAAAATAATAGAGCTTTCTTTAATCGGGTTTTTCATGTGTGGCAGGCACTGCACGAAGCACTTTTCCGTTTTTCATACATAATTTTCTTTAATTCCCAGAACAATCCCACAAGCAGATATTATTATGAGATTCTGGAATTGAGATTCAGAGAGGTTTGACAACTTGTTAAAATTTGCATAGCTGGTAAGTTGCAGAACCAAACCCAAATCATTTTGATTTCAGAACTCACAGCATCAATTACTATTCCATAGTTCATTCCATTTGTCTGATGATGTATGTTGTTTTCTACATCAGAAATTAGTCCCTGCAGTCTGGTCAAGTTTACATGTAACCAATTTGTACTCAAATCCTGAATATAAAACTTCTTTTTCAAATGGAGGAAAAATATGCTATTATTCATACTTTCTGCAGCATAAGGTCTGAATTTTGTTCCTTTTAAAAACATCTCATCTAATGCCTTGGACATAGTAGTTGTCAAGTAAAAGTGATTTGTAAGGTATGGTGAAAGACCTTCTAACTATAACTTAAAATTCAGATGTAGGAAGAGAGAAGATTAATGAATTTGACTATATGAAAATTAAACTATTTTCACACAGTAAAAAGAAAAAGTAAGCAAATTCAAAAGACAAGTGGTAAGCTTGGAATAACTGTTCTCACAGTTAAGGAACTAACATTCCTACCATATAGAGAACCTTTTGGCATTGAATTTAAAAAGACAAAAAATGCTATAGAAGAAATGTGCAAAAGATGTGAACAGACAATTCATAAAAAGAGATGTAAAAATTGCTCTTAAACTTACAAAAAGATACCCAGCTTCATTCATAATAAAAGAAATGCAAACTAAAACTACATTGAGATCTCATTCTCAGCCACCAGAGTGGCAACAATTCAAAAGTTCAGCAACACGTCCTGTTGGTAAACCCTGGAGAAATGTACACTCTCATTGCTAGAGGGAATGTAAAACTATACAACATCTATGTAGGGAAATTTGGCAATATCTTACAAAACCACACATCCATCCACCCTTTGATCTAGCAATGCCACTTGTAGGGGTTTCCCCTGAGATACATCTCTAGCATTAAAATATCCACACAAAATATTATTCATTGCAACATTATTTGTCCAAGCATAGGAGAGTGGTTAATAAACTATGGTGCATCCACATAACATACTATGCAGTTAAATTAAAATCACCAATGAAGGGTAGGTGGATATTATATGACTCCAGATTTGCTACACTGAGAAGGACACAACATTACCTACATGATATTCTGTCTAAGAATGTATAACATTTTCAGATTGCACATCTGTGAGTACAAGATTCTCCCTTTCCTGTGGATCCCAAAGCAATTCCTGGAGTTCTTAAGGAGGGCCACCTTGTTTGTATTCATGTATAAAAGAGAACCTGCTTTTCTTGCAGTCTTTCCCCACCTCAGTAAAAGGCAACCCCAAGCTTTCAGTTGTTCAGACCAAAAGCTTTTACTCCTCCAGATTCAATATCTTCCTCTTGATAAACTGTAAGAAAAATATGGAGGAGTTACTCTTTTCTAATTTTTATTTTAAAGACGTAGGGTACAATTTAGAATTAGATATACAAATGGTCATTGTACAGGTAAAGTTTGGGCCTCACTTTGGTCCCCACTTTGCCTGGTTTGAGATTAGGTACTCTTATTGATGAAGTGTGTCCTCCATCCCTCCCCTGTCAGTTTCCCACTACTGCCAATCTCTTTCTTGTAGTATTATGATAATTGTTCAGTGTTCACTTATGAGTGAGAATATGTGGTACTCAGTTCTTTGTTTCTGTGATAGATCAGAGTATTACATACTCTAAATCCATCCAAGTTGCTGTGAAGTTCATAATTTTGTCCTTCCTTATGACTGCATAATATTCCATCATGAATATGTACCACGTTTTTAAAAATCCAGTCTACTTTTGATGGACAGCACAGTTGGTTCCATGTTTTTGCTATTGTGAATAGTGCTGCAATAAACATGCATGCACAGGTATCTTTTTTATAGAATGATTTTAGTTCCTCCGGGTATATTCCCAGAAGGGGGATTGCTGGGTTGTGTGGGAGGTTGATTTTTAAATCTTTTAGGAATTGCCACACTGTTTTCCACAGAGGTTGTACTAATCCACACTCCCACCAACAGTGTAGAAGTGTTCCCTTTTCGCCACATCCTCTGTAGCATCTGTTGTTTTTTGAGTTATTGATAATGGCCATCCTGACTGGAGTTAGGTGGTATCTCAGTGTAGTTTTAATTTGCATTTCTTTGATGATTAGCGAGGCTGAGCATTTTTTCATGTATCTGTTGGCTGCTCGTGTGTCTTCTTTTGAAAAGTGTCTGTCTATTCATATCTTTTACCCACTTTTTAATAGGGATGCTTGCTTTTTTCTTTTCAGCATGCTTGAGTTCCTTGTAGAGCTAGATGTTAGGCCTTTGTCAGATATACAGTTGGCAAATATTTTTTCCCAGTCTGTGGACTGTCTCCCGCTCTCTTGATGGTTTCTTTGACTTCGCAGAAGCTTGTCAGTTTGATGAGGTCCCACTTGTCTATCTTATCTCTTGTGGCTTGGGCACTTGGGATTTTGGTCAGGAAGTGGTTTCCAGTTCCAATTTCCATAAGGGTGTCTCCAGCATTTTCTAAGGTTCTTATAGTTTGAGGTTTTACGTTTAGGTCTGTGATCCACTTGGAGTTGACTTTTGTGTTTGGTGATAAGTAGGGGCCCTGTTTCAGTCTTCTGCATGTGGTCAACCGGTTTTTCCAGCAGCATTTACTGTATAAGTTCTCCTCTCCCCAGTGGTTGTTAGTGGAGGCTTTGCCGAAGATGTGTTTGTTGAGAAATTGAGGTTTATGCTGTTCCATTGATCTATATACCTGTTCTTGTACCAAATACCACGCTTTTTTGATTGTAGCCTTATAATAAAGTTAAAGCATGATACCTTCTGCTTTGTTTCTTTGGGGAGTTACTCTTTTTACATCAACATTTGTCTCAAAGCTCTCTGCTCAGACACCTCAGGTTTGGGGAAAACAGGAAGAAGATCTGAGGATGGGCAGATAGCACCTACCCCAATACAAATATTGGGACTTTCAACATGGTATAGCTGGTACCACTTACAAATATTGTGATTTCTTAATAAATTATGTATTAGTTGAAAGCCCACACTAGAAACCCCTCATTCATTTATTTGTGATATCTGTAGAGCCAGAAGCACCATTAGAAGTGATAGAGCCCACATGTCTCCTCACCTTCCACTCACCAGCGCTCAGCCACATCGGCACACCTAGCTGCAAAGGAGGCTGGGAAATGTAGTCTGGTTGGTGCCCAGGAAGAGAAGGGAAATGATTTGGTGAACAGCTAATCAGTCTCCATCATCTTGGTGGTAAATTACAAAGACTATCTTCTCTTTCACTAGTATGAATCCATTATTATTAAATATTAAAATATATTCTGCATGCTTTTCAAAATATAGTGATTTGATGATTTCAAATGTATTAAACGGATAACTTACATGAAACTCCTGATAGTGTAGAAAACCCATTAAGCAGACTATGTATGCTAAACTTGGAGTAACATGGCATGAAAGTCATCATCAAGGCATTTCTCAGAAATATTTGAAGGTGATGGTGATTAAAAGACTCAAGAAAATAAGCTGGTGCCTCCATGAAGAATAAAATTCAAGTGCTGACCAGTAACAACTGCACACCAGCAGTTCCATTTTATAATGCTTTTCCATAAAAACCCAGATTTTAGCTTTGGCTATTTTTTATCCCTTTCCCTCTCCAGTGGAATTTGTGTATTTAGCCTGTAGGGTGACTCAAAAGTAAGCAAAGTAAAAAGAACAAATGTTAAGATTGGGGAAAAATAAAGAAAAAAGAAAATTCACAGGACTTCAGAAGTGACGGACAGAACTTGTCCTTTCTAAAGAAACCAAACTCCAACTGGAGCTGAGGATGGGTTCATGAGAACACAGCACAGCTCAGGTGGTTTTGCCATTGGACATTTTCTCTCCTTGATCTTCTACGAAGGTCTTTTTCAAATTGTATCAATTTATTCTACAGGTTCTCAACTCTGCTGTGAAGCCCTAAATCAGAGATACTGATTTAATTGGTCTGGGAGATGGGATCTTAGGCATTGGTATTATTCAAATACTCCCTAGTTTTTAACAACTGGTGTTGTTTTAAAATTCTCACATATACCAGAGCTGAGAACCACTGATTTTCTTTCTGCATTGCTGCTTGGTTGACTGTGGGTAAACTTGGGGTATTTAGCCATACTACCTCAGATGAAATGGACTCAAATGAAATAGAAAGTCAATGCATTTAAAACACGTAAAGAAAAACCCAGTAAACCCTCAGCTGCCCAGCACTAGTTAAAATTGTGACGTGCTAAAAATGACCTCTGAGTACCCAAAAATAGTGATCACAAAGTCCCTGCCCTAAAGGTCATCTTATTTCTTCTCACAGGGACCTCTGAAAGCACCCCAGGACATCTCTTAATTATCTACTTTCCTCAGTTATTCCCTTGAGCAACTTTGTGGAAAGTTGAGATAGAGCTTATCATCAATATAAATGACTTGGGTATCTGATTAATAGACAATTTGAGAACCCTCTTGGCCTTGTCAGTGCAAACTTTGTTGGTTCTTCATGAATACAAGCAGAATAGGCAATCACCCAGAGTTGGAATGAGTGCCCTGCCATTGTTTGTGAAGGCTATTTGGCACGTAGAATCCAGATGTGGTGGCTTACACTAAGATTTCCAATCAAATCCAACTGAACAACATTCACAAAGACCAGGGTTTCTTAACCTTGGCACTACTGACATTTGGGGCTGGATCATATTTTGTTGTGGTAGCTGTCTCGTAGATTGTAGACTTAGTAACACCCCTGGTCTCTACTCACTAGATACCGGTAGCATCCCCACACTCTGGTTGTGGCAATCAAAAATGTGTCCAAACATTGCCAAATATCCCCTTGTGAGCAAAGATTGTTCCTGATTGAGAACCACCAATACAGACTCACTCTTAATTTGTCAATTAAAAAGAAAACAAACAGTTCTGATGTTTTGAAATTTCTCCGTTTCAAAAGAATTAGTTGAGAAGGCTTCCTTTCAAAATTCTTCTCCAACTGTCGGCTTCCTTCTAGTCTCTTATCCTCCCATCAGGCCCATGTACACCAGCATTAAGAGTGAACATTGCTCTGGGACAGTGGTTCTCAACCAGAGGCATTTTTGCTCCCCAGGGGATATTTGGCAATTTCTGGAGACAGTTTTGTGTGTCAATACTGGGGGGTGGGGTGAGGAGGTGCAACTGGCTTCTAGTAGGTGGAAATCAAGGCTGCTGCTCAACATCCTAAGTACAAGGACAGCATCCACATACACAACAAAGAATTACTGGGACCAAGATATCGATAGTGCTGAGGTGACGAAACCTTGATGAAAAGCAAACATATCTATGAGGTCCAAACTGAAGAACCATTTGGACAAACCTTTAATACATGTTTGAGTGGTTCTCGATGGGAGTGATGTTTGCCCTCCAGGGACATTTGGCAATGTCTGCAGACATTTTTCTTTGTTGCAACCAGGGAGTGTGCCACTGGCGTCTAGTGGGTAGAAGACAGGGCTGCTGGTGACCTCTTACAATGCACCAGGCAAATTCCCAAACAAAAAACCATCAGGTCCCTAATAGCAATAGTGCCAAGGAGGTGAAGCCATGCCCTAGGACCACTTCTGTAGTGGCTCTGGGACACCTGGCTTTTCTATCCCCTTTTGATTCTGTGCTTTGACTCTCATTCTTGGTGTCTGCCCTCATGTTGCTAGTCCAGTTTGGGATGTCTAGAGCTGATACAACTTTGGCACAGCAGTAGGTGGCTCAGAGGAAAGCTGGCCAGAACCCAGCCCTAGAAGAGATCAACACTGGGGAGCAGGCCAGTTCACATCAAAAGTGGTGGGGGGGCTGTGTGGAGGCAAGCCACAGTCACAATTCAAGATGGATGACAGCACAAATGGCCCTACACAAGACACTTTGTCTTGCCAAGTGTAGGGACAAAGTGGCTAGGAATCTAGGGCAGTAAAGACTTTTACGATAGAAGTCATGCTGTTTTTGCAAAGTCAAGCAATGGGTAAAGCAGTCCCAGCCAGCCATCTGGGGCTTGGGGGAAAGGGGAGATCCTGGGTGGGACACCTTGCAAGGGTAAGTTGGGACCCCAGGGAGAGGAGGGAGCACAGCTACTTTGCCAACCTGCTGAAAGAGGGTTTGAGACAGGACCCAAAGCACAACTACAAAGCGGGGCCAATGAAAGGCTCAGGCTCAGTTTTTTAAAAGGTGATTAATATTTGTTAGAAGAGGGGCCATGCCATGGGAGAGGGGAGTGATGACACAGAATCCACTGCTGAACCCAGAGGTAAGCAATGGGACACTACACCTTGAGTCTGGCAAACAGAAATGCTGATTCTGAAAGAAAGAGTAACTCTTATTTCCCCCTAACACCCCATGCACATACACACACACCCCTAACACCACCGTGTGAATCGTGGAGACAATTGTTGCCTGTATGCAGGACTGGTCTGGAGAATTTGTCAAGCAAAAGTTGCTTTGTGAACAGAACAAAAGCAAAACAGTTTAAGCCAAAACTATAATCAGCTTTTGTTTATGTTTTGGTTTTGAATATCATCAGCTTTATTTTTTAAATTGCATTAAAAAAAATGTAAGCATAACATACACGCCTTCTGGAAAACCTGGAACTTACAAAAAGAATAAAAAGAAAAACTGACCTATATTCCAATAATACCTCTATATTTTATGAATATCTCTATTAATATTCTCTCTGAATGCCTCTACTAATATTTTCCTTGTCTTTTTTCTTTGTGAAGATTTGATTTCTTTTTGCACAAAGAAGAAATATTTTTTCTCTCTGTCACTGTATATGTTTAACATCACGACTAAACCATTTTCTTTGCTTTGACAAACCATACATGAATAATTTTTGTGACATGTCTTGGTTTTGTCTGATTATAAAGTCAACCCATGCTCACTGTAGAAAATTTGAAAAATACAGAAAAGTGTACAAAATGTAAATAATCTATGATTCCATATCCAAATGATAATCACTCTTAAGATGTGGATGGAGGTTTTCTGTCCCTTTTTGCTTTAATGGCACTTTTCATTCCAACGGTCATGAGCTGATAATCACCTTATAACTTGTTTGACATAGAGTAAAAAATCCAGGCAAATACCAGTTTTTCCAGAATTTTTCCATGGCCAGGGCCCTGTCTCATTTTAATCCATAAGAAAATGTTAACTTTTTTCTTCAGATGGGCCTGGATTTATGTCACTTTGGATTCTTCCAGTTATTAATTCCCCATCCAGAAGTAGTGGATGGGGAAGACTGCCTTTTCCTATTTATCACAATTCTTGTAAAGCATACTTTCCACCCTATTCTTGTTGGAAATGGTCTGCAATATATCTGATTTAGTGGTGTGAATAAGACAATTGAAAATGTATGCAAATCTGGAGGTAGAATTTCATTAGGGATTTTGGTGATCATTGGTTTATGTAATCCAAGTTTTATTTTATACATGCAAATATATCCACAAACAAGTTTTTCCTCAAGCAAAATTGAGATTCACCTCTAAAGCTCTTAGAAATGGAGACTTTTGTCCATTGTTGGTAAGTGTTGGTAAGAACAATTTTGTCCATTTTGTCCAGTGTTGGTAAGAACAATTGACTTAAAGTCAGAAAGCCAGAATCTGAATTGACCTTGGCCATCCAGTTATCGAATCTTAGTAAATTGTGTATCTTCTGTGAGCCTCAGTTTACTTGTCTGTAAATGAAGATACTAGCTACCTCATCAAGGGTTAAGTGAAATCATAAATACAAACAATGGTGCGTGGCATAGAGGAGCCCTTCTGTTAAATACTGGCAGTGAGCCAAGAAAGCTGCTATGTTACAGGCCAGCAAGCTATGATCCATGGGCCAAATCTGGCATACTGCCTGTTTTTGTAAATAAAGTTTTATTGGAACACAGTCAAACTCATTCACTCATGTATTGCATATGACTGCTTTCATGCTGTTCTGGCAGGTTGAATAGTTGCCACAGAGCCTGTAGGACCCCAAAAACCTAAAATATTTACTATCTTATCCTTTACAGAGACTAATTTCCAACCCTTGTGTTAAGTGCTTCTCCCCAAATCCCAGAGGTAAATTCTATTGTCTTTCAATTTCACAGTGAGGAAACTAACACATGCAGAGATTAAGGACTTGTCCGCACTGCTCTTGTTGAGTTGTATCTTGATCCCAGGTCTACCTCAATTATAAGTTTAGCAACCTTTCTACAATGCTTCTTCAAAAGATGTCTGAATTAAATCTGAACTCTCATAGACTTAACTTCCACTTTTATCATAACATCTCCCTTTCAAACATTGGGCATGATTGGGTCTTGAATGTAGGCATCAGTGTTTTTTCACATTGTTTACAGCATACTCTGACATAACTCTTCCAAAAGAAACCACATCTCAACTTCAAATCAATATGCCAAACTGTAACTCAGGGAAGTGGATGAAACTGTGACATAGGCAGGGACAAGAACTGTGACCCTGCTAGCAAGCTCATGAGTTAGTCTACCATAGTTTCATGAATGCCGAAAAAAGACGTGAGACTCCTTGGCCAGAGACAAAGGATTTAATTATTCTCAGAACTGCAAGCAACATGAGTTTCATATTCACATAGCTCCTTCTGGCTCCCCAAGTCCCACAGGGGCTACACACAGCAGCCCAGGTAGATGCTGTGTATGCAGTGGGTTTGCATCACAACTGAGGAACCCTGAGCTTAGGGAACTCAACCCTTTTACAATGGACAGTGAGCAAACTTACCTTTTACCTCCCAGGGAGGTATTAACTTTATTATACCAGACAGCAAGCAAAACTGCCCTCTGCTCTGGAGGTAGATGCTATCTCTGCCATTCCAAGGATGCTATACAAAAATCCATGACAAAAAAATCCAGCACAAAGGCTGTCAGCACCTCTGCCAGCAAGACAAAACTAGAGAGATCCATAGAGAAGTGTATCCTAACAGTCATTCACAAAAGCTTTGTGCTGCTGTGTTCATGTTGAGTGATTTTTACTTTCTATATTTTCTTAAGTAGTAAATACTAAATTTGCCTCCTCACAAACCAGTGTCTTCACAATTAGTAACCAATGATTTTACTTTATTTCAGTCTTTGTGTGTTCTCTTCTTACAAAGACAAGCACTTTCTTCTTTTAATTCATGAAACATGACAGTGAATAGCCAAAGGCTGATTATTCTGACAGTCCTGCCCAGGCAGAAAATTTCAGACCGGTACAAATGCCCTAACTGTCAGTTTCAAGTCTTCTCCTTGCAGTCAAAGCTCTTAACATTCAAGAAAAGCAGGCAGAATCCGTGTAATTTAAGGCAAGGAGATCACTGATCTTGCTTAAGATGAAATGGGTGTGGATGTAGGGAAGGAAGCAGCACTGGGCAAGCAGGAAAGCAGGTGTGGTATTTATAAAGCCTCATCCAGGTAGCCAGGTAGTGGTATTCACATGACATTTGACGCCAACTGAATACAGTGCCACACAACTATTTTTCAACACAACAAATCATTTCTATCTTCTGAAATGCTTGATGCCATAGGACAAACTGACAACATATTTAGATCCAACACTAGAAGATGGCTATCAAAGGAAAACATACGGACTGTCTATTTGCTCACTGCCTGACTATAAGCAAAAAACAACAACAAAAAAATGTGCATTCCACATTGTCAAGAAAAAGGCAGCAGAAAATCTTTATTCAAAATAAACATTGCCAGCAGGTGCAAAACACACATACGTTTACTATCCACACTTGCTGAAGAGACTGTCAAGTAAATATGCATGTAAGTTTGTAACTGAGGATGGGAAACAGAGTTTACATCTATCAAGAGAACAGATGCCGGGCTCGGTGGCTCAGCCTGTAATCTCATGCCTTTGGGAGGCTGAGGTGAGTGGATTGCCTGAGCCCGTGGGTTCGAGACCTGCCTGGGCAGCGAGACCTCATCTCTACAATAAATAATAATAATAAAAAATCAGCCGGGTGTGGTAGCGCATGCCTGTAATTCCAGCTACTTGGAAGACTGAGGCGGAAGGATCGCCGGAGCCCAGCAGGTAGAGGCTGCGGTGGCCGGGAGCAGCCACCTCACTCCAGTCTGGGCGACAGAGTGAGACTCCAACTAAAAAAAAAAAAAAGAGAGAGAGAGAGAGAACAGATTTCATTCCTGTCTTCTCTACTGGGTAGCTCATTTCCAAGTGGGCTTTTCTTCCAGCCATTACTGAGTTAGGGTCCATGTCTACACAAGGATTTGATACTGGCTTCTTTTCCTTATATCTTAGGGGACTGGATAACTCAATTATAGGCCAGACTGAATGCATTCAGATATACCAGGTTAATTATCACCCCACTATGGACATTGTATTTGACTGGTCATTAACAGGTCTAGAGAGTGGCTTTTTTCACATGAAATTTAGGACCTAGAGACAAAGAGTTTGCTTATTGTTTGTTCTTTCATGGTTAATGTTTCTTTCAAATGAGGCCAAAAAAAAAAAAGATAAGATAAAATACCCACCTTCAGGGAGCTGTTAACTAGTGAAGTAGACTACAGTGTTTTTTGTTTTGTTTTTTTTAAAAGCTAGATGCAGTGTCTCATGCCTGTAATCCCAACTATATGGGAGACTGAGGACCACTTGAACCCAGAAGTTCCAGAGCAGCCTGGACAACACAGTAAGACTACCATCTCTTAAAAAAAAATCTAAGCCCCATGAAAGAGATAAAATGCACAAGGGCCAAAGAATTCATATTTGGAAAGAAATCTGAGAACAGTTATTGAAGAAGATGTGCTTGAGACGGGCTCTTAACAGAGTGGTAGGATCCAGGAAGTTAGAAAAAAGGTAGGGAGACTACATTTGGTGAGAAGTGAAAAAAAATGTAGAAAAAAATTGAGAAAAGAAGATGCTAAGTTCTAAGAGAGAATAATTAAGACTACCTCATTGTGAAGAACCCTGAGGGTCAGGCTGAACATGAAAAAGTGCTCAGCCTCACTAGTCATCAGAGAAACGCAAATCAAAACTATGTTGAGATACCATCTAACTCCAGTAAGAATGGCTATCAATAAAATAACAACAGGTGCTGGCAAGGATGTGGAGAAGAGGGAGCACTTCTACACTGTTGGTGAGAATGCAAACTAGTTACACCTCTATGGAAAACATTGTGGCGATTTCTAAAAGAACTAGAAATTGACCTTCCATATGACCCAGCAATTCCCCTACTGGGAATACAGAGGAACTCAAATAATTCTATAAAAAGGATACCTGCACACGCATGTTTATTGCAACACTATTCACAATAGCAAAAACACAGAAGCAACCATGGTGTCCATTGAATCTGAACTGGATAAAAAATGTGGTATATATACATGATGGAATACTATGCAGCCATAAAGAAGGACAAATATATAGACTTCACAGCAACTTGGATGGATTTAGAGTCTATCATACTCAGTGATCTATCACAGAGACAAAGAACAGAGTACTATATGTTCTCACTCATAAGCAAACCTTGAACAACTATCATAATACTATAAGAAAGGGATTGGCAGTAGTGGGAACTGCCAGGGGCGGGGAGGGATGGGATTGGCAGTTGAGGGAAACTGCCAGGGGAGGGAGGGACACACCTCATCAACAAGGGTACCTGCATAATGAACATTTGTATGTATAACCCTGAATTGTACCCCACATCTTTAAAATAAAGAAAAAAAGGAATTGGCAGTAGCGGATACTGCTGGGGTGGGGTGGAGAGGGACACAACATCAATAAGGGTACCTGATCTCAAATCAGGCAAAGTGGGGACCAAAGGGAGGCCCAAACTTTACCTGTATATATCCACTTGTATACCTAATCTTGAATTGTACCCCACATCTTTAAAATAAAATATATATATTTTAAAAAGTAAAGGCTGGTTTTCTGGCTCCTATGGGATATTTTACTAAGTCCTTCTTCTTGTTGGCTTCTGATAATAACAGTGGAAAAGGCTGAAGTTTTGTGGAGGAAATACAGTACCAGAACATTTAGAAAATCAGGCCTCAGCAGGTTTGTTAGCTAATAATTCCTGAGGACCTACAACCACTTGAGGTTTCAGGGGGGTTTGCAAAGTCAGTTAAAGCCCTGTTTACCTCCAAAGAACTGATAGAGAAAGCAAAATACCAAAAAAATGTACATTTATAAGTAGGTATCATGACATGGAAAAATAAAGGGCACATTAATAGGGAAAATTAACCAGCAATGTGGGAGTCCATAAAACACAAATAAAGTCCTATATAAATGAAGAAAGCACATCAGAATAGAGGCATATCAAAGTAGAGATGTCTTTTGTAAAAATACTATAGACAAAATTGGCCTGTGCTGCTAAAACACACAAAATATGTTCTTTTCTGTAAACCATTTACATAGAAATATGCTGTTCAATAGCTATGGCTATTTCAGTTTCAATTACATTTAAAGTGTAGTTTTTCAGTCACACTAGCCACGTTGCAATTTTCAATGGCTACATGTGGCTAGTGGCTATCATATTGGCATATTGACAGCACAGACCTAGAACATTTGTCATCATCAAAGAAAGTTCTATTAGTGCTGTTTGGAAGTTGTGGTTATCAAATTTGGAGGGAGGGTCATTATTCCTTTGAGAAACTGACAAAAGTCATGATCCTGTCAAAAGATAAAATTACAACAAATTTAAAGATCTAATTGACTTTTGTTTAGAATTCTAGAATCAGGTAATACCTCATTCTATAATGTGGTATGTTCCAATGAGCTGAGCTGAGGGAGTTTGACTTTATAGGCAGAAAAAGACTGAAGAAAGCAGAAACAGGGCAAAAAGAAGATTGGCCATTTCAAAGTTACTTCCATTATAGAGTTAAAACAGGGGCCACTTTCTCATTACTCTGATTCAGGTAGACCAGAGTCTCCTTTTTTTTCCCCCCCTGGCAAACTGGCCCATTTCAAAGTTCAGTTTGATTACATGGCTCTTAAAGGACTCCATTCTGGTTTGGTCTGGTCTGCCAGGGTCTAGTGCAGGAGGCTAACTCTAAACAATGGCCTCCCATAAGTTTTGCTCAGTAGAGCCCTTCCTAATAAAATGTGTAAAGCTATATACATGTGCTATTTTGTACACAAGTGCAGGGTTGTTTGTGATTCCCTGAAGCCTATTCATAGATCATTTAGGGATTTGTGGCCTCCAAATTAAGAAACCCCAAAAGACCTTTAACTTCTTTTGTCTCTGGCCCATAATCTTACTCTTCACAGTAAGTTCTATCATACTCCCAGAAGTCTTTATTATTAAAGTGAGCATCACAGTACAAATCCTCCCTCTAATATTCTTGTTCTCTTCTACTCCATATTGGCCATACGGTCACCTCCTAAACTTGACCTTTATCTAAAGGAACATCTGCTATTTGTGAAATCATAATCTCAAATATCTGGCACTCTGACTATATACTCCTTCCTTCCAACTTTCTCTCTCACTCATTCCCAGTACTTGGTTCTTCTGCTTCATCAAGACTCAGTCCACTGACCCCTAAACTTTCTTGCTCCTAGACAATCTCTCCCTTTATTCACCTTCCCTATCCAGTTCAGATGACTTGGACCATCATTTCAACCACTATTCTGCCAAAGTCTTCATTCCCCTTGCCCATTCATTGGACAGTTCTCCAATCAGCTTGTTAAAACTCCATCCTCAATGGGTCTAACTGTCCGCCTTTTCTAACACTGTTCAGCAGCATTAGAGAAAAACTATACAATTTCTCAGATTTGCACCACAACAAATTTATGGGGTCCAAAATCAACTGGGTCATCAATGTTGCTGCAACCTATTGAGTTTTCCTTGTCAAATCTTTCTCCCATCTTCCACATCAACCATTTAAAATATTTTCTTCAATCTGCATATGTATATAATGACATAAATGCATTATGACAAGCAATTAGAAACAAGCTTGGCTATTGTAAAGGGATTAATTAAATAAACTATGATTCAGTTATAAAATGGAATGTTATGCATCTATTAATAAAATGGAAATATCACTAGGATATATTGTTTTAAGGAAAAAAAAGGTGAAGGTTCAGAGTAGTATTTGTCATTTTACCTTATCCAGATGGGCTAAATTATGTGCAGCAACAAGTGGTAATATATCAGCTGTATAACATAATACACATTTATTTCTTGTTCATGGCACATCTCAATGTGGATCAAGTGACTTAGGGATCCAGATGCCACCATCTTAAACATGTGGCCTTTAAAGTCATAACAGAAGGGCGGGCTCAGTGGCTTAGCCTATAATCACAGCACAATTCACCAAGTGAATTGCCTGAGTCTGCAGATTCAAGACCAGCCCGGGCAACTTGGCAAGACTTCATCTCTACAATAAAACAAAAATTAGCCGGGCGTGGTAGCGCGCACCTGTTTTTCTGGCTAGTTGGAAGGCTGAGGCGGAAGGATTGCCAGATCCCAGCAGGTCGATGCTGAGGTATCTGTGAGTGTGCCACTGCACTTCAACCTGGGTAACAGAGTGAGACTCCGACTCAAAATAAATAAATAAATAAGCCATAACAGAAGAGAAAGAGCAAGCATAAATATGGCTCTGGAAGATCTATGGGAAGGCCCAGAGGTGGCATAATCACTTCTGCTCACCTTCTGCTGGCCAGAGCCTAGTCACATGGCCTCAACTTAACAGCAAAGGAGGCTGACAAATATAGTCTTCTTGCGTTCCTCAAAGATGGAAAAACAGAGGATTTAGTGACCATATAGCATTGTCTCCATCACAGTTACATTTGAGTAAGAAAGTAGAAAAGAAGAGAATATTTAAATTTGCTTGTGTTTGCTTTTCTTTCTTTTCTTTTCTTTTTTTTTTTTTTTTGAGTTGGAGTTTCACTCTGTCGCCCAGACTGGAGTGCAGTGGCTGCTCCTGGCCACTGCAGCCTCGACCTGCTGGGCTCCGGCGATCCTTCCGCCTCAGCCTTCCAAGTAGCTGGAACCACAGGCGTGCGCTACCACGCCTGGTTGATTTTTTGATTTATTGTAGAGTTGAGGTCTCGCCGCCCAGGCGGGTCTCGAACCCGCGGGCTCAGGCAATCCACTCACCTCAGCCTCCCAAAGATGCGGGGTTACAGGCTGAGCCACCGAGCTCGGCTGTGTTTGCTTTTCAAAAAGCTTTCGCCAGGTGTAGTGACTCATGCCTGTAATCCCAGCACTTTGGGAGGCCAAGGCAGGAAGATCACTTGAGCCCAGGAATTTGAGATCAGCCTGGGTAACATAGCAAGACCTCATCTCTATGAAAAATAAAATAAAATAAAAATTAACTGGGCATTGTGGCATGTGTCTGTAGTCCCAGTTACTTGGGAGACTGAAGCATGAGGACAGCTTGAGCCCAGGAGTTAGAGGCTGTAGTGAGCTGTGATTGCACCACTGCACTCCATCTTGGGCAACAGAGTGAGAATTGTCTCAAAAAATAAATAAAAGTTTTTGAAGGATGTATAGCAAAGTAAAAAACATGATTACATTA
Source organism: Cephalopachus bancanus (assembly GCA_027257055.1). Lineage (NCBI taxonomy): Eukaryota > Metazoa > Chordata > Mammalia > Primates > Tarsiidae > Cephalopachus > Cephalopachus bancanus. Next base: position 229,516 of record JAPVLO010000691.1, read on the forward strand.
GTGAGGTAGGGAAGAGGAAATATACAAAGCCAGGGGTAGAAGCAAGACATGTGCATATGTACACATGAGTGTGTGTGTGTGTGTGTGTGTGTGTGTGTGTGTGTGTGTGTGTGTATACAAACTGCTGAGCCAGGCCACTAGGTTAAATATTCAGCAACATATCTTTTTTAAAAAAATTAGATAAACTATCAAATAGACAGAACATTCTCCACTATTTTCCATTCTATCACCACCATGATGTTCTCTGCAGATATCTCCCCTTTTACTTCTCAAAGAAAAATGAAGCCATAACTCCCTGCTGGCCAAGTTCTGCTCATCCCTCAGGTGTGACTTTAGGCTTCATTCCCCTGAGAAGCCTTGACTCGCCCAGGTTTGGTTTACACACTTCTTCCGTGAGTTCTTTGAGCACTCTCAACTTCCAATATTGGTGCACTTGGCAAACACTGTCATAATAGTTAGCTGACTTGAATGTCCCCCTGCTTTACTATAAGTTTATTGGGCACAGAGATCCTGAATGCTTTGTGCATTCCTATATCCCACCAGTGCTGGCCACCGTGTTGGCAGCCAATAAAGACGTGCTTGAATGGATGAAACAATGAACTAACCCAGCAAAAGTTTAAGACATGTCAATTTTCAAAATACTTGGAATGTTTCACTGTTGAAGATTGAGTCTAGTTTGTAACTAAATGAAATGCCATTCCTATTGATACCTTCTTTCTAAGTATAAACTGGTGATTTTTACAAAATTTACATCCATGACCTTGAACTCATTGCTTTTATCATATCACAGATCACAAGATGGCATCAGTCCAACTACCTGCATCATGTAGCAAACAATCATGTTAATAATTCTTTAAAAAAAAATCAGAGTTCACCCAGCTAATAATACTAGCAAAAACTCATTTCTTATTGTGTATCTACTGAGAGTGAGATACAGTTGTAAATGCTATGAGGCAGGTACCATTATTTTTCCCATAATCCATATGAGGAAACTGAGGTGCGGAGAGAGGTAATATGTCTTGCCAAGGTTGTATAGTGTGGTAGAAACTGGCTAGATGCTCACCAAGCCCACTTCTTTGTCCTAGGAATGTGGCTAAACCACATTTCCCAGCTCTGCAGCATGTAGATGAGGCCATGTGACCAACTCTCACCTGTGGCTTGGGAGCAGGCTGGGCACTGTCCACCTTTTCTAAGACTGCTCAGCAACATTAGAGAGAAACTATACAATTTCTAAGATTTCCCTTTCCTTGTTTGCTGGATGGATAACACTAGGGGCAAATTTGACACAATACGGCATTGAAAGTTGCCTGGGCTGTGTGAAGAACAGCACTCCTTTTGCCCATGAGGGAAAGATGAAATAAGCAATAGTGTAACACTATTGGGATTAGCCATTGAGATGTGGGGGCTGTTTGTTTCTGCAGTTAGATGCAAGATCTCTGATTCCTTCTCACCAATAGACAGAAGCTAAGTTAGGATTTGAACTCAGGTAGTCCAGCTCCAGATAGTGCATTCTTAACCACTGAGCTATACCACCTGTATATGAGAGTACATTTCAGAAGTTAAGACAGCATCAAAATATTTATTTAAATGTTTTCTTCTGCACAGACACTTGGGTATATAAAGTTATAATAGCCTGTGTCAGATAAGACTTACATCTACCATTAGGAACAAATGTACTTAAACAGTAATGAGACAAGATATATTTTATTTTTTTTAATGAATAGTTTAGCTTCCTGAAGGATTGATTTTTAAATAGCCTCACTTATGGAAACCAAACCTGGGCATGGTGGTTCATGCCTGTAATCCCAGCACTTTGTGAAGTTAAGGTGAGAGGACTACTTGAGGCCAGGAGTTCAAGACCAGCTTGGGAAACATAGTGAGGACTTCATCTCTACAAATAATTAAAAAAAAATTAGCCAGGTGTGGTGGCATGGGCTTGTAGTCCCAGCTACTCAGGAAGCTGAGATGGGAGGATTACTTGGGCCCAGGAGGTCAAGGACATAGTATGCCATGATCATGCCACTGCGCTTCAGCTTGGTCGATATATTGAGCCCCTGTCTCAAAAAAATATATTTTTAAAGGAAATTATGATGTGACAGCACATCTCTGACTAGACAAGCAATGCTGGTGCTTTTGAATGGCTAGACCAGCATTCAAACCCTCAAGAGTGGATCCCCTCTTTGTACAGTTCTGTGGATGTCATGTGGGCATGTACTTTCTTTTCCAAGGACTCATATATTCTCAGAAAATAATCATTCACCTCCTACTTTTGATTATTTAAAAAAATTCAAAAAACCCTAAACACTAACTCTAACTTCTTATTCACTCTTTTCTGTAAGTCTTAAGCATAAAAACAGAGTGGAGACAACATCCATCTAGAAATGAAGGCAGAGACAGTCAGTAAAGGAGGAAGGCCAATTCAGGCTTGATTTAAATTCTTCCTTTTGCTTGCTCTAGATGGATAGAGCCAGGTTGGATGTGATCCCAGGGACTTACAGCCCTTAGAAGCACATGCTGCCATTCTGGAACATTCTTATCCACCTCTTGATACTGAACTACTTTTTGATCTTAGCATAAACTCCTCTTGTGAATAGAAAGCTTTCTGTCAGACTCAATGTACCACCAATATATCAGGTCCCAGTCTTCCATGAACAACAATGGTTGACCAAAGACGGACACAGTAGGAAAAGCTCAGGCTTTGGAGGAAGAAGGGGTGGGTGTAAGTCCTGTTCCATCTCCTTCTGGCTCAGAAGTCTCTGGCAAATCATTACTCTTGTTGAACTTCAGTATCCTCAGTTATAGAAGAGGATAATATTTTTATAGGATTTTTGTGAAACTTAAATAATCTGCCTCGTACAGTTTCTGGTATATATAATAGATGCTCAGTAAACAACAGCTATTATTATTATTGATTACATCATGCTACAATTCCTTCAAATGGAGAGGAACTTGCAGTTCCTGGGAATTCATGCCATACTGAACCACAGCTTGTATTTGTAGAGGGCTCTTCATTCTCTGTTTCCCATAACAATAGGGTCATGAAGGCACGTACAACTACTGTCATTTTCCAAATGAGGAAAACAAGGCTGAAGGAAATCAGGCCACTTGCTCAAGGTCACACAGGTCATATGTTCAGAGCTGAGACCCAGTTGTTTTGAACCAAAGTCCTGTGTTGTTCCCACTATACCAGAATTAATCAAGTATTGCTCCAGTTCCTGTTGCTGAGAGTGGCAGTATCTTAATAAAGATCTACTGCTAATAAGTAGATAAGAAGGAGTGAATAAGCAACTTGGAGTTGGGGGAGAGATGGAAGGTGGTTTATTGGGATGTCAGTTGGGGGTTACAGAGCCAAAGTAGGAAGGACCTTTGCTATCACAAAACTCGGAGTTTCTCACCCTCGGTGCTCTTGGCATTCAGGACCAGATCATGCTTGGTTAAGAACCACTAAGCTAGTCCCCAGCCTTTCCTTCCACAGCTGAGGCACTAAGGATAGATGTAATTCTAGCAATGGGGGAAGGGGGCCACGGTTCCCAACAAAGTTCTGAGATCATTCTCTTCTTTCATTATGCTTCTCCAATATTCCATAAGGCATCTTCAATAAATGTGGCTGACAAATAGGCAGGAAATGATATCTGACATATCCTTGCCATACATAAGAGGAGAAATACTTGACCCTAACCCAGGACAAGATGGATGGCACTCAGTTTTAAAAAGTAAGGAAATGGAAAGGAAGAATAAAGACTCTAACTAGAAGTCTGCTTTTTATTTCAGTCATTTTGTAAGTGATATGATATGACCGAGCCTTCTATTCTCCTTCACATCAAACTGGAAGTAATCAAAATAGAATCTGTTTAACAACATTAAGAGGCATTTAGAAATAAGAAGGAGGAAAATGCCTTAGAATCTGCTTTGCAGTGGATTTATAATATGAATAGAGGACTGTCAAGAGACCTGTGTTCTTGTCTTTGCTACTAACTATATATTTGCATGGTGTGGGTTACTTTCAGCTCTCAGTTTTCTTACTTGTATAACTGGAAATTTGGATGTGAGGTAGGGATATTTCAGGGTTAGTTTCCCAAAACAAAGGTCACAAGGCCCAGACCTTATTGACAAAACAGGATGCACTGAGAAGACAGACCAAAGCCAGCCAAGACCAGCTAAGATCAAGATCGCTTCAAGAGCAACCTCGGTTTACCCTTTTTGCTCATTATACACTAATTATAATGTATTAGCATGCTAAAAGACACTCCCATCAGCACCATAACAGCTTATAATTACCATGGCAACTCCTAGAAGTTACCCTATATGCTTTAAAAAGGGGCAGAACCCTAGATTCTGGGAATTCCTTGCCTCTTTCCCAGAAAAATCCATGAATATACCACACCTTGCTTAGCATGCAATCAAGAAAAAGCCATAAATACATCCAGCCAGCAGTTCACGTGGGCTGCTCTATCTATGGAGTAACCATCTTTCTGTTTCTCTGTTTCTTTAATAAACTTACTTTTCATTTCCTATTTATGGCCCACACTTGAATTCTTTCCTACACAAAGCCAAGAACTCAGCCTCTCAGGCTGAACCTCAGTACTGGGGTTCGCCTGATTAAGATGGGACAAACTCTGAGGCTCCTATAGCTATGGAATTCTGTGCAATCTGAGCTCACTATCTGGCAGGTGAAAGAAATAGTACTTGTAGCCAAGTTTCATTAAACATTTACTGGGTTGAGAGTTATAAAATGGTCCTTTCTTGACTCTTTCATGTGGATTTCACAAAGGGTCCAAATGTATCTTCAGAAGCACAGGCTGCATAAAGGGTTTCAAGAGTTTTTCTCTGTAATGTATTTTGAAAGTATGTAACTGCTGCCTTATTGTGGAGTTTTATTTCCCCCATCAGGCTGTCCAAAAAAAATAGCTCAGCTTTATTTAGAATTAAGAAACTTAAAGATTCAAGGTAAAGGCTAAAGAAACTGCTGATTCACATGCCCACCTTGACACCATTTGTAGTAACTCCATTTTTAGCAGAGAACAATTTACCTAATACTCTTAGCTACCACTTGATGGCTGGGGCTTATCATTAGACCCTTACATTTAGATTTTGCAGACTACATAACCTCTGTTGCAACTACTCAGTTCTGTCATTGTAGCATGAGGCAGTCATAGACAATATGTAAATGAATGGACGTGGCTGAGTGTCAATAAAACTTTATTTATAAAAACAGACAGAGGGCTGTATTTGGCCTGCTAGCCATAGATGACCCCTGAATGAAAGGATTAACACTCGGCCCCCAGGAGCCCTTCAGGACTCTAATCTAGTGCCAAAGCTTTCACTAACTCTTATTGACTAGTGCTCTAACAGTTGTTACACATTTTGAATTTCAATGCAGGTGAGGTTGGGAGTGAGAGGGAGTAAAACATCCCTTTAACTTGTTAACTGAAGGTCTCTTAACTTCTTCAGTTTTGGTCTTTTGCATGATCCGTTGTCTTTCTGGTAAGTGCTCAATCTTTCACATTTCTTCTCTTGCCCTGTCCCTTTCTAAAATGGTGCCTGGGTACATGGTGGCCTGCTTGATGGCCTGTGGCAGTGAAGGAAAGGTAACTTAGGGTCCATTGGGTATCCTCTGGAATCTTGTTGGTCTCTGTTCAGGACCGGCTGGTCTGGCCCAGGTTCTAGTGTGGTTAACAGAAAGCTGGTACCGGTGCCTGCTGGATGAGTGGTTGGGCATGCTGGCATTCATGTCTGGAGTCCGTGGCCCTCCTGTGGCAGCTTCAGGTCGCTACTAGCCCACAGTGCTCTCAGCTCCTCCTTGACCCTGACTGGAATATTCAAGGACATCTAGATCCCATGCGGGCCACCTGCAGGCCAAGGACCTAGAGCATAGACATAGCCTGAACCATCTGGGCTCTCCCTGGAGTACCAGCATCTCAAATCTGTGAGGTGTGGCCACACACACATCTCTTCCCAGTGCTCAGACTTCCCTAAGGCAGGCCTGGGAGGTGATTCCATTAGCCTCTCACAGGGTCTTCACTAGTCTGTGAAATGTAGCCACACATCACTTTTTCCCTGGTGCTCAGACTTCTTCAAGACTGCCTAGGAAGTGACTCTACTAGCCCTAACCAGTGTTCTGTGGTCCCCCACAACCAATGGCATGGGCCACATTACCCCTCTTCAGTTTCACCCCAATGCCCCTGCAACCTAACGCTCTGCTATCCCTCAGTCTTTCATCTCTTTTCCAAAATCAACCTCATGGGAGATAAGGGTTTTCTAGTTCCACTGTCCCTCTCATAAGGACTTCTACATTGTCACATTGTTCCATGGTGAGTAAGCAGATGCAAACCTAACCCTAAAGGTTAAGGGAGTTGAGAGACTGAAGAAAGAGGCTGACAACCCCAGTTTCCCAAAAAGAAACATTTAATAGGGATGTATGAACAGAAGCCATGTCTTGGGCAGCCACAAGACAGTGGATCCCCACACCCGCTCTCCAGAAAGCATCCTTTATATAACAAGCTTTTGGGACAAAGACATGTGCAACTGGTCACATCTCAGATTTTCTGGTGAAATTCGTGACCACTGGAAAGATTAGATAAGCATCTTTATGAGAGGTTATCTATGTTACAGGAACACCTTGGTATGCAGGAGTCAAACATCAGTCATCATGGTGGAGTCGCTTCAAGATAGCATCACTCTTGACATGCGACTGTCTGTCTTCCTACACACATCTTCTACCTTTCTGAGTTGTTATTTCCCTGCCCATTTCTGGAGCCATGATAGTGGGTGAGATATTGCAAATTAAACTGATTCACCAATGAATGAACCTAAATCAGGAGAAAGTTCAAGAACATCACAGCTCTTTCATACAAAGGTATAATTGAGACTTCTTTCTTATTGTACTATAATTGTAAAGGGGACATTTTTCCATATTATCATTCCTATTTTGCTTTTATACCTATACAAATGTCATCCTTTCAGTGTGTATAACAGAAGAGAATTAAAACAACCGGGGGCTGGAGGGTAGGGGCTTGGCAGTACCCAGTCCTCAGGTTCATTCAGCCCCTCATCCACAAAGTGAAGTTGCCCTGGCAAAAGAACCTCTGTTGTGATCTGCCATGGGCCACATATTCAGGACAGGTATTTTGAAAATGCCCCCAATTATGTAAAGCCAATGCTTCACTGGTATTTTGAAAATGCCCCCAATTATGTAAAGCCAATGCTTCTCAGTGGGAGGGGGTGCAATTTTGCCCCCTAAAGGACATCTGGTAATATCTTGAAACATTTTGAAGGAGGGGGTGCTACTCTTGTGAATAGAGGCCAGGAAGCAGTCAAACATTTTACAGTGCACAAGACACCCCACAAGAGAGAACTGTTGAGGTTCAGAAGCTGATATCCCAAAATATGGCATTTTGACACACCTCAAGGTCTCTCTGACCTCCCCCTGACCAGCCTCCACTATCTCTCTCAAAGCCTAAGATCTAGACTCACCAAAACTGAACAATTATTTTTTCTTCACGTCTCTGTAAGACCAAGAATGTAACCACACCTGAACAGACCCTTTCACAAGATAATGCACAAAGTATTATGTTCCTTGATCCGTTCATTCTTCCTAGTAATCCCTTCAACGGAATTGCTCTCCGCTCCCCTCCCATAACCTGTATTACCAGGATGGTATATGAGCTTCTGAATTTCGCTGGGGGGGGTGGGAGGGTAATCACTTGATGGTTCTCCTTGTGTATACATGTTAAATACATTTGTCTGCTTTTTCTCCAATTAATCTGCCTTTTGTGAGTTGATTTTTCAGCAACTAAGGGGAAAGCTCTTCCTCGGCCCCTACGGAACTGTACAGCCCCAGTGTCAATAGTGCTGAGGTTGAGAAACTCTGGTCAAAAGCAACTACATGTGCAAAGGGAAGAAGCACGATAAGTAGAATGAACAAAGCAATCGTTTTTGCAATTGCACATTTCCTGCTGTTTCCCAGTGGGCTGATGCCTGGAATAGTAGCAGATTTTTGCAGAGTTCTAGGACCACTTGGGCTCCCCTCCTTCATAATTGTGTTGATTATTGTCCCCAACTTCCTTTCCAACTTTGTTTGATTTGAGAATAATACAACTCCAAAATTTCCCTGATGTCCTTCTGTAAGATTGAAGGCCCTTGACATTTTAATAATCAAGCACTTTTAGAAATCTACAAATTCCTAGCAATGGAGCAATGTAAACATCCTTGATTTTTGAATTGTGAAGGCCTAATTTGCAATCCCAGCTGGGAAAAAGACTTAAAAACTCCACTCATTAGGAGATTAGAACTACTTGAAGCATTTTGGTCTCCTATAGTGGTTCTCAAAGTGTGATCTGTGGCTCGGCAGTATCAGCCTCACATAGGAGCTTGTCAGAAATGCAGAGTGTCTGGCCCAGCTCTAGACCTTCAGCTTCAGAAATCCTGGGACTGGGTTCCAGCTATTTGCATTTTATCAAGCCCTCCAGGTGATGCTGATGCACATAAAAGTTTGAGAACCACAGGCCTAGAACTGTAGGCCCAAGGTTTCTTTTTAATATAAAGTTTATTGGCACACATCCACATCCATTCACTTATGTATTGTCTATGGCAGCTTTCACACTACAGTGGCAGTGTTCTCATGCCCTGAAAACCTAAAATATTGACTAGCTCACCATTTACAGAAGAAGTTTACTGATCTCTTGTTGCAGAAAGAGAAAAATGAATTACAAAGCTTTTCATCATTATGGGAAGAACTCCTGAAAAGTATTATTCCTTAGATTTCAACTCCTCCTCCTTTCCCCTACATGTTATATCAGACTCAGTGTAGCAGGTAATATGCAGTATACTTATGGGGATTATGGGTGTTAGCTCTTGAAATAAGACTGCCTGGGTCCTTCATTTTGGCTCAGTCATTGACTTGCTTTGTGACCTTGGGTGAGTTATTCTGGAGTTCTGGTCTTCAATTTCCTGATCTCTAAAATGGGTATAACAATTGGAACTACCTCATAGAATTGTTGACAGAATTCCACAAATTGGTACACGTACTTAGCACTTAGTTCTAAGCATTTGAACGAGTGCCTGGTACATAGTAGGATCCCAATCTGTGTTAGCTATGCTATCTCTGGCTATAAGTACAAAATAGCTGTGCAATAAACATTAGCTGCTGTGATTACTTAAGGTGCACCAAGACACTCCAGGGACATTTTGAAAGGAAGTATGGCTTCTCAGATCCCTGCTTTCTCCTTTGTCATTCAATGATTGAGGAAGACCTAGAGGTCCAAGGAGTCTTAGAAACTGAAGAGATGACAGGAATGTGTTGTCCACACAGCCCCTTTCTTTGGGGAGCTAAATTCGGAGAAACCCAAGTAACCTTCCCTCCCCTGTCCCCAACCCAGCTCTTCCCCCATCTCCAAGCCTTTATTGAAGAGGAGGAAAATGAGAAGTTGTGGTCTATACCGCAGTCCCTAATATCTACCTTAGCTCTCTGCCCCCATTTAAGTCACTTTTCTCTCAGCCCTTCCTGAATGGGAGTGAAACAGCACAGGAGCCATTTGTAGGCTCCAAAGTCATCGACTTGTCACATGCACGCTCTATCTTCTAAAACTAAGAGTTAGGCTCATTCTCCCAGCACCCTTCACCTAGGACCAACTCTCAGGGCATGTGACCTGTGCAGTGGCAAAAGGCTCCACATTCAGAAGGGCCCTGTGCTTGTCTGGATGCTCAGGGTTGTCTTGAAATTCTTAATATGTGAACCAGGGGCCCAACATTTTCACTGTGCACCAAACCCAGCAAATTGTGTAGCTAGCTGTTTCTTCCTCTTCTGTGGAAATCCAATTCTAATCTAAGCCCCTGCCTGAGTTTGATATCTGTGAAGAACTCAGTATAAGCATGAGAAAATATTTTAAAAGTAAATAACAACAGCAAAAACAACCAAGAGGACTTGATTTTTAAGAAGGGACGCATCTTCTCTGGCACTTTCCAAAATAAAGGTGTCTGATATCGACCAGCAGATGTTGCTCTTGCTGCATGGCAGAAGAGGGTTTTTGTTAAACAGACCAGCAAACACTTCTGAGTTTTTGAGCCTTTAAGTAGGTATGCCTCAAAGGATCTTGCTCTAAGAATTTTGCTTTCTTCTGCTGAGGATGCCATCACAAAAAAAGGGAAAACCACCATCCACCAAAGACAAGTGGAAAAACTGCAAATAATAATTTTAACAAGACATTAACTCAAATAAAAAACGATGCAACTAAGTGCATCTTCTTCAGATCAGCTGACATATCATTTTAAAACTATCTCATTCTCTCAAACTGGTCGTAAGCACATTGCAGAGTAATGACATTTTCTTAGCATGTTCCCTGTTGTCTTGAAGGGTTGAATTTGTTGCTGAGTAAAGTGTCAAAGTTTAAAGTCAAGCAGAGATTCAATGCCTCTCGTTTCAGGACTCATAGTGAAATGGGAGAACGCATCTAAGGTTTCCCTTGGATGTGTTTCCTAATTTGCTGGAAGGTCCCAGCTGTACATATATTCCCTGATCGAGCTACATCATCCCTGTGTAAATAGACAGTGATGAAGTAAAATGAATAGTTGCTAGAAAAACGATCAGTTGCTAAGACCAAGCTTCAGTCTTAAGTAATGGGGTCAGTCTTTCCAATATGAAAATGTCACCAGTGCTAAAGTAACAATTCATCATAGAAAGACATTTAAATAGCTCTCACAGTCTCCCAAATGAGTTACTATATGTGGTGAAAGATTAGAAATCATTCTTTAAACTTTCATGGGAATTCATTAGTGTTTATAACACTGCAAGATCAGCAAAATTGTAATACATAAAGCAAATACACCTGAAAACAGGATTGCAAAAGCAAAATGATGATAATGTCTGGGTTTCATTAAAGCACACGGTCATGGTTAGTTCATCATGATTCAACAATCCCTAAGTCAGTAGCTTGGAAAGTTAACCTTCCAAGTTCTGGGCCTGAACCAGTTATCCAAGCTCTATGTGCAATGAACACCTAGTTTATCATACGTTCTTTTGTCAAAGTCAAACAGATTAATTATGCTCACAAGAGGATGCTCAAAACACAATTGTATTCCATCAATAAAAGATGAAAGGCTGGTGAAAGTAGAAATTGCCTTATTAAAATGGACTATGGACATCAATTGGTACAATCACAGAGTGGACTGGGGGAGCCGAGCATCTCCAAATAACAACCATTAATGAACTTCACTTCTACTGTATGTCCCACTCTGGATTTGGGCTAATCCATCATTGCCCCATCCAGCCTCTTAAACCTTTTTTTTTTTTTTTTGAGTCAGAGTTTCACTCTGTCACCTAGGCTGGAGTGCAGTAGTGGCACGATCACTGCTCACTGCAGCCTCAAACTTCTGGGCTCAGGTGATCCTTCCACCTCAGCCTTCTGAGTAGATAAGACTATAGGTGCATGCCACCATGCCCAGCTAATCTTTTGATTTTTGTAGAGATGAGGTCTTGATCTCCTGGGTCAAGAAATTCTCTTGCCTTAGCTTCCCAAAGTACTAGGATTACAGACATGAGCCACCGAGCCCAGCCCAGCCTCTTTAATCTTAATATGCTTCCAGCCATAGCATCCTGTCCTTCTCTCCATGTTTATGGAGAGCCTTCTGTTTTCTTCCAGGCTAGCAGTCCACTCCTGTTCTGATTTCACTACCCAGTATAGATTACATGGCCTGCATTGGACATTCTCCGTCAACAAATGCAGTTTCCTTGTACCACTTTCCTCCCATCAAATGCAACCAGTGAAACTTCAAACCAGGATCTTCACTCTGCCTTTGCATGTCAGCGGGTGCTAAATGTGATTCCACTACCTGAGGTAGGGCAGGTTGATACAATCACAATCCTGGGCTCCAGCCACTGGTCTCTAAGGGCTGATGAAAACCTTATCCTTGCTTTGTCAGCTTCCTAATCCATCTCTTCATAACTGCCCAAAACATGTAATGCTTTTCTCAATTCCCACATCCTACCACTTTAAGCTGATAATTTACATTGTACATCACCAGGAACAGAGCTCAGCAAACTGCAAACTCCAATGAGCCAAATCCAGCCCACCACCTGTTCATATAAAGTTTTACTGAAACTCCAGTCATGCCCATTCATTTACTTATCTTTGAATGCTTTTCAGCTGCAATGGTAAGGTTGAGTAGTTGTGATGGAGATCATATGGCCCAAAAAGTCTACAATATTTACTATCTGGCTCTTTATTTTAAAAATTTACTGACTCCTGTTTCAGAACAATAACGCCATTAGATATTGCTTTCTATCTGCTTTCTTCTAACCAATGAACTACTTAGGATATAAACCTGTCCTTATCCCTTCTCATCAGTCCCCAGAGATGAGGTGTTACTTCTCAAGGCCAATCCTTCAGTTTCTGGTTCTGATTCTAATCCCTTTCTTCTCTGGAGTCTTCTCCATCAATCACCTTTTCGGTATTCTGTGCTTTTAATCTCTCTCTTGCCACTGACTTTTTTTTTTTAAGGTCTGTAAATGTCTTTGTGTCTTCCACTCTAACATGCCTTCCTTGATCCTTTGCTGTGCACTAGCTGCAACCTGTCTCCATCTGCTCTCCTGAACTCTCTGAGGAGGATCATATGCACTTGCTGTCACTACCTCCCGATTTCCTCTTGACTCTTCAAGCAGTCTGAATTCTGTTCTAATCATGCCACCAAGGCTGATCTGAAAATGGCCACAAATCACTACCATACTTTAAACCCAATGAACACTTTTTTGGTGCATTTCTCAAAGACTTCTCAGCTGTATTTAATACAACTGGCCACTTGCTCCTTCTTGATGTTCTAGACTCACTTCAGCCCCCATGACGTTACTCTTGCCTGCTTCTTCTTCTATCCCTCACTCTGTCTTTTTGTTGCTCTCCTCTACCCAGTCTTTAAATATTGGTGTTTCCCAGTGTCCTTCATAGCCCACTGCTCAGCTTTCTGTATAATCTCATAGCATATTTTCATTTGCTCTCATGACTTTTACTGTAGCCTCTAAATGATGACTCTCAATTCTGCATCTCCCGCTTTACCACTTTTTCAGATTAATAAAGCTCACCACCTGCTTAGAAAGTTCCATGTGAATTTCCCTTCGGCAGCTCAAGCTCAACATGTTCCAAACTGGACCCATCAAATTAAACCCTGCAACTGTTCTTCCCAGCCTCAGTCTGTGCATCATGGTCCACCAGTCCCAAAGCTGGAAACTTGACAGTCCTCCAGACTTTCTTCTCATTGTTGTCAAGCAGCACACCCTGCAGATTTGTTTTCTAGCTTTGGTAAGTGCATCCATATTGACTACTTAGTATGTATTATGTGCACTGGTGGTTTTTATGGTTTACTCCATTTAATTCCAGGACACTCATCCACAGTATATATGATTTTTATTGTTGTTTTGTGTGTGTGTGTGTGTGTGTGTGTGTGTGTGTGTGTGTGTGTGTGTGTGTGTTTATAGAGACAAGGTTTCACTTTGTCACCCAGGCTGGAGTACAGTGGTACTGTAACTTTTAACTCCTAGGTTCAAGTGATCCTCCCACATCAGCTTTCAAAGTAGTTAAGACTACTGGTGCACACATGATGCCTGGCTAATTTTTTTCCCCCTAAACTTGGTAAGGCAGATTTTATTGAAGGGGACTACTACAATGGAATTTTACAGTAGGGGAGAATGATCAGGCTCAACTCCCACCTGGCTAATTTTGTTTTTAATCTTTTGTGGAGATGGGATCCTGCTACGTTGCTCAGGCTGTCTTTGAATGCCTGGGCTCAAGTGATCCTACCGCCTTGGCCTCCCAAAGTGCTGGGAAAATAGACATGAGCCACCACATCTAACCTCAAAATAGGTATAATTATCCCCATTTAACAAGCAAGACGCAAAGCACTACAAAACTCTTATCAGAGAAGAACTAGTGGTGAAGGAGAAGGTGGTAGGTTTTGAGACCACACACTCTTGGGATTTAATGCTGACTTAGTCTTTATCACTTACTTGCTGTGTGACTTGGAGAACATTACACAGTTACTTTGAGCCTCACTAAATGGCAGTCAGTCACCTTGTTAAGAATAGGAACACAGAAAATGGGGATACAAAATAAGTAAGGAAAGGCCTCAACCCTCAATGCTTTGTATGGGAGAGAGATGTGGCCATGATGAAAACAGTATAGGAAGACGAGCCTGTGATGGAGATGAGAACTAGCAGCTAAAGAGGCAGACAGACAGACAAAGGCAATTGGAAAGCCATAGAAGGCAAGTGACCCAAGGAAGGAGTAATCAACAGAGAACAATACCTCAGGGAGGTCAGAGCAGAGGCGAGCTGAAAGGAAGTCACTGTGTTGGCAGTGAGGAAGTCACTGTTAACGTGGAGGGGTCCATTAAGACTCTCCCTGGTCACATTTTCAGGGCACACGGGCAGCTCCACTTTCCAGCTTTCTTTGCAGCTAGGTTAGGGCCATGTGACTGACTGCTGACCAATGGGAGACAGGAAGAAATTATGTATGTCTAGTGATAAAACTCCCTGCACAACCCTTTACTGCCTCTCACAAGGTGCTGGCTGCCTGAATGCGAAGGATCCAGTAAAGAACTTTGAGAGCCCCCCAAGGAAAGATGGGGCCCAAAATAGAAGGAACTAGTACCCCTGAGTCACCACCTGGAAGACAACTGTTCAGCCTGCATTAGATTATGACAGGAGCAAGAAATAAATGCTTATTGTGTTAAGCCCCTGAGAAGTGTAGGTTGTTTGTTTCTGCAGCTAGTGTTAGTTACCTTAATATAGTAACATGAGAAAGAGAAATTTCAACAGAGTGGAGGAGATAGTGGCTAGAGTTTTGTGGGCTTGGAAATAAAAGGAGGGATAAGACACTGGGTTGAGTTCGGTCTTTTGGCAAAAAATGGAAGAGAGATAATAGTTTGAGAGGGAGACAGGAGTGTGGAACAGTTCTTCCAGAAGAGGGAGACTTAAGCACTCACATCTTAGCACAGAGCATGGTACACAGGAGAGGTTATAAGTAACTGCTGAATTAATAAATAAATGTATGAATAAGTGAATGAAAATGTGGGCTGTATCTTACTATTTCCAAGGCAAATCTCAGGAAGATTTTGTTGGAGGAATAAGAAAATTCAGAAGCGAATGTAAATAATTCTCTCACGAGGGGATACACATGACAAATGAAAGGATACTGAGTTTGGGTCAGAGGTCAAGAAAGAAATTTGGTAGTAAAATGAGAGGCACCTCTGAGTGAGGGGGTCATTTGTCTTTCATGCACAGGTCTGAACATGAGCTTTGCAGTTGATGTCCTACTCTAAGGAGAGACTGTCGGTTCCTCATCTTTCCCATAGCAGGTTGTGAGGAGAACTTCCGGGGACCAGCCAAGCAAGAGTCACTGTGGCCTGCACTCATGTTTCTCATACCTTCCGGAATTACAGGCTGCTTTTCAAGATAAGGAGTCGCTCTAAAAAGAGTAGTGAAGACATACTGACATTTCGATGTAGGTGTAGACTCCTTAGGGGTTCTCAAAGTGTGAAGGAAGGGAAGTAAAGGCATTGACACAGGTTCTTAAATCTTTTCCCTCCTCCTCTTTAACACAAATGGTAGCATGCAGCACACACTGACATACAGCTTGCTTTTTGCATCTAATCATCATCACAGGTTGTTTAGTGTGAGATGAAGGTTTGTACCAGAAAGTTTTTTGGTGGGGGAAGAGGGAGGATCTGAGTGCAATGCAGTTACAACAAAGACCCAGATGACCCCAGGAGAATTCTGGATTTGGGAGGACCTTCAAGAGTTGTTTCAAATTAGAGCAAAGAGGCTAGACATTATATACCCCCACATGGATCAGTCATTAGAGGTGGGCTGCCTGAGAAGGGGGTCAAGAACTTGGAAAGGTGACTTTCTTGCGTCAAGGACAATTTCTAGAGAGTAGCTCAACTGTAAAGTATCATTTGCCAACATTTCCAGCAGGTGAAGAAATGAGTGTTTCAGTTCTGGAGGCGATGGGGTTGGGGTTATGGCTTGGAGCTCTTATTATATACCATTATATAAAGTGCTTCCTCAATCTTTTCCCCGATGTATCTCCCCATAGTATTCCATTGTATGAATGTGCAATCATTTATTCACTAGTTACTTGTCAATCAACATTTAGATTACTTTACATATTTTGATTTTCCAAATTATGCTACAATATGTAACTCTGAGTTTACCAATTTCACATGTGTAGGGGCTTATAAAGATAAATTCTAGAATCAATTCCTAAAAGTGGCATTTCTAAGACAAAGAATATATAGCAGTGAGGGTTTTGTCAGCAAAACACAAGAGGAGGTTGAAGGGTAAGCAGACAGTGAATGTTGTAAGAATATGGACTTTGAATCTTACTATTTGTACAATGAAAAAATATTGATGGATTTTAAATGGAAGAGAGAAGCAGTCCTATTTATTTATTTTTCCAATGAGATTACCTAGATTGAAGGCTAAAGAACCCCAACATTCAAAAGTTGAAAAAAGAAAACAAGACATTGAGAAAGATGGAGAATAACCCACAAACAAGAGATAACCTTTGTTGAGAAGTGTGGATATGAGTCAAAACGAAGAAACAGCCTTTTGTCTACAATTCTCAATAATTGAGTCTATTCTGAAATAAAGCAGTTTTCCTGAGACTGTCTGGACTTCCAGAATTTGAAGCACATGCTCTTCACTGCCAATTGCCTGGGTGGGCCATGGCAAGAGCGAGAAGCCTGTGCATTCTTTTGCCATGTGGTTTTCGTGCTATATGTGGTCTATTACTTAGTAAACATGAGAGCCAACCAACATCTAGACCCCAGCATAGCAAAGCTCCACTTCCAAGAGTTTAAAGACTCACAATCCTGATTTTTCTGAGTTCTAAAAGCAGTACCACCCTGTGGAAAGCTGATAGCAGATCTATGAAAAAGATTTATTTAAGTCACTAAAAGAATGTTTTTATTCCTAAATTCTTGCCAATGTCTATATTTAATTCATGCAAACCTTGTTTAATATTTAATTGAAGCCCGAAAATAATTGCATGGAGAAGGCTTTGCTGGGGGTGATAGTCAGAGTACTGCTGTAAGGATGATGTTCTTAATTTCTTTTACCATTGCATGGTTTGATTTTAGAAAATATGTCTTACAACCCACTAACACATCTGTTGGCCACATGAAAGTCAAATCCAGATCAGTATGAATTAGAATAATTTTGCATCTACTTTGGGAAATTAAATAATTAAAGGCGAACTTTAGGAAAAACTACTCTCTGTTCTTACAGATCTATATTAGTAATAGTGTCAGATCTGAGTCGGGGGCCCTCATGTGTTCTTCGCTCTCACCAGCTTGCAGCTTCCTGTGGGAATCGCAGAGGGCTCAAATCCCTCATGGTTTCAAAAATGATCTCACATGTGTTAAGGAACCAACACTTTGATTTTTAACTGCTCTAGTGGGGACCACCCAAGCATGTGAGAATTGGTGGGGTCCAGCTTTTCAGATGTGGGATCATAATTATTCATAGGATATTTGCATTCATTTTTTCTTAGTTTGTTGAAGTTCATTTGATATATGATCTGATGATTGTTACTTTGAGCCTTCATGGGTAGTGACTATCCAGGTCTGGTTCAGGTGATGCCCTCTTTGGGACATGCAGCCAGTGTCTCCTTTTCCAATCAGCTGTATACGTGAGGAGGTGAGCTGATTTAGTACAACTCAGTTACTTTTCATTCTTCAAGGTACTTGAAACACAAAGGGTTGATTTCACTCACTTTCTCCTACAACAGAGCTTAATGTTTGATCAGAAAGCGCTCCAAATATCAGGTGGAGAGGAACCTGGCAGGGGAACTTTTCTTTTTTACCCATGACACCCATGATAGTCCCAGGAAGGAACAAGGGCACTATCTAGTACATTCCAGACGGAACTAAAATGTCAGTTGGCCTATTAAACTAGGTTAAATTTAGTTGGTCACCCTGCTACAGGATTCACTACCAATTCCTATGTGCCTAGAATGGTGAATAGGTAAGATTGTGGTGGGGGATAAACCATGAGTTGGAAAACATTAAGATAAGATGAAATGTTGGTCAATATTTTTTTTTTTTTTTGAATTGGAGTCTCACTCTGTCGCCCAGGCTGGAGTGCAGTGGCACACTCACGGCCACCCCAGCGTCGACCTGCTGGGCTCCGGTGGTCCTTCCGCCTCAGCCTTCCAAGTAGCCAGAACTACAGGCGTGCACTACCATGCCCAGCTAATTTTTTTATTAATTGTAGAGACAAGGTCTCATCAAATTGCCAGGACTGGTCTCGAACCCGCAGGCTCAGGCAATTCACTTGCCTTGGCCTCCCACAGTGCTGGGATTACAGGCTGAGCCACTGAGCCCGGCCTGGTCAAGAATTTTGAGAACCACTGCCCTAGGGGAACCTCAGGTTTCTTTTTTGTACTCTTTCTCTTCACACATGAGGGTGAGCAAGGATAAAATGTGTCCCTCAGGGGTTTTGGAGGCTGTGAAGCTGGAATTAGAGTTAGCAATGTGATTAGTTCAGCTCTACAAATGCTGTGGTGTCTCATTGGCTCCAATTTCTAGAGTCACCCTTTGTTTTAGAGTCACCTTCATGAAAGTCTTTTTTTTTCCTATGGGATCAGTGAAATCATTCACTGAAATCAACTGAGAAACCCAGGTAAGGGGCTGAGCTGGATGGCTTGACCAGACACCGCTAGCTTCAAGGGAAAAAAAAAACTCTTTCTCTTGGTGAATTTCCACATATATCATTGCTATCTCCAATCAAAATAGTACGACAAACCAAAAGAGATACTTTCAGGGTGTCAGCCAAGAAAAAAAGATACCAATGAGGTGATTTTTCATTGTTCCTTAGGCCTACCTGTTACCTGAGAAAAATAAGTCCTTGCAGCACACACACAGTCTAGCACAGGGGTAGTCAAACTATGGATTGTAACCTAATCCAGCCCACCAACTTGTGCTTATAATAAAATTTTGTTGGAACACAACCATGGTCATTCATTCACATATTATCTACAACTGCATTTGCCCTTCAATGACACAGCTGAAGAGTTAACAACAGAGACCATCTTGTCTGCAAAGTTTCAAATATTTGCTAACTCGCCCTTTAAATACAAACTTTGCAGATGCCTGTAGCTTAGCAAATCAGTAGATCTTGGGGATGGGATGGGGTACAAAAGCACCTACCTGGAAGGCTGTTTTGCTATATCGCCTTCTCAAACTTGTAGCAAAATAAAATATGAGTCCTGAGAACCAGCCGTCTCTCTCTCTTCTCTTTTTCTGTCTGCCTTGGCTACAGTCAACATGCTCGATATAATTTGGATGTTGTCCCCTCCAAATCTCATGTTGAAATGTGATCCCCAGTGTTGGTGGGGCCTAGTGGGAGGTGACTGGGTCATGGGGGGGTGGATCTCTCATGAATGGATTGATGTCTTTCTAGTGCTAATGAACAAGTTCTCACTCTATTCGTTCACAGGAGAGTTGGTTGTTTAAAAGAGCCTGGCGCTGACTTCTCTTTCTTGCTTGTTATGCTCCCACCATGTGACACACTTGCTCCCACCATGATTAAAAGTCCCCTGAGGACTCACCAAAAGCCCAGCAGATGATGGTACATGCAGGACTGTGTGTCAAACAAACATCTTGCCTTTATAAACGACCCACCTTCAGGTATTTCTTTATAGCAATGCAAAAATGAACTAATAAAATACTTGATCACAGCTTCCCTTGGGCATTGAGTGATTTACCACCAATCAGCAGAGGATGATATAGTAGTGCCATAGTCATACCAGCTCCTGATAACTGCTTGTTCTGACAACTGTTGCCATACTTTTTATGTTCTGACCCCAATCCTGAACCCAAGTGAACACCACTCCAGGACAATATGAATGGCTTATTTACCCAGAAGGCCTTTTGAATCCTGAAAAGAAAGTGGTGGCCAAATCTTTAGCTTCATTTGGAGGCAGAAATGGTGACTCATTACTACTGTTACTGAATTTGAAATGCTATTTAATATTGAAAAAAACAATATTAGACTGTGTGATAGAGAATCACAGCTGTTAAACCAGTTCAATTTTCTCCCCATCTCTGCATCAGCTTCTGTTGTTAGGGCAGCCAGCAAATTTTGATGTCTGTCTAGGTTCTTTGTTCTTTGTCTCAAAGTTATGACCAAGGATGCTTTTAATCTTGTGATGGTATGCTTTAGAAAAAAATGTAAAGATGGACTTTTCCTTATGTTGCTCAGACAGATCTCAAACTCCCGGCCTCAAATGATTCTCCTGCCTCTACTTCTCAAAGAGCTGGGATCACAGATGTGAGCTACCACGTAGACCAGCATGTCATTTTAAGTCATTAACCTCTGCTGCTTTTTTAAAGCTCTTTCTGCTGGTGCTACCCTTCCCCGTCTGTGTGGTCATCCTTGGTTGCCTCAGAGAAAGGATGGTAACCAAGGGATCAAAGTTTTGAGTTCCAAAAGTCCAGGCCTGGACATTAATACAAAGATCCGGAAGAATACATAGTCAAGAAGGACATAGTTGTGTCATGCTCAAGTCTAAAGGAGATTATCTGTTATGTGTGGGAAAGAGAGAACCAAAAGTAAATGAGAATCATTTGGATGCCAGTGGGTCCCTGAGGAAGCCTGTGCCCTTAACAAGGACAAGTCAGGAGATAACGTGGAAATAATGAAAGATCAGCCTAGGTTTGAGAATCCACATGTAAAGGGAACCAATGCCCTGCTTGCAGTTAAGGCTGAAATGGGCAGGAAGACCCTAGGATTTCCTGTACCCAACTTCCTATGGGAGCAGAAGACACATCCATTTGTTGTGTCTTCAGGAAGTTCAAGGCAATCTCCAGGAGTTTCTCAGAGCCCCAAGATGGACATGAACAGCAGGATTTTTCCCAGTATCAGAAAGCAATGTGGTCATGGTACATAAGCCATGAACTCCAAGAGGCCTTGAAGTTAGAAACAAGGGCAGACAGAGCAGAGACAGGAATGACCAAGGACTAAAGACCATAGAAGAATAAGGCTGGCTCAGTGGGTGCCAGGAGAAAGAGAAACATGAGAATGATTCCCCAACGTAGATCCATTCCGGGGAAGGGAGCAGGAGGAAGCACAAGATGGCAGAGTTTCCATCTTCTAAGGAAAAAGAACCCAAGGCAGGTGAAATTTTATTACTTGAAGTTTCATTCAGGTGCTATGATACATATTTGGTTTCCCGAGAAGAGAAGTTGGAGTGGATGAATGGTGATGAGGGCTGTCTTCTTTTTAGCAATGTGATGAAGTTATTCCTTTCCTGAGAATGAATGGCCAGCCCCACTGATGGCAAACAACAAAAGAGGGAGAAGAAAAAAACAGAAAAAACTAAGAAAGAAGAGAGACTGAGAATGAAGTGCAGTACTTAGTAAGTGCTGGACACAAGAGTGAAGGCAGGTGGAGAGAGAGGAAAGAGGTGTCCAAGTGGCAAGGAGGAAGCAGAAAGTCAAGGGCACACTGACCTGCAGAATTTTAACCTTTATTTTGACTGTGAAGATTTGGATTAAGCCGGGCTCGGTGGCTCAGCCTGTAATCCCGCGCCTTTGGGAGGCTGAGGTGAGTGAATTGCCTGAGCCCGCGGGTTCGAGACCTGCCTGGGCAGCGAGACCTCATCTCTACAATAAAATCAAAAAATCAGCTGGGCGTGGTGGCGCATGCCTGTAATTCTGGCTACTTGGAAGGCTGAGGGGGAAGGATCGCCGGAGCCCAGCAGGCCGAGGCTGCGGTGGCCGGGAGCGGCCACTGCACTCCAGTCTGGGTAACAGAGTGAGACTCCAACTCAAAAAAAAAAAAAAAAAAAAAAGATTTGGATTATTTAGATGTTTATACAGATGAGGACACATTTTTTACCAGGAAAAAGGGAAACTTTACCATGACTAGGATGTCCATATCATTTCTCTTTTAAACTGGGACAAGCCTATCATCCCAGCATCTTGGGAAGCTGAAGTGGGAGGATTGCTTGAGGTCAGGGGGTCAAGACCAGCCTGGGCAACATAACAAGACCCTGTCTATACAATAAATAAATAAATAGAAAATCAAACTAGACACATTTGAGTATGAAAGAGAGTGCTAACCAGATGAGAAACTAGAACACATGGTTATCCTCTCCAGGCCTGCAAGAGAAAAGGAGAGACTGATCATCTAAAGGAAACTCCTGTGTGTAAGTTCATTTTCAAGTGTATGAATTAGTACTTGAGGTCAGCTTTGTCCCAGCACTCTGTGTATGTGTGGTAAGCACTCAGTAAAGATTGTCCACTGAACCAGGTTGAGCCAACTAAGACACTTTGCTCTTGCCATTCTAGTGACAATTAATTCACCAAAGTTGCCTGAATTTAAGGAAATTGTTCTCAAATTATCCCTTGGGAAAAAAAGAAGTCATACTTGAGTCCTTGTAAAATTGTTCATATCACAAGATCCTCCCAGAATTATTTTCATAACAAAATAATTTCAGTGAAAGGCAAATTTGCCTGAAATGACTTCAAACAGTACTAATTTTGGATATTTATAGAAGTGATTAAATAAGTCACTAGTAAAAAGGAGTCAAATATATCTTAACGCAGATTTGGTCATTCTTTCTAGGCATGTGGTATCACCTAACATGTTTTGAGTGCTTACTGGGGACCAAGCACTGGCTAAACATTTTAATCATATAAAAACCTATGATGTCAGTACTCATATTATCCCATTTTGTGGAGGAGAAAACTGAGGCCCGGAAAGACTAAGTAGGTTGCTATTAGACTCTGGAGTAGGAGAGCCAGCATAGGTCTATAAACAGGCTGGCTCTGAAGTGCCCACTCTGGTCCCAGAATCATGCTGCCTCTTGCAATTACTAGCACTGCAGGTTAGTGTGAACAAGCCTTTACAGAAGCTCTTTGCAAGCAATGGAGTACACTGTTACATTTGAAGTTTACAAATACTTACTCTATGAATGTAAAAACCATGGCTGAGAATAGAATGTTCAATGGCCCCAAGAGACAAATGGCTGTATCTCAAAACAATTTAGACACAAACAAAGGTGGTAGAAACCTGGAAATTGCCTTCAGATGACCCTAAAAGTGCTTCCCAGAATGATGAAGACATCATCGTAATATCTTTCATAAAATGTGAGCATGAGAAAGTTATAAAGTAATGTTTTATGTTACATATGTATTTAAATATGTTACTAAATAAGTGGTTCTCAGCAGTAAGCAATTTTGTACCTCCACTGGAGGACATTTGGCAATGTCTAGAGACATTTTTTATTGTTAGAACTTGGGCAAAGGTGGTGGTGGGGGCATGTTATTGGAATCTAGTGGATAGAGGCCTGGTTGAAGCTAAATGAGCTTCTGTTCTAATTCTGTCCGTAGACCAAGTAACACTTGGCCTTGACAATTACCAGTTCTTGGGGCTGTGTTGTCACTCATGATTGGATGGACCCCATGATTGATGTTGGAAAAATGTTTCTCAAAGCATGTCTTTAAGGGCCCGAGTTGTGTGAAACATCCCTAAAGAATGACATTCATGGTCTTATGATTTGGGAAAATGCTATATATCAAATATCCCTTGTAACTTGGCAATGGGCAGTAGTATGTTCAAGTCTCTGAGAAGTCCTGCAAAATGCTGGACTTGGTTTAATCCAAAACTTTTCAAATGTATCTGATCAGGGATCCTTTAAACATTGTTTTTCAGACAGATAGAGGGTAGGGATGCTTCTAGTTTTGTCATGTTTGACTGTTTACATGCTGAGATAAATGTTGTTATGAATTACTTTCATTTTATTCCTTTTTATACTACTACAGAACATCATGCCAATTTTGGGGGAAAAGTATGTAAAGGTAAATGTTATATCTATGAATGTCATGTAAAAATAGGAAAGTAAGTCCTGTAAACTATTTTTTTAATATAAAAAGAGGATATAGGTCCTATCAGTTGGAAAACCACCATGGAGTGGTATTGGAGAGTGATCACCTAGGCTATGCCCTTCATCGGGAATGAATGAAGAAGGGATGTGGAACTGCAAAACTGGTAGCCACCATGAACTCTTCTAGTCCCACCTCTGACTTTACAGACAAGGAAACTGAGATTGAAGAAGGTTTCGTGGCTTGCCAAGGGCCTCACAGTTACCACAGAATACAAAGGGCTTTCTAGTATGGCCTGGCCATACCGCATTTCTTGAGTGGGTGAATAGAAAGTTCCAGAAGCAAATATTGTGCCATTATATTGTTTCCATAGTATTTACTGCATTGGTTCATGCTCACAAATCCTTGAAGAGCAATAGAATGATAATATGTTAAACATGTTTCCCTGCAAATCCTCCTTTCTCTCAAACTACATTTACTCTACACCAAAGTAGAAAGTTTAAATTGTCCCCCTGGAGATCATGTGATATTTTGGAAAGAGAATTGACCAAGGAGCCAGAAAACATCATATGAACAAAAAATCAGCCCTACTCTCAAGGATAATACCTTCTACATTCCTTTACCATAAAAAGTATTACTCATTTCATTGACCAGTGTAGGTTGAAATAAAATATGATTCTTTTGAAGGATCAAATCAATCCTGAAATGATCAAGGTATACCATGACTAAGCGTTTTCAAAAATGAGGAGTTAAGAGGTTCGGAGGCCTGGCTTTTTCCCTGGCTAGTCATGTGTACTTGAGATGGTCACTTCACTATTTTGTTTTCTCTATCTGCAAAGTAAGAAGGACAATGTATTTTCCATTTTTCTCAGGGTTGTTTTGAAGGAAAATAATACAAGGTACATAAAAGGTCTTTTAAAATTTCTAAAACTTCACAAATATAAGGGATTTTGATTATGACACATGTGCACAAAGCTTTTCCAACCTTAAATGAATGTAAATATCTCAGGAGAAATCTGTGTTGGGTCTCAGACTAATTCAGATTCCTAAATTTGATAACTGCCAGGTGGTTTCAGAGTGACTTGCTGATTAGTCCAAAGCATACTGGCTTTGTCCCTCTGGATGAAACCAGCAGAGAAGCCACATATTTCTGGAACTTACGTACAGATGTTTTTAACATGCTTTTCCATTTACATTCAACTGCAATGGTATTTCTCCATTTTCCCAAACAATCATAAAAAAAGAAGTGTTGTAGCATACAGCATTGTATACTCAGTCACAGCAAATGTGCGCCTTGACTTGGAGAGATTTCTGGATGCTTAGAACATTCTTTCTGACAGAGAGGGACTGTTACCCTCTGAGCTTTTTTTCCTCTTATTTTTGATTCTTTCTTTGTTTTTTTTTATCTTGTTAAAGATCTCCAGTCCAGGACCACCAAGAACATACCTATAGGTGAACACATTTGGTTTATTGCTCTTTGCAAGGAGAGAGACTGCATCCCATGGGGGAACCATTGGACATCTCATTAAGAGGTTTTCGGAAAAGGATTTATTTTAGAGGGGTAGGCTTGTGATTGGTGACTTGTAGAAAAGTTTAAGGAAGTGGTATTTTTCTTTATAGTGGATGCTGTTAAAAGGTGTGAGTAATTATACTGTTGGGCATCTTAAATCTTATATATAAGGCAAAGGGGCTTAATTGAGGCTAAAGCACTAATTGATAGAAGTAGCAGTCACTCATATTAGCCAGGAGAGAGACATGTTTGGTCATTTTTGTGACTTTAAATGCTCATGTTTTGTCTTCTGTAGTCACACATGATTACAGGGCAGTCTTGTTTTTGTCTTTATCCATCACAGTCACAGAGTGGCCTTGTCTGACATTGGTGGTCTGTAAAACTTTTTTTTTTTTTAGTTGGAGTCACACTCGGTCACCCAGACTGGAGTGCAGTGGCCGCTGCCGGCCACCGCAGCCTCAACCTGCTGGGCTCCGGTGATCCTTCCGTCTCAGCCTTCCGAGTAGCTGGAATTACAGGCATACGTTACCACGCCCGGCTGATTTTTTTTTTTTTTTGATTTATTGTAGAGATGAGGTCTCGCCGCCCAGGCGGGTCTCGAACCCGCGGGCTCAGGCAATCCACTCACCTCAGCCCCCCAAAGGCGCGGGATTACAGGCTGAGCCACCGAGCCCGGCTTGTAAAACTTTTATGCTCAACAGAGAGCATCAACACCCAACTATAAGTACCAGGCGAGCTTCCAGAAACATATAGGTCTAACTGATAGCTCCAGGCTGCCAGGGGCTGCTCTTCTCATTCTCAATATTTACCATGAAATAAAATCCAAATCCAAATACCTATACAAAACAAAGCCATAACTTAATGAATTTTTATAAGATAGATGACATTGTAACTACCATACTGGTCAAGAAATAGCTTTGCCAGTCCAGAAGACCTTCAGGTGTCCCATCTCAGTCACAGCCCCAAAAGTAGCCACCACACTGATTTGCACAGTCATCACTTCATTGCATTTCTTTATCATTGTACCACATGGTTTCTTTCCCTGGACATTGGTGTTTGGTCTGGCCCATTTTTAGAAAAGTGGTATGTCTTTTAAATCTCTTTGAATTCAGAGGTTTCCTTCTATCTCTTTCTTTTCTTATAATTTATCTGTTGGAAAAACCAATGCCATTTGACCTGTAAAATTTCTCAATGTCTGGGTTTTGCTATTTCTTATTCATGGGCAGTTCAACCCTGACTTTTCGTCTTTTGATTTCCTTTTGCTGACATCTGGGTCCAGAGGTCCAAATGGGCTCAAGTTCAATCACTTTGGCAAGTCTGTAGGTGGTGTATGATCTTTCCGTGGGAGGCATATTATGTTTCATTATCCCTTGAGCTATTTTTATAAGAAAAAATGTATGCTGTCTGTTTTCAGGTGTGAAATACTGACTTATACAGCACATCCCTGACCCCTGAGGAGACCAGCTGTGATTAGGTAATCCTGCCCAGAGGAAACCCAGAGACCATTGTTGAGGAAGGCTTTTGGAACACAAAGGATCAAGGATGTGAACTTGCAATTGTGCTAAATGTCTCCTTTCCCTTACATTACTGTGAAAATTTCCTTCTTACACTAGTTTTTTATGTGATGTGGAAATGCCTGTCATCCAGAAAAACTTAAAATAGAATATGGTGTCATCTGGCATAGATCACACTTTGTGATGTGATGAAAAATGCATGCCCTGTATAATGTAAGACGTATGCACTGAACACTTAGTACTAGACTATAGGATTCTGTGCTTGCTTCACACATTGCACAAAATACCCGGTAGTAACTTCTTACTGATTCAATGAAATAAGGAGGGAAAATATAGCTCAGGGTAACAAATGAATGCTGCCACCATTAACGATGATGCCAGTTCCTCCATAAGCAATAGAACTCCATGCCATCTGTTCTAAAAGTTCAAGAGATCAGCTAACACAGAGATCATTAATGTTTTATTTGTGTGAACAAATACTGTGACCCTTTTCCAATCTTCACTATCATTCTCCCTGTTTCAGTCAGAGTACTATCAGGAAAATAGAATCCATACAAGTTATTTTAACAGAATGAATTTAATATGAGGAATTCATTAAACTGATGTTGGAGAACTGACAACAAGTAAGGGGAACCCTGAGTTATCTCAGAGATTGTAACTGCAAGATGCAGCCACTACTCTATGGCTGGGTGGAAACAGGGGGGAGAATTGGGGTTATCTGAGACTGGAAGATTGGAGGAGGGTCTCCATGGGGCTTCCACTCAGAGTTCTAAGTGGAGAAACATCTTGATGGTTCTGATATGGTTGAGTGGGTGGGATAAGGCTGGTTTTGATGATGTAGGGAAAAAAGCAGGGACTGGAACCAACTGCTGGGAGAGAACTATTCCTAGGAGACACTTACAAAACCCACAATAAATAAGAAGGAACACACTCTTCTCTCTCCTCCAGTCTTGCTGTGCCCCGCTAGTGTCCCTTCATGACAGAGCCTAACAGGGAGTAAGTGGAAAAGCAGAAATGTAGAAGAGTGATTTGGGGCCTGAGAGACAAGAGCTCAATAACTGGCACACTTCTCTTTCTTCTAAACAGATACCTGTGATTCCCCTTGTTTTCAGTGGAAAGTATCAATTGAATCTTTTGAAACTTGTTTATACATACAAAGTTACTCTCAAGCAAGGGTGTGAGGGTGTGATGAGTGTCTTGACTAAGTCTAGTTCTAAAAAACAGCCCGTAATTTTGAATGTTAAGAAACCAGAGCATGGAAGTTCAAGTCCCTGGCTGATGAGCATTCTCCTCCCTTGCAACAAAATTCTTATAGATGCCAGTATCTCAGTTTAGATTCTTGAGCCTTGGTCTGTTCTCCATACCATCATTAATTAGTTCTCAAGATGTTTGTGTCCAATCTCAAGTTTCTAATGGCTAGGAGCACTGGGCAGGTGATTATTGGGGTCTTGAGTTTTCTCCAAAGGGATTAGTCCTAGAGTCTGGCCCTTCCTGCCCTACGTTGTTACCACCAAAAGGCTGGAATGAGACTTCCGCTTTATACCATGAGCTTGGATCCAGATTCAGTAGGATCTTTCTGAATGTGGGGTAATCAAGGAATCCTGGGTACTTTGGGAGGTTGTACATGATCTAAGAGCTCCCTGCTATTGTGCAGAGTATCTGAAGTTAACAAATACAGATAAACATCATATGCTCATTCAGCATATACTTCCAGGGCAAAGGTGTTACTCAATGACAGCTTATTCATTAATTATTGACTAATTTAGTAAATATTTATTGAATATCTATTATGTGCCAAGCACCGTTTTAAACCCTGGTGATATAGCAATGACAAAACAGATGATATACTGCCCTCATGAGGTTTGTAGTCTAGTGGAGGAATATATATAATAAACGCATAACTATGTAATATGAACTCACAATATGGTAGGTGTTATGAAGAAAAAACAAGCAGAGAAAGGGATAGCAAGTGACATTTAGGAGTATTTTAAGAGAGGGGACAGCTAAGCAGACACCTGATGAAGACAGTGGTGTTGGCAGATAATTCTTCATAGGTCTCTTGCATTTCTTCCCATCTTTTGAGCAAAGATGTTAACAATATTTGCACCAGATCATCTTTCCAATGATGTTTGTATATCAATCAGCCTCACAAGATAGAGATGATGTCACTCTCTGAGGCAGGAGGCAGATTCATTTCCTGATCTGGATAATAAAGATAATGATGTCTCCCTCCAGGGCAAAGCTTGGGCAGGCTTGCATGCAATTGGGAATTTCCTAAGCAAACCCAAGATTCCTGAGCTTTAACATAGAGCCACTACATGCATAGCATCCATCTGGGCCCACCTTCCTATCACCCTATGGGACTCAGAGGGCAGGAGAAACTGATGCAGACAGAAAGTTCATGCTATGCCACAATGAAGTCTTTTGTCTCTGACCCAGGAGTCTCTGTATTTTACCCACCTCTAGGAAACTGTGGCAGGCCAACTTGTTGGCTTGTAAGTGGGTAACAACTCAGATCATTTTCAGCTTTGACAATTGACTTGATCTCGAGGACACTGAAGGAGGTCTTTGGTTATCAGGAACACCAACAAAACCACATTTAAGCAAGTGCTCAAGAGTACCATCTTGATGAGATTAAAATCAAGAGTGTTGTGAAATCTGGGGCAACTAAGTAAAAGGAAAATTCTTGCAGCTATTGCTAAACATTTCAGGTCACTAAGAAAATACAAACTATAAGGACCACCTACACATCTGCTGGATTAAATTGAGTACACGCCAAGAGGTTCCACAAAAGGCTTAAAATTGCTTACATTCTCTAACACTTTTATTTGCTATAAAATGGATTCTGGCACATATTCACGTACCGTTGGTTGTGCCATTCTAAGTGCTTTTTAATATTCTATTTTTATGTATTGTGCAATTATGCCCAAGAAGAGAAAAATGTTTGGCAGCCAAGCCCCTTGACAAATCATATCAGGGCAAGGAAGGTCATAATAGCCTCTACAGATCACATTTCATCTCCAAGCAACAGTGACACAGTTTTTAATAGTAGTACAGGAACAATATAGTGGAGTTTGGCCCTCAGGATTTCCCCAAGTCTTTCCAAATACGTGGTGAGTTCAGCTGGATCAACTGACAAACCTCCAAAGGGAGCAGAAGAATTTAGGCGACTGTGCATATCAGGTTCCTTATGACTTTTTTGGAGCAATGTGCTATCTTTCCAGAAATGTCCATCATTTTCCAATAATTTTTAACTCAAAATCCAGCTTCACATAGAGAAAGGCTAGAGTACGTGGGCAATTATCTGGTCAGCTCTGAATTCAAGACTCAGAGAGAACCAATTCAGTTTGCAATTGCTGGAATGAATTTAATTTTCCATGCATCATATTTTAATTTTTTTTATTATTTTTAAAAATAGAGATGGGGTCTTGCTATGTTGTCCAGGCTGGTCTCCAATTCTTGGCCTCAAGTAATTCTCCTGCCTTGGCTTCCCAAAGTACAAGGATTACAGGCATGAGCCACCAAGCCTGACTTCATGATTCTTCTTGTTGGTTCAATAAGCTGATAATGACAATTATGATAGTACAAGGTATCTTAATTCATTTTTTGTTACTGTAGCAGAGTATCTGAGCCTGGGCAATTTATAAAGAAAGGAAATCTATTTCGCACAGTTCTGAAGGCTGGAGAGTCCAACATCAAGGCTCCAGCATCCAGTGAAAGTCTCCTTACTGCGTCTTTACATGGACGAAGGTGAACGTCCAGAGAAAGAAGGAATTCTGTGTCTTCACATGGCAAAAGAGTATAAGAGAGTAAACTCACTTCCATGAACCCTTCTTATAGTTACATTAATCCGTTTATGAGAGTGAGTCCCTCATGATCTAAACACCTCCCATTAGACCCCACTTTCCAACACTGTTGCATTGAGGATTAAATTTCCAACATATGAATTTTGGGGAACACATTCAATCCATAGCATCAGAGTACTAGAAACCCACTATGTACTATATTAACTGGCATAAAATATATGTTTCCGATCCCCAATCATCTACACTCACTGTGTCAATTTTACAAATTAAAGAGGTTGATCAAAAGGCAAAAGATATATAGCTAAGAGGCTGGGGTAAGCAGCAACAATGTTATTCAGCCCTCAAAAGAAAGTCACCATCATGATACTGATGGGGGAATGTGGCAATATGAATTTTTAACAGCTTTATTAAGGTATAATTTCATACCATGAAGTTCTTCCATTTTAAATGTACAGTGCAATGATTTTTAATAAATTTGCTGAGTTGTGCCATCAGTACCCATATGCAGTCACCCCCCATTTCCACCCCATGTCCCAGACAACCACTGATTTATGTTCTGTCTCTATAAATTTGCCTTTTCTAGACATTTCATGTAAATGGAATCATACAACATGTTGTCTTTTTATCTAGCTTCTTTCACTAGTATGATGAGTATAATATTTTTAAGATTCATCCATAGCAATGTGACATTTTGCTGCAAAGAATTTCACATCCAACTTCTAGGTTTCTTAATGAAATTAACAAGCCATAGGCCACACAGCTGATAAGAAACTGAATTTTAGTTATTTCCATATCCTTTAGTTTTATATTTGTTAGGATCATAATCCCTAACAGCTCAAAAGTCATGGAGACATCATTGTGAGCCAAATTTCAAGGTTTATGTTACAAATTTGGTGTCATCACATGATGAGGGCCTATGAGTGTTATGTTAAAGCTAATCATGTTTCTATTCCTGATATAGAAATGCCTTCTTACCTGCAGTGAAGATGGGTTTTAAGTGATCATCCCCTAAGTACTACTATCCTCTTATTTCTTTTTAGGTAGATGATTGAATTGTTACTTTAGGGTAATCAGTGGTGCAAATCCTGCTGGATTTCAGAACCTTTACATAAACAAAGCAATGCTTTCTTCTTAAACACATCCATGTGTGCACACATATGCAAAAACACACACATATACACACACATATACCCTTTGCCTCTGTGATTGTTTCACTTTTCTGTAGTCGAAGCCATCCTACCCCCATTTCCCCAACCCCACCCTCACACTACATTGTTCTCTTGAGAACTTGATTAAGTTGGAAAATATGTTTTCCAATGTCTTACTTAGGTTAGGCTAACTGATCATGCATTTGTACATATTATTGTATTTTTGAAGGATTTTTGAAAATTGAAATCTGTATGCATTGATACATTTTATGCATCAGCAAAGTGGCAAGTTTGGGTGATTTTTCGTGTATCCAGACACAGCTTTTTTGTATCTTCTCACCACATAAATAAACAGAATTCTGGAAAAGTGTGTATGAACATAGTTTTATTGAAGCTTTCATTGAAACTCTTGGTTCTCTGAGAGGGAAGCTACCAAAGTATCTGAAATAGTCATCTATTAATATTTTTCTAAGTAGTATCAACAGTCCACCAGTCTATGTAAAGCACAATCAGGAAAACAATAAATCCATTTATTGTCTCTGGAATGGTCCTCCATGTGTCACCATGGCACAGAAAGTCTTATAGATGGTAGAGGTGGCCAACTTAGAACAGTGACAGGAGTTAGAATTTAGACATCAGTGTGAACGTGAACATGTGTCTATGCAAGTTAACTCAGAAGCCAACAAGATGTTAGGCAGAAAAGGACCAAGAAATAAACACCTGAAGATTGAAAGAATGAGCTAAGACTCAGGACCAATGAATAGGACAGTCAAGAGCACAAGAATCCAGGGAAAGAAGTTAGTAAAACTAAAATACCAATAATTACTGATCTCATCCAGAAACTTCTCTTATCCCATATGTTCCATTTATATTTTCTACCTGTCTTAGTCCATTTTGTGTTATTCTAAAGAAATACTTGAAGCTGGGTACTTTATGTAGGAAAAAAGTCTTATTTGGCACATGGTTTTGATAGCTAGAAAGTTCACAATTGGACATCTGCATCTGAAGAGGGTCTCAGGCTGCTTCCACTCATGACAGGAGGCAAAGGGGAGTCATGTGTACAGAGATCACATGGTGAGAGAGGAAGCAAGAGAGAGATGGGGAGGGTACCAGGCTCTTTTTTAACAACCAGCTCTTGAGTGAACTAAGGTGAGAGCTCACTAACTCCTGAAGGGAGAGCATTAATCTATTGCCCTTATGACCCAAACACCTCTCACTAGGTTCCACCTCCCAACACCACCATACTGAGGATCAGATTTCAACATGAGAATTAGTGGAGACAAACAAACCATATCCAAACTACAGCACTACCACAACTTGTGACCCTAAGGGTATATTAAGGTTCACTTATGGATGTAGAACCACTAAGATTGTTGAGGATTCATTAGAAGAACTATACATAATTATGGTGGAGGAGGGTTGGTTAGGTAAGTAAAGGTCCAAAGGGAGAGTTGGAGTGTCAGATCAGCAGAAAGGGATTAACCAGAAAACCTAGGAAGCCCGGATCATCCAGCTGCAAAGTGTCCAGAATGCAATGGTGAAGACAATGGTGAGGTCTAAGGGAATCAAATGCCTCTGGTAGTGACCACTTCTCTGGAGCTACAGATCACCATATGGTAGTGGGCCTAAAACTGTTGATGGTCAGCAACTGAAAGTTAGGAAGAAGAGGTGGATGCAGGTGATGTAAAGGGAGGATGAGCAGGAAGCTGCTGGGTACCTCTGTCCATTACCTTCCCTAGCCTCAGAGACCTTCCAAGGGTAAGGATTGCTGCTTCACTTATGACCCTCAAGTCTCACATAAGTTCCTCTTTAGACCAACTCCAACCTAAAACCATATGTGGAAGGGTCTTCTGGGAAACGGAGCTCCCAGCTTAACCATGTTGACAAGAGAACAGTCTAGAATAGCAAGGGAATGACAACAGCTAGCTGACAAAAGAGAAAAAGTGAAATAATCACAGTCACCAGTAAACTGAATTTTTTGGCCATCTGGTCCAGAAAAGAAAGCTGAGGTAACAGCAGAGATTCACAACTTTCTGTGGGCTATACTGACCTGGATTTAGACTGTAAACTTTATGGATTCTGGAAAAAATATGCACATATGATTATCGAGGCAGTTCTTTAAAGGCCATCATGACTGTCAAATATGATGCTCTGAGGTGCTGCCAGTTTTCAATCAAAACTGGATCTAGAGCTGGGGTTGGAAAACTCTGACCCACAGGCCAAATATGTCCTGCTTTCTGTTTGGTTAATAAAGTTTTATTGGCACACAGCTATGCCCATTCATTTACATATTATCTGTGGCTACTTTCACACTACTGGCAGAGTTGAATAATTGCAACAAATCTATCTGGCCTATTTGCCAGCACCTGTCTGAAAGTATACTGTGAATAGTAAAGGTGACCACATAGGAGTTGGAGGTAGTGGATGCCAAGTCCAAGGGAGGGTGCAGGAGGCAGGGCAGGCAGGAGAGCTAATGGGGCAGACAATAATGGTGTCCTTGTTAGGATAGGCTAACTGCTGTAACAGACTCTGAAGAGTACAATGGTTCAAACACAACAAAAATATATACCTTCATCCTGTAATAGTTCAGAATGGGTGAGCAGTTCAAACTACCTTTGCTATTTTCAAATGTGCATTTTCCAAAGTCACCCCAGATGTGGTCTTCATTCAAGTCAACTGGAAGAATGTGGAGAAATATCCATGGGAGCTCCTATGGGCCAAGCCTGGAAGTAATGTTCATCACTTCTGCTCAGACTCACTCCATGGCCACCTAACCACAAGGAAGGCTGGAAAATTTGGCCATGTGCCCAAATGTAGAGTTTCATTATGTGCCCAGAGAGAAGGAAAAAATTGTGGATTTGGTGTTTAGCTAGCATTACCTGCTACAAAGCACTCTACTTATTATGCTTGGTATACTCTTTACAATTATTAACTCAGTTAATCCTCCCTGCAACTACCCCATGAGACAGATATTATCAGTGTCTTCCTTTTTTACATATGAGACACAAAGAGCTGTTGTAACTTGCCCAAGGCCACACAACTTGCTTGAGTTGGAACCCAGGCAGTTGAGCACCATGGGACATACACTTAGCAGCTGCCCTGTGCTGTCTCTCTGCATAACTAAAAAATGTTAGGTAAAGGCAGAGAATGGAAGCCACCAAGCTGGGCAAGCAAAGGTTCAAGGCTCAGAATGGCATTCTAAGGAGAACTGGGGATATACGGAGGGTCAGGAAGAGAGCAAAGGGCTTCTAGCAAACACAAGAAGAAAATGTCACAACAGACCTTCCAAAAATTTACCAATTTTGCTTAAGATAAGGCAAGCGAGGGAGAAGGAGAAGGGCCGGCTGAGCGCAAGTTAAGGATCAATGCTTGAGCTTCACTCAGGGAAAGAGATTGCGTTGACTGGGCCAGAATTTCTCAAACTGTAATGTGCACACACATTACCAGAGGATCTTGTTAGCTTGTGGATTTGGATTCAGTGGGGCCTAAGATTCTGCATTCCTAACAAGTTCCCAAAAGGTATGAATGCCACACTTTGGGTAAAGACAGCTTAGGCTAAGAGGGACAAAATATATTTAAAATGGCAGCTTATGACTTCCAAGGCAGCCCCACCAGCCACCTTCCAGGGTTCAAATGGAGCATAGGTTTAAATGAGATGGGATTCTTCTAAAGCTAACCACCAGGAAAAACATGACATCCAGATGCCAGAAGGCTCTATGCCAGACACTGTGTCCCCTCCGCAAAGACCTTGAACCAGCAGGAAGGCTTGCTCTGATGATTTCCAGGCATGGGAAGGGAGGGAGACATCCACGCGAACACAGGGAGTTCACGTTTGGAGGAGAATGAGGGAACCTGAGCTGGGCTTTGTGGGCATTCCACACAAATGTGTCCACACGTATGTGTTCACACATGCACACATAGTTAACATTTATGGAACTAATTTTATTAAGCAGTTATGTGCAAAGTGCTATTTCTTTAAGACATACAACCTATAAGGATACGTCAAACAGTTAGCATTGATTGTCTCCGGACCATGGAATTTGAGGCCAAAGAGTTCTTTGGCTTTCTGATTTAGACAACTCTGTGTGGTTCTGAGTCATTACAGTAAGGATACTTTACATGCCAAGGATCAGAATACACCATCTGGACTACCACAAATACATCAAGCTTCTCTTGCTTCTATCCCTTTGAACAAATGCCTTGGCCTGGAATTCCATTGAACACTTGGCAAATTCCTGCTCTACTTTCAGGTATAGCTCCCATGCCACCTCCTCCAGGAAGCCTCTGTGGTGAAGTCTAAGGCTGAATCCAGGCTCTAAAATCAAGTATTCCATTCACCCTATTATGACTGTCTTACCACAGTCTATT
Organism: Cephalopachus bancanus; assembly: GCA_027257055.1. Classification (NCBI taxonomy): domain Eukaryota; kingdom Metazoa; phylum Chordata; class Mammalia; order Primates; family Tarsiidae; genus Cephalopachus; species Cephalopachus bancanus. The sequence continues at coordinate 265,736 of JAPVLO010000691.1, forward strand.
GCTCTATCTGGATCATTTCTGCTATTTCTTCCATGGGACAGTGAGCAACTTGAAGGCAAAGGTTTTGTTTCCTTCTTTCCTGTATGTCCAGCTCCTAATTTAATATGGTAACCATTTAATTCATGCTTGTTTGGTTTTTTTTTTTTGAGTTGGAATCTCACTCCGTCGCCCAGACTGGAGTGCAGTGGCACGCTACCGGCCACCACAGCCTCGACCTGCTGGGCTCCAGCTATCCTTCCACCTCAGCCTTCCAAGTAGTCAGAACTACAGGCACGTGCTACCATGCCCAGCTAATTTTTCTTTTTTTATTTATTGTAGAGACGAGGTCTCGCCAAGTTGCCTGGGCCGGTCTCGAACCCGCGGGCTCAGGCAATCCACTCGCCTCGGCCTCCCAAAGTGCTGGGATTACAGGCTGAGCCACCAAGCCCAGCCTAATCCATGTTTTTTAATGAATCACTGTATTGATACATACACATTATCATGCACTGTGGGTCCAATTTTTAGCTGCTACCATCTGATTTGCAAGCCATGCTGTGACGATTCACAATAGCAAAAACATGGAAACAACCGTGCTGCCCATCAAAACTGAACTGGACAAAAAAATGTGGTACATATAACACAATAGAATATTATGTAGCCATAAAGAAGGACAAACATAAGGACTTCACAGCAACCTGGATGGATTTAGAGTTGATTATACTCAGTGATCTGTCACAGAAATAAAGAACAGAGTACCATATGTCCTCACTCATAAGTGGACCTTGAACAATTATAATACTGTAAGGAAGGGATTGGCAGTAGTGGGAAACTGCCGGCGGGAGTGGGGGTGGAATCGGCAGTTGAGGGAAACTGTCAGGGGAGGGAGGGACACACCTTGTCAACAAGAGTACCTGCATAATGAACATTTGTATACCTAACCTGAAATATACCCCACATCTTTAAAATTAAAAATTAAAAAAGGGAAAGTCATGCTGTGACCTAGACTAGGGCTTCAAAATGTGGTCATGATGGTTTACCACAGCTTATGTTCTGGGCCAAGTTCCTAATTGGGCATGAGGCTGCTGGAGTTACTATACCACTTACAGGGCATTGGAGTGACTTCGTGAGCAAATCCAAATTTTGGATCCTGCATTTGATTTTCAACAGTCACCTAGCCTCAGCTAGAGTTAAACTCGAAGTAGCTGTTGGCAAGCTCACAATTTGTTCAGGATCTCACTTTGCCATTGACCTACATTCCCCACCTGTAAGTAATTTAAATTCACCTGGCGTTGTGTTTGGAGAAGGTAGCCAAGTCATGTTAAGGCAGACTGCCCCAGCCCTCGCCGTTGGAGAAATCATTCTCAGCAAATCCTCCCCAAGAAACTAGCTCTTATCCTCTCTGAGCTAAGTCAAGGGGGTAGAGTGCCGGCAGACAGCCCTGTTTTCTGACTTTCTGTGCAAAATGTAGTCCGGGAGGAAAGAAAGCAACTCTGTTTCCAGAGGAGGAACCTACAGCAAAAATCACAGAGATAGACAAGCTCTTTTTTTTTTTTTTTTTTTTTTTTTTGAGTTGGAGTCTCACTCTGTCACCCAGACTGGAGTGCAGTGGCTGCTCCCGGCCACCGCAGCCTCGACCTGCTGGACTCCAGCGATCCTTCCACCTCAGCCTTCCAAGTAGGAATTACAGGCATGCGCTACCACGCCCGGCTGATTTTTTGATTTACTGTAGAGATGAGGTCTCACTGCCCAGGTGGGTCTCGAACCCACGGGCTCAGGCAATCCACTCACCTCAGCCTCCCAAAGGTGTGGGATTACAGGCTGAGCCACCGAGCCTGGCGATAGACAAGCTCTTATTTTTGAAAGATACAGATCCTCAGGGACCATGGCCTTAGACACATAGAAAGTAGCAAAGAAATACTTCCTGAGCAGGCCTAGCATTTTGCGCTTCTGTAAGCCAAATCATACTCCATTATCTTTATGAAATTATCTTAAGACTGTACTGTCCAAGACAGTAGCCACTACCCTCATGTGGAGATTTAAATTTAAATTAATTAAAATGAAACAAGATTAAATACTCAGTTCCTCTGTTGCACTAGCCACATTTCAAGTGTTCAGTAGCCACATGTGGCTAGTGGCTACCATATTAGACAGCACAGATAATGAACATTACCATTGCCATAGAATGTTCTATTGTACAGCACTGGTTTAAGAGTGAGTGGTGCTTTGTGCTCTATTTTCTTCATGAAATATGCCCTGCAAGCTCTTTTTTCTGGTCGTTTTCCCAAATGCATGAGGAGGGCTTGCCTATTAAGATGAGTTCTCTGAATGGAATGGAAGGGAATTAGGAATGACTAAGCCAGCAAACCCTATCGTGCGAGTTCATCATTTTCAAGTTCTGCTTTTTCAGCCCCTCCACTGCCTTTTCCACTGGCTCACGGGGTCTCAGCAGACCCAGTCAGCCTCAATCATGCAATTTCCACCAGGATGCATGTCACACAAATAAAAGCAGGATTTGTAGTGTGAAGGAAAAATCGCATACTCCTGGGATGGGGTTTTAACTGCCTTCCCAGATGTGAGGCCTAGGCCATTCCTCTGGGTCTCTGATGGTGTGGTTTCCAGCATTTTGAAGGCAGCTTTGAATACCTCTGGATATTTTATAGGCTGAGGAAATTGAGGCCTCATTTAATAGCATAATATAAAGGATCTCCCCAGAGTGGAGTAAAAAAGAAGTCCAGATTCAAAGCAAATATTCCTAGAAGAACTATTCTCTCATTTTTCAAGAAAATATGTGCATAGTCAGGGCATGGTCAGGAGTAAGGAGAAGGATTAGAAGACTTGATAAGGAGGAATAGCTCCTTTTTTTTTTTTTTTTTTTGAGTTGGAGTCTCACTCTGTCGCCCAGACTGGAGTGTAGTGGCCGCTCCCGGCCACCGCAGCCTCGACCTGCTGGGCTCCAGCAATCCTTCTGCCTCAGCCTTCCAAGTAGCTGGAACTACAGGCAAGCGCTACCACGCCCGGCTGATTTTTTGATTTATTGTAGAGATGAGGTCTCGCTGCCCAGGCGGGTCTCGAACCCATGGGCTCAGGCAATCCACTCACCTCAGCCTCCCAAAGGCGTGGGATTACAGGCTGAGCCACCGAGCCCGGTGAATAGCTCCCTTTTAAATGTCATTTACAAATACAGTTTATACAACATATGTGTGTGTATATATATATATATATGCATGCATGTATATATGCAAAAAATGTACTTTTTTGCTTTTTTATGGGTTCCCCATGAATACTAAGAAGACACTAGAGATGGTAATGAATCAGACATCAGCTAGAGCCCTGGAAATCTAGACAGGAGGGTCAGTTTGGATGTGGCTGAGCAGACAGACCTAAGTTACTTTAGATTTAAAAGGCATTAAGATGCTTTGGTTTCCCCTAGTGATTCTCTTTTGGGAAGCCATAGAAAGAAAACTATTTGGAAAAGTCACCAACTGAACACATATTAGATCTCACTTTTCCCTCCAACAGTCTGTTTTATTATTTTTAAATTACCAAGTATTTCATCAGTACATCTAAAAACCAATAATTTCTATCTGTTGTTTTTGTTTGTTTATATCAGACTATCTTCCAAGAATAGATTTAAGACAAATACAAAACATTGCATACTTTTGAAACTCATCAATTGCTGTTAATTTGTCAATCATTACAAATATATCAATTGCTACATGTAAGCCTTTTATACATTGTATCAAATGTGTTGTTTGTTACAAATGTACCTTTACATATATTGACTGGAACAATGTTGAAACATGAGAGATACGGTAGGCTGGGTGTGGTAGCTCACGCCTGTAACTGCAGGACTGTGGGAGGCTGAAGTGGTAGGATTGGGCTTGAGCCCAGGAGTTTGAGATCAGCCTGAGCAATATCGTGAGATTCCATTTCTGTTTAAAATTAAACAAAAATAAAGTGAATAAATCAGACAAAGGAAAATAAAATAAAAATAAAAAGGAGCCATAAGTGAACTGCTCAACGTGCACACTATGGCCCTACTATTGATTCTGAGCTTTCAAGTCGCCAGTGCAAAGAGAGAAACACAGGCAGTTATGTGATTCTGTGTCCATAAAGAATAAACTAATTCTTAGGAAGAAGTTTTGTTCTCCCCTAGTCCTAGCAAAGACACCAAGGTGAAAGTGGTAAACAAGGACCTCATCAATGACCCTGTGAAAAATAGACAAGTTTGATACTTTTTTTCTTCTAATAAGGCCAATAAAAATGTGCAACTCTGAAAGTTTCAAAAAGCAATTCTTAGGCAAAAGGCTTGGGGATCAATATATTTTTGTGTAGTTAAACAGTTTTCTGATGGATTACTTAGTCTAAGGATAAGTTGTAGAGCTGTGATTCTTGGTGTAGGCGGGGAACTGAGGGGCCCTATTTGAATCAAAAGAAGCACTTTATCAAAATACATAAACACCCCTTCCTTCTCATTGCCACACTCCCCTGAGATATGGTAGGTCTCCAGGATGTTTGTTCACAAAGGTATTAACAATGAGCCTGCAATGAATTCCTCACGTGTTAGGGTGAGGGCCTTATGGAGTATAAGTATTTGGTGAGAGGGTAATAAGGTGCAGGAATAAGAGTCACCTAGGAAGCTTTCTCCAAGTTCATCTCTCTAGACTCCACCCTTGACCTAAGAACCAATGTCCCTTAGAAGAAACCATGACACATATATTCTTAACTCCCTTACCAGATAGGTCTGATGCAAACCCCTTTAAGAAGTGCTAACCTGGAGCAATGGATGGGCCATGTACTGTTTGAGCAAATAGTTTTCTCAAGAAAATGTTTCAAAAAGAATGAATTCCGAATTATACTCCCCACTGAGCACACCTGGAGTGCCACTCTCCTTCCAGCTTATCAGCCCTGTGATGTATTTAACAGCTAGTTCACCCAACACAGCAGATGTGACTGCTGATTAAAGTAGGGGAAACCAATAAAGCAGCATTTCTAACAGACAGCCTCCTTCCTCTGCCTACTCATGTGTCACTGGACACAGTTAAAATATTCTATTGGTCAGAATCCAGATCTCATCTGTTTCTTTAGGTCTTTGGCCTTTTGAGGTGTCTTGTGGTTATAGAAGCAGTTGCAATACATCTAAGCCCTGCTCGAAATGCCTTTGGTGAAAAGGTATCATATAGGTTATATGTCTGGTACCTAAAAAAAACTGACACATAAAATTGTCTTGGTGTTTACTGAAATGATTTGACTTAAATTCATATATAATAACCATATAATAATGATGATATGAATGACATTCACACATCAGATAATACAGATAGAACAACTACCCATTTGACCCAGGTAATTTGACATGCCTCAAGATTTCTGAACATATCCAAAATAATAAAGTTTTATCTCTAAAATATCAAAGGAGGAGAAGGGAAAAAAGCAAAAAAAAAAAAAAAAGCAAGACAGCAAAGTCCTCAAGTAGTTGTGAAGGCAACAAGGCAACACAGTCTTGGATCTTTCCTGATAGATGCGTGAAAAAGTTCCTGAAATTTCTTCTACTTGACAGTCTGGCCCAGCTCTGAGTGTCCCCGAGATACCTCCATCAGTGCTCTTCTCTTCTGCTTGTTACCCAGTTATTAAAACATTATTCCTGAGCCAGACAGTGGTGCACACCTATAGTCCCAGCTACTTGGGAGGGTTAAGATCTCTTGAGCCTAGGGATTCAAGGCCAACCAGAATAACATAGTGAGACTCTATCTCTAAAAAAAGAAAATGGATAATTCCTGGAAATGAAAGTGGAGCATTACAGGGAGATAAACACATGAGGAAAATCAGCTGATGATGGAATTGGCTGAGGGAAAGACAATCAGGAGCTGATTTCTCTCCACTAAAAATGAACAGCACCCAATTTGTGACAGCTTGTGGGAAACTCAGTTTCCCCGTGGAGGCAACACTCAGTCACCCACCAGTAGAAATAACACTAACTGCCATTGCAAAACAGCTTTTCATCTAATAAAAAAGACAAAACTTTATTTTATTTGATTTTCTGTTCTAGCTGCATAGCTCAGAAATTACTTGGGATTAGGGTGGTGTATTTTTTCTTCCTCTGGGGATTTATAAGGAAATTTGAGGGCCTACATCTTTTGCTTTGCTAATATTTGGGATAGCTAAAATCTGTTGACAGAGGAGATGGGAGGAGATGGCTTTCATTCTTTCATTCAAGAGGCAGGCCCAGGATTCTGGTGCTACTTGCAATAAAAATGTTTTTGATGAAAGATGAATGGTAGGACATTCCATCACATTCAATTTCCTGTTCCCATTTCAAAGACAATAGTCTGTTTTTAGGGTAAAAGGAGTGCATGTATGCTGATTTGGTTCATAGGAAGTCATGTGAAATGCCTGTTTTAACTACTTTGAAGAGTGCTGGGAGAAGACATTGTAGAAGAGTTGCAAATATGTTGATCTGTATGTATTTCATTTCGTTTTGGACTTTTGTAAAATATCACCAAAAAAAAAAAAAAGACATACTCTGGCCCTAATTTATAGTCTTCAAAGGAACTGTGATTTCTGCACCAACTCCAATAAATATCCTTAGGAAGATTTAACCTTGTACCTCAGGGTTAAGATCTTTAACTTTTTACTTTTGAGTCAGGGTCTCACTCTGTCACCTAGGCTGTAGTGCAGTGACATGATTATGGGTCACCAAAGCGTTGACCCCCTGGGCTCAGGCGATCTTTCCACTTCAGTTTCCCGAGTAGCTAGGACTGCAGGCAAGCACCACATGCTGGTTAATTTTTTAAAATTTTTTTATTCTGTAGAGATGATGTCTTGCTATACTGCCTAGGTTAGTCTTGAACTCCTGGATTCAAGCGATCCTCTTACCTTGGCCTCCCAGTGTGCTGGGATTACAGGCATGAACCATGATGCCCGGCCAGATTTTTAACTTTTTGAAGTACTTTTGTTGTAAAATAAAATATAGAAAAATCACACAATGCAAATATATGCCTTGGTGACATATTCTAAGTTAGCACCCTTGTAACCATCTCCAGGTCTCTTTTTGATTGCTCATCTGGGAAAGCCACAGCCATGTCATGAGGATACTCAAGCAGCCCATGTAGACATGGGCAGCTGCAGCCTCCCACCAACAACCAGCACCAAATTGCCAGCCATGGGAGTGGAGGAGGCTGTCCCACTCCAGTGGGACTGGAGTGAGCTCCAGTCAAGCCTTCAGGTGACTGTAGCTCCAGTCAAACCTTCAGATGGCTGCAGCCCCAGCTGACAGCTTGGCTGTGACCTTATGTGAGACCCTAAGCCAGAACCACCTAACTGAACCATGCCTGAATTCCCGACCCACAGAATCTTTGAAAAGAATAAGTATGAATTGTTTAAGCCACTAAGCTTTGGGATAATTTATATTAATTCCACTAACATGACATTCCAAAAAAAATTCTATCTGAATTAATACCACAGCCCATAGTCTAATAATTAGCCTTATTACCCTTTCTCTCCTAAACCATTGACACAACACCAACATAAATTTTTCACTTACCTTTTTTACTGACTCCCTATCAACACCCCTACTCATTTTAACCACCTGACTACTCCCCTTAATAGTTATAGCCAGCCAAAACCACTTATCAAAAGAACCACTTGAACGAAAAAAACTATATATCTCTATACTAGTTACACTTCAAATCTTCCTAATTATAACCTTTACTGCTACAGAACTTATTCTTTTCTATATCCTATTTGAAGCAACTTTAATTCCCACCCTAACTGCAACAATAGATAACTAATGCAATTATTCTTGGTGCAGTTTGATGTATTTTACTATCCTCTGTACTTCCTGCAAATCAGCAGCTAGATCCAGAGATTTATCAGATTCTGGATTGTTCAAATCTCTTTGACAAGACCACAGGATGGTGACATGTCTTCCTATCAGGAGGTTCATAATGTCTGATTCTTTCCTCTGATGAAATTACCAGTCATTGATGTTTAATGTCTACAACTATTCACTCAATGATGAGTTGCAAAATTAGCTATTTTCTAATCATATTTTCTCTTTTTCATTCATTAGCTGGAATACTTTTATAGACATTCCAGTCATCTACTATTAGTTATCTATTGGTACAGTTCATAAAGGAAAGGTAGAATAAGTGTTTTATTCATTTCCTTCATTTATCAGTTTAAAAAAAACAAATTGATTCCTCATCCTTTTCTAAAGGTGATAAATCATCATCACTATCAATATCACCATCATTTTAAGTTTTATTATGAATTTATAGTTAAGCATACTTGATAAGTTTCAATCCATTAAAAAGTATCATTGTTAAAGCTTAAATAGTACCATATTGGCCAGTTCCTGAGTCTTTTGACATGATCTTAGTTGCCATTGAGAGTGTCCTTGCTATTTAGTATTATAAGATTTTCCAGGCTCATCTTGTACATTTCTTGGTCATACTTGGAATCAGTATTTCTCCGAGAAGCTTTTGGGTATTTTTAGTAAGAAAGCATATTTCAGTACCAGTCTGGCTGCTGGAGATGCTCATCTAGGGTAGGGAGAGGGAACACACACACACACACACACACACACACACACACACACACACACACAATCTCAGGGGTATATAATGATATTTCAAATTCAAATGAAATATAGAGCTTTTATTGAAACACTTCTCTCTTACATTTACACTTCCTTTCTTCCATACCAAGAATCTGGGTTCTCAAAGACATAGAGATGACAGAACTAAAATATCCCAAACTTAATCGTTTGTTTTACCTTACATTACACATCAAATGGCCTCAGGGTGATAGTACTAATACTACAACCGGTATGATTATTGAAACATTAAAAAAATTATAAATATTCTTCCCATTCTCCCCTCCCAATTTAAAAAAAATAGTTAGTTGTACTACATCTACCTTGTCAGAGCTTATAGCCATTACATACTATACTCTCTCCCTCCACCCAATTAGTTCTCATTGGTCAGCAAGGGAGAGGGTCTGCCAGCAAGGCAGGTGTTACGATCTCATGTAATCTATTCCCAGCAGTACCATTTCATTGCCCAGTCTATTGGTTAGAAGTGAATCACAGGCCTCAACCACAATCAAGAAGAAGAGGTTGCACATGGGCATGAATACTACAAGCAGAAATCATTGAAGGCCATTGTTAATTCCATCTACCACTGCAGCCTAAAGCAATGATACATGACAGAGAGAGATCACAAAACCCTGGACTAGAGCAGTGGTGCCTGGAATAAGAGAGAGGGAGTGGATGAAAAAGATGTGGAAGAAAGTGAACAAACAAGACTTTAACACTTTGGATGACGAGGTCATTGAAAGCTTGTATATCTCACATGGAGGACAGGATGATAGTAGGAAATCTTCAGACTGGTGCCTTTGGGCAGTATCTGGCCAAGTTCACAACCAGCTTTATTTCTACTGATCACTTCTCTAGCCCAGTAGAGGAAAATAATGAGATCAATATTTGTGGCCACATAATATAAAACTTGGGAGAGTCATATATAGCTGTCTGTTTTTCTGAGTTACTATAGTCTGAAGTACTGAAAATAATTAAAGGATACCAAATAGAAGTTTCTCCCCAGAAATTGGAAGATTTGGATATCTTTACATTTTAAGTAAATGTTATAGAGGGAAGCTTATATGACAATCAAATCAATTTTATAACTCTAGTTCAATTGTTTGCTGACATTATCCCTTACCTTTTCATATTCAAATACCTTTAGACATTATGAGGTACCAAGAATAATAGGGCAGCTAGTTAGCTTCCATATTTACTGGATCACATAATAAAGTATTTTAAATATCTCTGTCTAAAATATAATTTATTCTTTCACTTCACCAACTGTGTTCATTCAACTGGAAAAAGGGAGAACAGGTGCGTTATAATTTCAAGTATATTGTCAGGATAACTTTCTCAACCCTACTTTGGCTTCAGATGCCACGACTCTTCAACAGCATTCTCAGTCCCGCCCACTACCTGAGCCAATTCTGACACAGGGATGGAAAGGGGATGCTCAAGCCTCCTCTCAAACAAAAGAAAGGTGGAGAGTTAGCCTTACTAGTCATTTCATGGGTCTTTTTCTGCCTGTGAGAAGTAGAAGCCCCAAATGTCCTGAGTGGTCTCTTGACTTCCCCAGTCCCCAGCTATGGTTGTCCAATTCATACTATGTGGCTGCAGCCTCCATATCCTTTTCAATTCTCCAGATCTGGTGTGAACTAATTCCTCTTCTCTTGGAAACTGGACTCTACTCCTGCTTGCTCTGCTGCATGGGAACCCTGCCATACCCCCCAAATTCACTAAAACACCATGATGCCACTGTCTGCCCGACTTTGCCTACCCTTCAGCCTGGTGAGAAAAATCATGGCCAATAGTGATTACAGAGAATTCAGGTTTTTCTTCATTGCCTCCTCACTCTTTCCCCCACCCATATTGATGCCTTAATCCAGTCCCATTCACAAGGCTACTCCCAACACCGTAACTTGGACTGCTGGTTTTCTCTCCAGAGTACAACAGGCCCAATTGGCACTCCATCTTCACCAGCCCATGTTACTGAAATCCCAATATGCCCATGGCTGGCCATACCCTAAACTGGAGGTCTCTTGATCGCATAAGATGTATTTCAGCCCCAGTTGCCTCAGTACCCACAGAGTCTTGTACAAAGTTAATACTCCAACAAAGTTTGTGAAAGGGAATTTAAATCAGATACTATATAGCAAAATGTAAAATGCTATTATTAGGAGTCAGTATTAGGTAAAACTCATGTCATCTAGCCTAGTATAATCACGTAGTTAGCCAAAACACTCTTCACCAGCCCCTTAAGTAACCAGATTTTTTTCTATATTCTGCTTTCTTTATTTTTAAAAAGAGGCAGGTAATAATAAAACAGATCATTTATAACTGCCAACTTTTAAGGTAATTGCCTACCCTGCATATAATAATCACCAGCGGCGCTTTTAAAAAACACTGATGCCTTGATTTCACCACCACCACTCCCAAGAGATTCTGATTTCGTTTGGTCTGGTGTGTGGCCTGGGCATCAGACATTGCATACAAATTGCCTGGGGCTTTGTTGAAATGCAAATTCTGATTCAATAACTCTGGGTTGGGGCCCAGTTTAGCACAGTCTTCTTGAGTTAAAATTGCCTGTGCACTCTGACCCAGGAATTCCCAACTAGGTATTTTTCTTATGGACATGCTTGCACATATACAAAATGACAAAGGTATGCAAAATGTATTGCATTAGAGTTTGTGCAACAGCCTAAATGTCTGCCAGTAGGGAACATGTCTAAGAAAATGGTAGTGTACCCATAAAATGCCATAGAAGACGTTATAGTCTTTAAACACAATTGGGAATAATCTGCAAACTACATTGTTACTTGAAAATAAGGAAGTATTAATAGAAACAATGCAGTTATTTACAAGCATTTTTATGACTATACAGACTAGAGGAGGGTCTGTAAGAAAATAGTAACCATGGTTGCCTCCAGGGGGGAGAATTGGGAGACTGGTGTCAAATTAAAAATGCAAATTTAGTAATTAGAGATTATTACGAGTAGTAATAGTAATTAGAGTAGTATTACGATTATTGCAAGGAGATGCAAGAAACTAGTGCTACAGGGAGGATGCTCTGACCCTAAGATCTGCAAACTTCTCAAGTTTTAGGCAAAAAGGACTTTCCTTTTATAGGGAAGCATAGATAGGCCAGGAAAAAACAGAGGTGGGGCAGTGAGATGAACGGGAGTGGCATCACTGGACAGTGGATTGGAGGCCAGCCTGTTCTCAAGAGTGGCCACGGCTGGTTCAGACTGAGGATGGACCAGAGTTCTAGAGCCTGGGCTGATTGATCTGGGGGACTAGAGTTCAGCTAGTCATTTTTAAGGCAAAGAATGGAAATTTGGAGAGTCTGTGTCTGACCTTGTACTAGATAAACAAGGGGGTTATCCATGAGTCATGTCTAACTCATACAGGAAAAAGTGATTCTTTGCAATAAGCCATTTTCTGGAACATGAAAGGGTGTGAGGATTTCTGGGCCTTCTGCTGTCTTCCAGGTGCACAGGACTCAGGTTAAACCCCATATTGTCCCTGGAGAGAAGAGGAGCAGTACTTTTCATGGCGTAATCTTTTGTCCTTAAAATTTTATCTACCCAAAAATTTTAAAAAGCATAACACTTTGAAATGAACGCATTTTTAGTGAATAAACAAGAGACCACAGATTCCAGAAACGCCTTTTCATACTACAGCTTAGGATGCTTCCAAAATGGCTTTGAGTGTAGAAAGAAGACTTGAGCAGCGTTTATTGAAACTTTGGAGAAAGTGCTGAAAGCTAACAAAACTTTCTAGTGTTTCGATAACTCGGTTCGGAATTTCACTCCTACAGATATCAGGGGAGCTGTGTGGGTAAAGCCAGCACACCACATTGAAGAAACAAGCCCTATCTCCCCCTGGGTTTAATTTCACAGGAAAACATTGTAGTCCATTCCCACGAATGTGCTGAGTTTTCTAATCTCCACTTCTCATACAAACTAAAAGAATAAACCCTGAAATAAGAGACAAACTCTAGCCTAAATATATGCAAATACCACACTCCTATTCAAAGGGATTTTGCTGAAGCACTGCAGTTCTATCACACTGAGCTCTTGCAAAGACAGACAGGAGATGAGCAGAGTTGGGGAATTTTCTCTCACCACTGTGGTCTGCAATTTTTCTTACTTTTACTCTTCCTTCATCAGCTTGCCCCTACTCTATCAGATTTTAGCCCTGGCCTTTTGCCCTTCAGGTACTTAGGCCATGTTTACACATCCAAAATGCAGGCCTTATCAAAACCCATGTTGCACAGAGTATTTGTTAATTTGATCTGCCTCTTTTGAGCACCAGAAACTTGATTTCAATCACCAGTTAAAGTTCACCAGTCCAATTATCTTTAACAACAATTGAAGGGGTTGCTTCACAGACAGTATCATGACGACAACAGAAAAGTAAGCTCAGAATAATTAAATCCACCTTTGGGAAATGAACTAAACGTAGCTTACTATTAACTTAAACAGAGATAAGACTAAGACAAGAGTGGAGATGGGCTGGTTATGACATCAACTCCCAAGTCGATCTCAGGTATAAATGGGTGATTCTTAAACAGGAGAGCCTGAGAGAAATTTCTGCTGTGGCCTATGGTTGCCGTTAGAAAGTAACTTGCAGACCTCTTATTGCTGGAAGCAGAAGTGACTGGTGGCCCCAGCTGCCTGTGAAATCCATCACAGCATTTGTGCTGAGGCTACGACTCCCTGTCTATGACTGACTGTGGCAGGTACTAAGGCAGTCTGTTCCCAGGAGACACAACTTGCCTCTAATGGAAGACTTGGACTCCAAAACTTTCAGGCATCTCTGCCAGACCTTTCTTCATCAGCACAGCAGTCTAGGATGCTTCCACTGACCCTCATCCCCTGACTCCTTCCCTCAGGGTCAGATTTGCATTGAAGTCTGATAGCCCTCCCCAGTTCTGTGCCCAATTTTTTTCTGTTGTTCCATATAAATTTAGGATATTTTTTATTTCTGTGAAGAATGCCATTGGTAATTTGATGGGGTTTGCACTAAATCTGTAGATTGCTTCAGGTGGTATGGTCATTTTAACAATATTAATTCTTCCAATCCATGGGCATGGAATGTCTTTCCATTTGTTTATAACCTCTTCAATTTATTTCATCAGTGTTTTCTAGTTTTCCTTGTAGAGGTCTTTTAAAGTTTGAGGAAATTTATTTGTAGACATTTAATTTTGTTTTTGGTAAATATTGTAAGTGGGATTGCCTTCTTGATTACTTTTTCTGCTGGTTTGTTGTTCATGTATAGAAACACTACCGATTTTTGTATGTCAATTTTGTGTTCTGCAACTTTACTGAATTTGTTTACTAGTTCAAAGACTTTTTGGTAGAGTCTTTAGATTTTTCTATAAATAAGATCATATCATCTGCAAACAGGGAAAATTTGCCTATCTCTTTTCCAATTTGGATGAGCTTCACTTCTTTCTCTTGCCTAATTGCTCTGGCTAGGCCATCTCTCCTTTGATACAGCCTGGAAACTACTGGCTGTCTCCCCTGTTAAGTTAGGCATGCCTTTTGTCTCTCTCTTTAAACTGCATAATTTGGAGACATTCTGGGTTTTGCCTCTCTAAGCTGCACTGAAGTTGTTGAAAGGCATTAAAGTTGCAGGATTTTCTCAGTAAAGTAATATATAGACTTAAAATGACCCCCAAATGTTTCTTCCACCATAGAAGCTACTGACTCAGTGATAACTCAGATGTCCATTCAGATATACTCACTGTCTGTTTTGCTGCTTAGCCTCTTTACACACTCACATGTGTGGGCCACACAAATACACGTCTCTTGTCAATTAATTGCAAATTATTTTGTCTGAATGTAACTTTGCTACATCAAATATTGAATAATATTAGTGGAAAATGATTTTAGCTCAAGATCCATGTTTACCTTTGAAAATGAATCATTAAGCATAGGAAATTGATAACAATATTGTCTCTAGGAAGGGATATTGAGTGACTGGGGACAGGAACAATTGGGAGGTTGACTTTTCGCTTATACATTTTGGAAACTTGAATTTTGTTCTGAGAATATCTTTTTCAAGTTTTTAAACAACAAAAAAGGATTAGCTCATGACAAGCAATTAAACAATGAAAATGTAATTCTTCTTGGATTATTTAGACATCTGGCTTTACCTACTTGATTTAATCCTATGCTTGGCTTGGTGTGATCAAAGCTCTATGGTGACAACCCCCTGATCAACTCCACCTCCAGCTTGACTTACCAACCACAGTTTCTCTCCCCAAATTCTTTTCTTTTTGTAGTAATGTAGACTCTAATTCTCACTTTCTGCCTCCACTCATTTGTTCCTGGGAAAGGAAATTAATTTAACCACTTTTGCCCACAATAATGGCTGTCTTTAAAGTGTTCACATATATGTATAGGCACAAAAATACCTCAAAGATAAGTGAACTATCTGTAACATTACCACGCTCTTAAAGGGATTGGAAATAGTGAGAAACTACCAGGGGAGGGGGAGGACATACTTCATCAATAAGAGTGCCTGATCTCAAGCCAGGCAGACCAAAGGGGGGCCCAAACTTTGCCTGTCCAGTGATCACTTGTATACCTAATGCTGAATTGTGCCCCACATCTTTAAAATAAAATAAATGATAAAAATAAAATAAAATAAAACAAGAGGAAAAAAATTACAAATAAATAAATAAATAAAACATCTCTAAATGCCTTTAAAAACTGATGACTTCCTAAGGGGAGAAAAGAAAGGTACAATATTTCTCAATCAACATATGGAAAGCATTACAGACCATGGGGTGAAAGAGTCCTGAATTCCATCCAGGAGATCACCCTGGTTATAATTATAAACACTCGTGAAATAAAATACTAAATTACCTATGTATAAAGCAGCAATATGAAGTCCTCAGCTCTTAGCCAGAGGCAAACAAATATTTTTTTCATTCTAAAGCCAGTGATTTATATTTAGAATATTTCCAAGCTGAAACTAGTATTCTCATCGTATTTATTCATAAAAATGATAAACGGTCCATTTCCTGGTGAATGAGACTTCCTAGCATTCAATAGAAAATAAAATACAAAAGAGGGAAAATGTCACTTAGCAAGGTATATGTATTGCTTTTTTTTTTCTCAACTGACAACTAGAAATAGCATGAAAAATGAGTGTCTCACAGTTTCCTAAGTTCGACTTCATTTCTAGGGCCACTGAGCCACAGCATCTAACTTTCTACACTGTGGCAGACAAAGACCTGTGGGGAGAGAATGAAACAGTCTGGAATAATAATCCTCTTGGAACTAGCACATAGCAACTAGAGGTGACCACTTCATGGTAACGGAATGTGAACTGCCACTATCAGAACCCAGGGTTTAGTAGAGAATAAAATTCAGCAGCTCTCTTGGAGTTATAAATGGAATTTACAACTGGTTCTGGTAAAACGAGTCACCTTTCCAAACTTACAGTCTTATTATCAGTGCTGCCTTTTTTTTTTTGAGACAGGGTCTCACTCTGTCACCCAGGCTGGAGTGCAGTGGTGTGATCATGGCTTACTGCAGCCTGAAGATACTGGACTCAGGAAATCCTCCTGTCTCAGCCTCCTGAGGAGCTGGGACTACAGCCACACGTCATCATGCCCAGGTATTTTTATTACTATTATTTTGTAGCGATGAGGTCTCACTATATTGCCTAAGCTGGTCTCGAACTCCTGAACTCAAACAATCCTCCTGCATCGGCCTCCCAAACTGCTAGGATTTCAAGCATGAGCCACTGCACCTGTCCAGTGCTGCTTTTATACTTCTCAGAGCATCCACATTTCTGTTTCTCTTACCATTCTCTACTCTCTTTCACACCTCCTAGTCTCTCACACAATTCCTTATCTCTCACATAAATCCTTGCCTCTCAGGCAACTCCCCATCTCACAATTCTCTTTTTTTCCCACAGTTCTACAGTAGTCCTACTTTTTTTTTAATTATAAAGATGTGGGGTACAGTTCAGGGTTAGGTATACAAACATTGATCATGCAGGTACCCTTGTTGATGAGGTATGCCCCTCCCTCCCTTAGCAGTTTCCCTCAACTGCCAATCCCACCCCCCTCCCCTGACAGTTTCTCGCTACTGCCAATCCCTTTCTTATAGTATTATAATTGTTCCAGGTCCGCTTATGAGTGAAAACATATGGTACTCTGTTCTTTATTTCTATGATAGATCACTGAGTATGATCGACTTCAAATCCATCCAAGTTGTTGCAAAGTTCATATATTTGTCCTTCTTTATGGCTGCATACTATTTAATTGTGTATATGTACCACATTTTCTTTATCCAGTCCAGCTTCGTTGGGCAACATGGTTGGTTCCATGTTTTTGCTATTGTGAATAGAGCTGCAACAAACACACGTGTGCAGGTATCTTTTTTGTAGAATGATTTGAGTTCCTCCGGGTATATTCCCAATAGGGGAATTGCTGGGTCATATGGAAGGCTAATTTCTAGTTCTTTCAGAAATTGCCACGCTGTCTTCCAAAGAGCTTGCACTAGTTTGCATTCCTACCAGCAGTGTAGAAGGGTTCCTTTTTCTCCACATCCTCTCCAGCATCTGTTATTGTTTGTTTTATTAATGATGGCCATTCTTACTGGGGTTAGGTGATATCTCAATGTGGTTTTGATTTCATTTCTCTGATGATGAGTGAGGCTGAGCACTTTTTCATGTGTCTGTTGGCTGCCTGTATATCTTCTTCTGAGAAGTGTCTATTCATGTCTTTTGCCCACTTTTTAAAGGGGCTGGTTTTTTTTTTCCCTTTCGGCGCATTTGAGTTCCTTGTAGATCCTAGATATTAGGCCTTTATCAGATATACAGTTGGCAAATATTTTTTCCCGTTCTGTGGGCTGTCTCCCTGTTCTCTTGATGGTTTCTTTTGCTTTGCAGAAGCTTGTTAGTTTGATGAGGCCCCACTTGTCTATCTTATTTCTTACGGTATTGGCCTTCAGGGTTCTGAATAGGAATTGGTTGCCAGTTCCAATTTCCATAAGGGTGTCTCCTGCATTTTCTAAGATTCTTATAGTTTGAGGTTTTATGTTTAGGTCTTTGATCTATTTAGAGTTAATATTTGTGTATGGTGGTAGGTAGGAGTCCTGTTTCAATCTTCTGCATGTGGTCAGCCAGTTTTCCCAGCACTATTTACTGAATGGGTTCTCCTCTCCCCAGTGGTTGTCGTTGGAGGCTTTGTCAAAGATGAGTTGGTTGAGAAATTGAGGCTTTGCTTCTGAAATCTCTATACTGTTCCATTGGTCTATGTGCCTATTCTTGTACTAATACTAGGCTGTTTTGATTACTGTAGCCTTATAGTAAAGTTTGAAGTCTGGAAGTGTGATACCTCCTGCTTTGTTTCTTTTGCTAAGGATTGTTTTGGCTATTCGTGGTCGATTATGTTTACATATGAATTTCTGTATTGTCATTTCCAGGTCTGAGAAGAATGGTGTTGGTAACTTAATGGGTATTGCATTGAATCTGTA
Organism: Cephalopachus bancanus; assembly: GCA_027257055.1. Classification (NCBI taxonomy): domain Eukaryota; kingdom Metazoa; phylum Chordata; class Mammalia; order Primates; family Tarsiidae; genus Cephalopachus; species Cephalopachus bancanus. The sequence continues at coordinate 283,796 of JAPVLO010000691.1, forward strand.
CATTGCCTTTGGTAGGATGGACATTTTAACAATGTTGATTCTTCCTATCCATGAGCATGGGATATTTTTCCATTTGTTTGTGTCTTCTTGGATTTCTATGAGCAGTGCTTTGTAGTTCTCATTGTAAAGGTCTTTCACTTCTCTGGTTAGGAAGATGCCAAGGTATTTCATTTTTGTGTGTGGCTATTGTGAATAGGATTGTGCTTTTAACTTGGGTCTCTGCCTGCTTGTTGTTGGTGTGTAGGAATGCAACTGTCTTTTGCATGTTTATTTTGTACCTGAGACTTTGCCAAAGTCTTTTATCAGTGCAAACAGGTTTTTGAAAGATTCTCTTGGATTTTCAAGGTCTAGGATCATATCATCAGCAAAGAGGGATGACTTGACTTCCTCTTTTCCTATTTGGATACCCCTGATTTCCTTCTCTTGTCTAATTGCCCTAGCTAGGACTTCCAACACAATATTGAACAAGAGGGGTGAGAGTGGGCAGCCTTGTCTTGTTTCAGTTTTCAGGGGAAATGTTTCTACTTTCTGTCCATTTAGCAATATGTTAGCTGTGGGCTTATCGTAGATGGCACTTACTATTTTGAGGTATATTCCTTCTCTACCTAGGTGTTTGAGGGTTTTTATCAAGAAGGAATAGAGAATTTTATCTCTATCAAAAGCTTTTTCTGCATCTAATGAGATAATCATGTGGTTCTTGTTTTTACATTTGTTGAAGTATTTAATGACATTTATGGTCTTGCAAATGTTGAACCAGCCCTGCATCCTGGGGATGAAGCCTACTTGGTCATGGTGGATGATTTTTGAGCTGTGTTTTTGGATTTGATTTGCTAGAATCTTGTTGAAGATTTTTGCATCTATGTTCATAAGAGATATTGGCCTGTAGTTTTCTTTATTGTTGGATCTTTATCTGGTTTGGGTATCAGTGTGATATTAGCTTCATAAAATGATTTGGGGAGAATTCCATCTTTCAAAAATTGCCTGGAATACTTTCAGTAGGATTGATATCAGCTCCTCCTTGTATGTTTTGTAGAATTCTGCTGGAAAGTCATTCGATCCAGGGCTTTATTTGGTAGGTAGTTTTCATATGACAGAGTTGATTTTCTGGGTTGTTATTGGTCTATTAAGTGTCTCAATGTCTTTTTGTTTAACATGGGGAGGTTGTGTGATGTTAGAAAAATCTTCATTTCATTTAGGTTATCAAGTTTGTTTCCATATAGGTTTATATAGCAATCTCTGATAATCTTTTTTACTTCTTCAGGGTCAGTTGTGATTTGATCTTCTGTATTTATGATTGTGTTTATTTGTGCTTTTTTTCCTCTTTTTCTTGGTCATTCTGGCTAGGGGCCCATCAATCTTGTTAATTCTTTCAAAGAACCAGCTTTTTGTTTTGTTCATGTTCTCTATGATATTTTTGTTCTCTATGTCCTATATTTGGGCTCTTATTTTTGCGATTTGGATTCTTCTGCTAAAGTTGGGGTTTTGGTGGTTTTCTCTTTCCTGCTCCCTTAGGTGATTTGTTAGGCTCTTCACGTCTGATCTTTCCGTGTTGTTATGTGTGCTCATAGAGATATAAATTCCCCTCTGCAAATTGCTTTCAGGGAATCCCAGAGGTTTTGGTAAGATGTTTCTTCATTTTCATTTGTTTCCAGGAATCTTTCAATTTCTGCTTTGATTTCAGGGTTAACTCAGTAGTTGTTCAGCATCATGCTATTTAGTGTCCATGTCTTTGTGGGCTTTGGGGAAATGTTGGTGGTGTTGATGTTTACTTTTATTCCACTGTGGTCTGAGAATGTGCATTTCAATCTTATGGAATTTGTTTATGCTTGATTTATGGCCAAGGATGTGATCAATCTTGGAGTATGTTCCATGTAGAACATGATGAGTAGAATGTATATTATGTGGTTGTTGGGTGGAATAATCTGTAAGTATCTATTAAGTCCATTTGGTTGAGTGTCAAGTTTAGGTTCTGAATCTCCTTGTTGATTTTTTTGCCTTGATGATCTATCTAGGGCTGTCAGTGGGATGTTCAAGTCCCCTGCTATAATAGTGTCAGAGTCAATATCTTTTTTTTAGTTTTTAGTAGTTGCTTTATAAGTGCTGGTGCTCCTGTGTTGGGTGTGTATATGTTTAGGATGGATATTTCTTGTTGATGAATTGAACCTTTTATCATTATGTAGTGTCCTTTTGCATCTTTCAAAATTTTTGATAGCTTAAAGGTTGTTTTGTCTGATACTAAGATTGCAACTCCCGCTTTCTTTTGTGATTCATTTGCCTAGAAACTCATTTTCCAACCTTTAACTTTGAGTCTGTGTGTGACCCTTGAAGTGAGATGAGGCTCCTGGATGCAGCAAATAATTGAGTCATGGTTTCTTATCCAGTTCGCCATTGTGTGTCTTTTCAGTGATTTAGTCCACAGTCGTTTCAGCGATTTAGTCCACAGTCTTTTCAGCATTTAGTCCATTCACATTCAGGCTGATTATTGAAATATGATTGTTTATCCCTGTCATGAGTTTCTTTTAAAGTTTTTCCTTTGTTTGCTTGTTTTCTTTTGGCTTTGGGGTTAATGTATGTGTGTGTTTTCAAGTTTCTTGTTGTGCTGTATTCTCTGCTGATTCTGTGCTCTGCTGTTCTCTTGGGAAGTATGTGGTCAATCTTTTTCTTCTTTCTTCTGTGCTTAATACCTTTTTAAGTGTCTCCTGTAGAGCTTGTCTGGAAGATGCATAATCTCTTAGGAATTGGATGTCTGGGAAAGATTTTAATTCTCCTTCACTGATGAAGCTGAGCTTGGCTGGATAGAAAATTTGGGGTTTAAATTGTGTATCTTGAGGACTTTGAATATTGGGTTTCTTTCCCTTCTTGCTTGTAGGGTTTCTGCTGATAGGTCTGCTGCTATTCTGATTGGTTTTCCCCAGTAGGTAGTCTGACCTTTCTCTCTTGCTGCCATTAGGATTTTTTCTTTTGTGCCTTCTTTGTGTAGGCGAATTACTATGTGTCTAGGGGTTGGTCTTCTCATTTGATGTCTTGTGGGGGTTCTCTGGATCTCTTTAGCTTGGCTGGTCACATCTCTGGTGAAATGGGAAAAATTTTCTTGGATTACCTTCTGGAATACTTGCTCCACATTGCTCTCCATTTCCCTTTCTTCTTCTGGGATATCAATCAGGTGTAGGTGCAGTCTCTTGATATAATCACACGTCTCTTGTAGGCTTTGTTCTTTCTTTCTGAGTCATCTTCCTATGTTTTTTTTACAGATTGGGTTAATTCCATGTTCTGGTCTTCAAGTTCTGAGATTCTTTCTTCAGTTATATTAATTCTGCTTTCCATGCTTGTCATCTTGTTATTTATTTCCTGGATGAAACTTTTTATTGCCAAAATCTCTGTTACAAGTTCTTTCAGAGTTGCATCTTGTCTTTCTTGAGTCTCATTCACTCTTTCCATCCATTCCCTAATCCCTGTCATATTCTGGGGACAGTCTTTGGTGACTTCCATTGTTTGGGCACCAAGGTATGATTTTTCAGGAGTTTTGTCTTTGGTACACTTGAAATTCCCTGAGGTCTTCCTTTGGCTTTTCCTCATTTGTGACAGATCTCTTGTTTTTCTCTGTAGTTCTGTTATTCAGTGCCAGTGGGAGAGAGGCTTTCCCTTCTGACGTTTGCTCAGACCTCTATTCTTCCCCGATCCAGGCTCTGGATTTGTTCTATTTTGAAATAGAATGGTGGATGGGAAGCTTTGCTGTCTCTTGTATTTTTCAAAATTTGAATAAAGTGGGAGATGGGGCACACTGATCTCTTTGGAGTTCTTCCTCCTCCTTTCTGGCCACACCCTTTGTCCCACTACTGGATCAGAGTAGGGGGTGAGGTGCCTGGAACTCAGCACTCCTCAAGTCCCTCTGAGGTTTGTGCTCTCAGGATATTTCCTTTGGTCCACGATCAAGCCCTGAGTAGTTAATCCACCAGTCACAGAGATCAAATCTGTTGGTCCCTGATGAGCAAGACGGAGCATTTTCCTGTCCTTCCTTCAATATGGTGGTGGGGTGCCTCTCTTGTCCTCTTCCATGGGAACTTGCCTCTGGACTCTGTCCACAGCCCCTTCCAGTGCCCTGCCAGATGCTGAAGTGATGAAGCAAAGCCCTGAGCAGTCTCTCTCATCCTTCAATGGTGTGGGAGTGCCTGGGGCAATAGTGACTTCCCACCGCTTTTCAAAAAGAAAACTTCTGTCCATTTAAAAAAAAACAATAGTGCTCTGCTTCTGCAACCCAGGAAGAGCCAGGAACAAAGTAAAGAAGCTGCAGCACCTGCTGTTGCACCAGGGGCCTGGTCACCCACTCATGAACCCCACTTAGACAGTCTCTCCCAGCGTTTTCTTGCCAGGGAGGGTCTGTTTATTTAAAAGAAAGAAAAGAAAAGAAAGAGAAAATGGCGCTTGGCTTCTGCGTCCTGGGAATTGCTAGGGTCCAAGCCCAGATGCTGTGGTATCAGCTGCTGCACCAGGAGAGCCCTGGCCACCGATTCCGTAGCCCTCACTCAGTAAGTCATTCACAACCCACTCGTTCACCCGCACATACACAAAATTTTCCATAAACTCACTCACTCACACGGGGACTTGCATAGTCCAACTTGCTCGGCCGTCATCTTCCCTTCCTCTGCAATAGTCCTTCTTTATCCATGGTTCTGTCTTACAAGATTTAGTTACTTGCAGTCAACCACAATTTGAAAATATTAAATGAAAAATTCCAGAATCAAACAACTCATAAGTTTTAAATTATGCACTATTCTCATTAGGATTATAAAATCTCATACTTTAGGAACTGTTTCCAAGATCAGTGATCAGAAATCAAATTGCCTGTGGTAGTATCACAATGCTCATGTTCAAGGAACCCTAATTTTCCTTATTAGTGGCCCCAAAGTACAAGAGTAGTGATGCTAGCATTTTGAATATGCCAAAAAGAAGCCATAGAAATACTTTCTTTAAGTGAAAAGTTAAGCATTCTTGACTATATAAGGAAATTAAAAAGTTGTATGCAGAGGTTGCTAAGATCCATGGTAAGAATGAATCGTCTCTAGCATATAGAACTTGAAACGCTATTGAAATTGACCTAAAAATTTCAGATTGCACAGGCATTAAAGAACACAGTTATGGAATACAATCCTTGGATGGAGCACAGCATTAAAATTGTCCATATGGTCATAGAAAGATTACGTCTGCAGCAACACTTTGATGAGTTAAAAAAAAGAGAAACGAAACAACTTCCAACTACATTTTTCTTCCAAAAGATTTTGGCAAAATCCTTCCATTATCAAGGATTCCCCACCATTGACATTGATGATCCAGGATTACTTGAAGTGGATGATCCTCCTTCTGACATATTGTCAGGAGATCAATAGTAGCCTAACACTATGTCACAATGCTTACATCATTCACTTCATTTCATCTCATCACATTGTATCATCTCACACCATCACAAGAAGGGTAAGTACAATAAGATATTTTGAGAAAGAGAGAGAATACATTTGTATAACTTCTATTACAGTATATTGTTATAGTTGTTATGTTTTATTGTTGCTGTTGCTAATCTCTTTCTGTGCCTAATTAATAAATTAAACTTTATCATATGCATGTATAGGAAAAAATATAGTATGTATAGAGTTCAGTACACTTCACAGTTTCAGGCATCCACTGGGGATCTGGTAATGTACACTCCAGGGTTAAGAAGGGGAACACTACACATTACTTTTTTGTAATTCTCTGTCTTTTTCACATTCTCTCTGTCTCCTACAATTCCACGTGGCTCCCACAATTCTCTGTTCTCTCACATGATTCCTTGCCTTTCTCACAATTCAACATACTCTCCCACAGTTTCTTGCTTGTCTCATAAGTTTTACTGTCTCCCACAATTTTCTGTTTCTCCCTTAATTTTTTATTTATCCCACAATTTCATGTGGTTCCCACAATTTCTTGTCTTTCTCACAATTCACCATCTTCCCCATAATTAATGTGATTTTCACAATACTCTGCTCTATCCCATAATTTTCTAGAGCTTTCATTCTCTCTCATAATTTCCCCTTTCCCTCACAGTTCATCATTCTCACAGTTCTAGATTATTTTATATAATTGTCCTCTCCCACAATTCTTTATTCTTTCCCAGAATTTCTATTCCCACATTCCTTGAGTTTCTTTCAATTATTCATTTTCTCCCACATTTTCTCATAATTTCCCATAATTCCTTTTGTCTCCAACAACTCTTAGTATCTCTCATAATTCCCTATATCTTTTACAATTTCATACAGCTCCTGCAATTCTTCATTATCTCCCACAATTCTACATTTTTCCAATTTCAACTGGCTCTCGCAACTTCTTACCTTTCCCACAATTACCATTTTCCCCATAATTCCATGTGGTTTCTCAACAATTCTTTGTTTTATCCCACAAATCTGTGTATTCTCTTACAAGTCTCCATTTTTATCACAATTCCCCTTACTACCTCTAAATCTCCCCTTCCTCTTCAATATTCTCCATTCTGTTCCATAATGCTTTGTTGTTTCCCACAATTCCTTGTGTTTCCTACAGCTCTTCACTTTCTCCTACAGTTGTGATTTTCCCACAATTCTATGTGGTCCCCATAATTCTTCATTCTCTCCCATAATTCCGTACCTTTCCCACAATTTCTTACATTTCTTATACTTTCCATAATCTTCTGTATTGTCTTAGAATTCCTTCTATTCTTCCACACAATTCTCTATTATTTTCCTTTTTGAGTCGGAGTCTCACTCTGTTGCCCAGACTGGAGTGCAGTGGCTGCCCCCAGCCACTGCAGCCTCCACCTGCTGGGTTCTGGTGATCCTTCCGCCTCGACCTTCCAAGTAGCTGGAACTATAGGCGCGCTCAACCACGCCTGGCTAATTTTTTGATTTATTGTAGAGATGAGGTCTCGCCAAGTTGCCCAGGTGGGTCTCGAACCTGCGGGCTCAGGTGATCCACTCACCTCAGCCTCCCAAATGCGCGGGATTACAGGCTGAGCCACCGAGTCCGACTTATAATTTTCACAATAATAAATTTTATCTAAAAATTCTACATCCTGTCTCACAATCTCTTTTTACACTCATGATTTTCTGCTTTCTACCACAATTCTCCATTCTTTTTCACAACTCTGTGTGATTTCTATAAGCCTCCCTTTTCTCCCATAGTTTCATGCCTTTCCCATAATTCCCATTCTTTCCCATAACTCCATGTTGCTCCCACAATCCTTCATTTTTAAAAATTTCCATGCCTTTTTCATAATTTCCATTCTTTCCCACAGTTTCCTTTCTCTGTCACAATTTTCTATGACTCCCATAGTTCATTTTCTTTCAGTTTCTTGTCTTTTCCAAAATTCCCTATTTATTCCACAATTTTCTTTATACTCTTAGAATTCCCCCACTCTCTCAATTCTTCCTTGTCTCTAAAATTCTCCCTTTTCTCCCCAAATTTTACATCCTCTTTCACAGTTCTTTTTTTTCTCTGATAATTCTCCATTTTCTTTCATAATTCCCCACTATTTTCTACAATTTTCATTCTTTCCTAGAATTCCTTGTTTCCCACAATTCTTTTTTATTTTTATTTATTAATTTATAATACAGAGTTTCACTCTGTTGCCCAGGCTGTAGTGCAGTGGCACGATCACAGCCACTGCAGCCTCAACCTGCTGGGCTCGGGTGATCCTTCCGCCTCAGTCTTCCAAGTAGCCAGAACTACAGGCATGTGCCACCACTCCCAGCTAATTTTTCTTGATTTATTGTAGAGACGAGGTTTCTCCAAGTTGCCCAGGTTGGTCTCGAATCCCTGGGCTCAGGCAATCCTTTCACCTCGGTCTCCCAAAATGCTGGGATTATAGACATGAGCCACCATACTCAGTCCCCACAATTCTTCATTCTTTACTACAATTCTGCGACTATCCCACAATTCCATGTTGTTCCCACAATTCTCCATCCTCTCCCATAATTTCATGTCTTTTCCATAATTCTCATTCTCTTCTACAAGTCCCTGTCTCTTTCACAATTGTCTATTATAATACTTGATGTAAAATTTTATAGTTATGTCTTTAAATGTGTGTTTCTCTTATCTGTCTATGAGTTTTCTAAAGTTAAAAATACATCTTATTAAAGCTTTCTATCCTCTATATTGGTGCTACTCACAATGCAGTCTGCCCACAGGTGTCAGTTTACACACTGTTACTAGTCTATGACAAGATGAGGAGCCATCTTATGAAGTAAGTATGCATTGCTTACTTCATCAAAAAAGTTTTGCTATACCAAAAATGTCATCCTAATTAAACTCTGTGCTTAGTGATAGCACATTTAAATTCTAGTACAAGCTTCTTATCACAGTTCCTATTATATACAAGCAGTCACTGAAGCACCCTGTTAGTAGGCACTGAAGGAACAGAGGAATCAAGGAATCTTGAACATCATTTATTCAACAGTATTTGTTGAAAGGTGGTGCTGCTACTCAAAGTGTGGCCCTTGGTGCGGTAGGTTTGCATCATCTGGGTGCTTGTTAGAAATGCAAAATCTTAGGCCTCATATCAGAACCACTGAGTCAAAGTCTGCATTGTAACATCAGTGTACATAGTACAGATTGAGAAGGTATGGATACAGCCCCAGATATGGTCATCAGGATTGACATTGCTAAAGAGATGACATTTTACTTGAGAGTTGAATGATGAGAAGAATCCAGTCATATAAGTATCAGGGCAAAAAGTGATTCAGGCAAGAAGATCAGCAAAGTAAAGAATTCTGACATCAGAATTAACAGGGTAAGACCAGTGTGACCCACAGAGAGTGAGTGAGGGGCAGAATGATAAAGGATGATGCCAGAAGCGGATGGCTCAGGGTCTCATAGGCCACGGGGAAGAGTTTGTAGTTTCTTTAAGTGAAATGTAAAGCCATATAAGGGTTTTTAAAGAAAAGTTATTTGACCTGACAGCAGGGAAAACTTGTTTTGTTCAACTTCACTCTTCACTGCTCTCTAATTATGCCTGGAGACCTCAACTTGGTTCCCTGTCAGCATTGCCCATGAGCTTCACACTTTTTGCTAAAACCTGAATGAATAAAGATATGTTACTAAAACACAGCCAAGGAATCCCCTTATAGCTTGGTGTTCCATGGTATCTGCCAGGATACACCACATCTGTACTAAGAGGGAACTTGTATATATTAAAAACCCAAGCTCTCACACTTTGAAATAAATGCAACTTTTCTCCAAAGAGATTCATTGCCAAGGAGATTACAGATTGTCAAGGTTTATCATTCTTTTTAACATTTTCAGTACCATTATAATTCCAGAGGATATATTATTGTTAATCAGAAAGTCCCAATCTTCTTTAGTTTTCAATATAATCTAGATTATCTTCCCATAAATTTCTAAAAACAAATTAATTATTATTTACTTTATCATGCAAAGAATGCTCTTTGACTATGGATGACTACCTTTTAATGTGGATTGGTCCCAACTTTTTATCTGAACCCCAGTTCCATGCCTCCAGATGTATAGAGGGCATTGTTCTTTGAATAAGTTTCTCTAATTTTTAGCTGAAACTATTTAAGATTGGACTCTATATTTTTCCCACAAATATGATGCCTTTTCTAACTGCTTGCTTTCTATCAGTGGGAAGCTATCAAATGAAACCTTAGGAATCACCTTTGAATTTTGTTCCCTTTATCACTTACATGCATTTGTTATCAAATCTTGTTTTTTTTTTTTTCTCCTTTGATCCTTTCCCCTCAATTCCTACTGCCAGAGCTCTGAAGTCTGCTTTTTTCTAGAAAGTCCAGGCTCTCCATACCTATGCACTATAGTCCCTGGACTTCAACTCATAAGAGTAAACAGAATACCCTGAATTGTACCCCACATCTAAATAAATAAATAGTAAACAGAATACTTGGATGTGATAGTCTTAGAATTACTATCATCTCTTGGACTTCAGGGTGAAATGTTCTTTCCTATGTTTCTCTATAAGCAAATGCAGAAAAAAGTCCTCAACTTACAACTCTAAACTCAAAATAGCATCTTCACAACATATAAAGTATGGACCAATTTTTAATTTGAAACAGCAGTCTTGTCTCAGTCATTGTCAAACTCTCTAAAAACCTTTTAAACTCCCTAAAGTCCAGAAATATAACTTTGCACTATGTTTCTCTCCAAACACATATTTTTTTTTTCTGGCAATTTAAATCCCAATGCTCTTATGAACTACTTTCAGCTGCTTAACTGATTGATTTTAAATGTCAGCATTTATAATACCGGAAGGCGATGTTCATAAAACTTATAACTACATTTTTTATTCCTACACACTCATTGTAACAGTAAGAGTGATTTTAATATAGCTCTCCTTTTCTTATACACTAAAGTTTGAATGTTTGCTAAAATGGCAGTCATCTCTCCTGGAAGTACAGTGAGAAAATTATTTTGAGAAGAAATAAAACATTACCTATGATTTTGATGGGGCCCTAACACCCTAAATGTTTAACACCCAGTTAAATGTTTAAAACTCAATTTGTATCAATTACTGAACTCTGTCTCTGAGGACTTTTCACAGAGAAATGTTAAATAGTGTTGGAATTTCCCATATCTTCTTTTTTCCACCCCAAAACTCAGACTAAATGACTTGCTTATTCAGTTAAGTTTCAATTTCTAGAATATTTTTGTGTTCTGGTTCAAGTTGGGAAAAATGTGTATATTTGGAATGACTTCATTACATTTTTGGAAATCAACTTTTGGAAACTTCAGTCTGCAACTTAATATTTTTAAATTTAAAATTCCACTGAACATCAACCAATTTGGTCCTACAGTTTAACTTCCAAGGAGAGTTTAGATCTCCATGAACTCTTCTTCCAAGAAAGAGAAACTTGTCATGATTGAGGACGAATGGAGTTTTCAGATCACACATCAAGGCTGGTCTGCTAGGATATGGAAATGTTCAAAGGAAAAAATAAAGTGTATCAATATAAGTAGGTGGGGTAGCTGCTCTTCTCGCTACAGCAGGAGTCAGCAACATATGGCACATGGACCAGGTTCTGTCTGCAGCCTGTTTTTGTACCGTCTGGGAGCTAAGAATGATTTTTATAATTTTAAATAGTTGAAAAACAATTAAAGGAGGAATAAGATCTCTCGACTTATAAAAATTACATGTGATTGAGATTTCTAGGTCCATAAACAAAGTTTTATTGGAACACAGCCATGTTCATTCATTCAAATATTGTGTGACTGCTTTTGCACTTATGTAAGAGCTGAGATGAGTAGTTGTGACAGACCATGTGACCTGAGAAACCCAAAATATTTACTATCTGGTCCTTTACAATACACGTTTGCCAATCTCTACTCTGTAGGATCCTCTTTTCTTTTTTTTTTTTTTTTTGAGTTGGTGTCTCACTCTGTCACCCAGACTGGAGTGCAGTGGCCGCTCCCGGCCACCGCAGCCTCGCCTGCTAGGCTCTGGCGATCCTTCCGCCTCAGCCTCCCGAGTAGCCAGAATTACAGGCATGCGCTACCACGCCCGGCTGATTTTTTGATTTATTGTAGAGATGAGGTCTTGCTGCCCAGGTGGGTCTCGAACCTGCAGGGCTCAGGCAATCCACTCAGCTCAGCCTCCCAAAGGCGTGGGATTACAGGCTGAGCCACCGAACCCGGCCAGGATCCTGTTTTCAATCATTCTTTTCTTTTCTCTTTTTTCATGCCTGTGTCCAGAGCCTGGAGGTGTCCCCTTCTCAGAAGATATAAAATATTTACCTGGGAAGTTACGGTGTGTAGGTCTGTATGAGTATAGGTCTTGAGCAAAAAGAGTTCTTGAGAATTATACACAGCCTAGGCCAGAGTAGGAGCTAGCTCTAGCCAGTGGTAGAGGTAAAGCATGGATGTTTGCCTCAGACGCTTTGAGAACTCCATTTCTCTTGAAAGAATTGCCAGGGTGAGGGGGTGGAGGTAGGGAGTCATGGAAGATACTGGCTTGGAGAGTTGGAGATGCTGTTGTCTGTTTAGGCACAACAAGCAGCCTAGCTGAGCCCATGGATGACAAACAGAACCTCTCTGGAATAACGCACATCATCTAAGGGCAGGCACTGCCCACCACCATGTAAAGTCCACATGACCAGAAGGCTGTGCAGCAGAATCTTCCTTCAGCATTGTGGCATTGGGCGGTATTTGTTGTGGAATATGCTGTGGGCTTGGTGAGACCAGAGGGTGCTGCAGTCAGCCTGTTGGAAGATATGCATGTGTGTTTCTGCAGCAAATGAGATTCTGCAGCTTTCAGGGACAACTCTTCTCTTTCCAAATTCCCAAAGAACAAGGTCCCAGCCCCCCTGAATGGTAAGGAGTCCAGTCTTAGCAGATCCCCTTCCCAATTACTTCGAGTTTTGAGAGTTGTGAAAGAGATCCGCATGTTGCCCCCGTCTGTCCTGGTTGCCATTTGTCTCTTTCGCTTGAGGAGCACAGCTTCAGGCTTCTCTGCTGGGCTGTCACCACTTGCCTTCTGATTTTCAGATCCTCCGTGAAATTACTGCTCTTCTCACACTTCTGTTTCTCTCATGGTAAGTCTTTTCCCCTTCCCACATGGAAGCAGATACTGACAGTGCCACATCCGCATGCCCTTGGCACCATTTACATGTGTGGACACAGTGCCTTCCGGCATGCATTCACTCTCAGTAGCCAGCGCCAAAGTCTATTTGTGGGAAGACCAGCCTCCATCTGCCCAAACCCACTTCACCTGCACATGGGAATGTATGTAGTTCCCAGGAACAGCCCTCAATCCAAGACTGATGAGTGAGGAGATGTAAATACCCCAGCTCCCTTGCACCCTGACTGGGACAAGCCTTCACCGTCTCCAGAGCTTTCTCATGGGACTGGACCACAGAACCCTCTGTAGTACTTTGCCCAAGTTTTACATCCTTGTCTATACACCTTCCTTTCCTGGTCCTTCTTCCCACCTCCCTTCTGACTTTCTCTAGTAACACCTTCTAATAAATCCTGTGTCTTAGGGGCTGCTGTTGGAGACACAATCTTAGTTGTGTCCTCCCAAAGTACAGTCAGACAGGTAAGATAAGATATAAGATAAGATGAGATGAGATGAGAAGAGATGAAGAGGAGGAGGAGGAGAGATGTTGATCAAAGATACATAATGTCAGACAGGAGAAATAAATTCAAGAGATCTGTTGTGCAACATGGCAACTATAGTTAATCACAATATGTTGTATACTTGAAAATTGCTGGGAGTAGATTTTAAGTGTTCCCACCACAGAAAAGATAAATATGTGAGGTGATGAACATATTAATTAACTTGATTTAGATGTTCTACAATGTGTACATATTTTAAAACATCCTGTTATACACTATAAATATATGGCATTTTATTTGTCAGTTAAATACATAAATAATGTATCAATTAAAAAAAAATAAGATAAGGAGTAGAAAGAGGAGTTATTGGCATACTAAGTAGAAATGGTCCTCACTTGCACAGACATTTGTTCTCTTCCGTTTTTCTTGAGACCTTTCACCCTGATGTTTTATCTTTCACTTTCCTACTTTAGCAAGCAAACTAGATACAAATAAATATGTCGCCTCTATAAGAAAAATAGCAGCTGAAACTTACTGATAAATGGTAGCTGCTCTCAGCCTGAGAGTTTGGGAGATGACAGCGCCCACCATGAGAGTGGAAATACAGCTCAGGTTGCTGTATTTTCTGGTTTGGAGGGAAATTTACCAGTACTTTAATGTTAGTTTAAACATTTTTTTTTTTAGCACTATAACATCCAAATAAGTCACAGCCGCTAGCCACATTGGGGCGGTTCACAATTATATTGAACAAAGCTTGCTCAGTATTTAAAAGATCTTGACTAAAAGACTGGAGATCACTGAAGGAGACTTCTTATTGATTTATTTGTTTGTTTATTTATTTATTTTTGAATAGAAGTCTCATTGTGTCACCCAGGCTAAAGTGCAATGATGGCATCACGGCTCACCAAAGCTTTGACCTCCTGGACTTAGGTGATCCTTCTGCCTCAGCCTCCAGAGTAGCTAGGAGTATAGGCATGTGCCATCACACCCAGCTAATTTTTTCATTTAGAGATGAGGTCTCACTGTGTCGCCCAGGATTGTCTCAAACTCCTGGGTTCAAGTGCTCCTCCTTCCTCGGTCTCCCAAATTCTGGGATTACAGACATGAACCATCACGTCCAGTGACAAGTTTAAACTGGTAACTCGATAGGGCTGCTTCTGCAGTCCACAGTAGCTTTCTTGGGCTGATCTCCTTCCTTCACAATGGTACAGGAGTTAGCCCGCCTCTGCGGTGGTCTATGGCCATCCTCCACCCAGGTCCAGGCTTCCCAACCTCAGAAGTCCCTGGTGTGTATGTGCATAGGGGCGGGGGAGGGAACCCTCCCTTCCAATTGACCATAGGCTTCCCAGTCAACATAGTCGTGTTCTTCAGGGAGGCCACTTGGCTTCTCTGAAGACAACTGTGTAAACGCAGTGCAGATTAACTCCTCCAAGACCCAAAATTCTTTCTTTTAAAAAGGAATACAAATGATCTATTTAAGTGGTTTTACCCAGAGTAATAGACTTGGGTTATATTTTATTTCCTTGCAAATAAATAGGGAGGTCAGATGCAGTGGCTCAAGCCTGTAATCCCAGCACTTTTTGGGAGGCAGAGGCGAGAGGATTGCCTGAGACCAGGGGTTCGAGACCAGCCCAGGCAACTTGGTAAGACCTCGTCTCTACAGGAAATCACAAAAATTAGCTGGGTGTGGTGGCATGCGTCTGTAGTTCTAGCTATGTGGAAGGCTGAGGCAGAAGGATCACCTAAGCCCAGCAGGTCGAGGCTGTGGTGGCCGTGAGCATACCACTGCACTCCAGCCTGGGTGACAGAGCAAGACTCCAACTCAAAAATAAATAAATAAACAAACAAGCAAACAAATAACTAAATGGGGAAAACCTGCAGAAAGCCTTGTAGTAGCTCTTTGTTTTAAACTCACTCCTTTCCATCCCCCACCCTCTGTCATTGTAGAAACTACATCATTTGCTTAGTAGGATTTCTCACATTTTTTCCCCACATTCTGGATTGACTGATCATATCCTTATGGTACTGTTTAATGTTCCTCTATTCACCATATTTCCTGTAAACTGTTAGTTAGATCTCAAGTCATGATTGGATTCAGGTTCAATTTTTTTTTTAGGGGAGGCAGAAAAAACCTCACAGGTGGCACAATGTACTTCCTATTGCCTTTTGGAAGGGGGCATATGAGGTCTTCTCGCCCCATTTTCAGTGCTATCCAGATTGAAATGTCGGCTCCAGTGTTGTCAGTCTTTTCTCTGCAAGTAAAATCCCCATGCATTTCTCATCAATGGTTTTACCATCTGTTAATAATCACCACCTAGATCCATTACTTCATTAGGGGTTGCAAAATGGCAATTACCTAATTCTTTGACTCCTGCATTTATTAGCTGTGGTTTGTCTATGAACGTTCCCTCATCTATCATTTGGTAATGCTGAGATACATTCTGTACAGGAAATGCTTGTATAGATGAAAAGAAACTTAAGATGCATATCAGCCAAAAGAAATATGTGGATCTTGTTGGGAACCAACTACAAAAAAACATTTTCAAGACAATTGGGAAAAATGAAATACAGATTGATAGACAATATTAAGAATGATTATTAATTTTTTTGTTCCAGTAATTGAATTATTGTTATTATTTTAAAGGATTATTTGCTACAAGATACACACAGAAGTATTCGTTGCTGAAAGTATATAATGCCTTAGATTTGCTTTAAGATTCTCCAGCAAAATTTTTTTAGAAAGCAGGGGGGAGGACTAATGGCAGGATAACAGTAATATTTGAAGTTGCATAATAGGTTCATGGGGCTTTATTATACTGCTCTACCTCTGCAAATGTTTCAAAATTTCCACAATAAAAATTAAAAATATAACACTGGTCCTGCTTTGAACTATCAAGTTTTCAGAAACAGAGGGGCCCTCTCTCAAAGCACCCCATTAAATGTTCCTTACAGAATACTTTCTATTTTCTATGCCACAGTTCAAGTGCAGGCAGACTGTGGACCTGGTGACACTACTCCAGGGCCTATACAAGAGAGAACTTTTCTGGACCAGGCACAGTGGCTCACACCTGTAATTCCAGTGCTTTGGTAGGCTGAGACAGGATGATTGCTTGAGCCCAGGAGTTCAAGACCAGCCTGGGCAACATAGCAAAACCTTATCTTTACAAAAAAATAAAAATAAAAAAATTAGCCAGCATGGTGACATGCATCTGTAGTCCTAGTTACTCAGGAGGCTGAGACAGAATTGCTTCAGCCCAGGAGGTTGAGACTGCAGTGAGCCATGATTGTGCCACTGCACTACAGTCTGGGCAACAGCATAAGACTTCGATTCAAAAAAAAGAGAGAGAGAGAAAGAGAGCATTTCTGGAGCTTCCCAAGACTTCCTAAGAAATAGCCAGGGCTTCTCAAACCCAGAGCATCTCTGACACAAGGGCTGCATACTTTGAATTATACCATGCAGACTGGTCCACAGAGATCTATTTACGAAAGCTTCGTATCTCCACAGGGCCTCCAGGCACTAGCTGGGAATCCTAGAAATCCCTTGGTACTGCTACAGGGATTTTAGCTCTGCCGCTGGATTTATGGCACTAGTATTGAGCCCCAGAAGGGGAGTTTTCCTTTCTAAAGATCATTGCACCTGTTTGCAGATGCTGCCTGTTCATTGGAGATGAGAGGAGGAAGGTTCAGAGGGAAATGGAAAGGTAAGCCATGGAACTCGAATCCATTTGAGCAAAAAAAAGAGGCAAGCCTGTAAAGGGTAAATTAACAATACAAGTCACACTTGATGTCAAATTGGTGGCAGGAATGTCTTTTCTCATGACCATAAACATGCTTCTCTGTCTGATAACCTGAAAAACAATTTAATTTGTATTTATCAGACTGCCAGGATTTGATCTTGATTTCCTTGCTTACTAGCAAAGTGACTTGTGCAACTTTCTAGATGTTTCCTGATGGGGGAATGGGGATGATAATGGTCCTTATATCCTAGGCTGTTTTGATAATGAAATGTGAAAGTCTGTGTCCAGGGCTCAGAGAGAGGTTGGCCCGTAGTAAGAGCTCATAGTGAGTGCTTGCTGCTGTCATCCTTCAAGGTGTCTTTCTCCTCCCTTGGAGCATATTCACAGAATTACTTGCAGCTTTACCTTCCCTCTTCCCTTCCCATTGCCATTATTTACCTAAGTGACATGTTAGTAAGTTAGAATCACCTAGGGAGATGTTAGAAAAACACTAATAACACCAGAAAGTCAAGGACCCACCCCAGACCAATTTAATCAGAATTTCTGGAGATTAGTCCTAGGGTCTAACTCATATTTTGGTAACATTTTCCAGATGGTTCTAATGGATAGGCTGTAACTTGCTCATAAACTGGATTAACAAGAAAATGCACTAGAAAAGCTCCAAAGTCCTGCCTGTCAAGCGCATGGTCTTTTTCTCTTTGTTTTTGTTTTTTTTGAAGGTTTTATTTTATTTTGTTTATTTTTATTTTAGAATCAGGGGTACATTGTGAGGATTTGTTACATAGGTATACTGCATACACATGGCATTTTTCTTTTCTCTTTTTTTTTTTTTGACATGGCTTTTTTCTTATCCTCCTTTGTCTTATTGGGTTTGTTTGTTTGTTTGTTGACATGGTTGGCCACTTTCTGGAAAGTCTCTATTTTTCTTTTTATGTTTTTCCGTTGCCTGATCTTTTTTTACTCAGTTTTCTTCACTACTCCTCTTCATTTCCTGTTCCCTTGTGCTCCGTGAAAATCACTCTCATATCCTGAGCCCTAGCTCTCGCCTTTCTTGAGAGCCTGTAACTTGCATTTCCAGCTGCCTGTTAAACAGTCCAGAGGGCCCTTTAATTTTACTTGGCCCTAGTCTCATGATCAGTATCCTGGCTCTGCCAGTGATTAGCAGTGAGGCCTTGACCTCTCTGTGCCTCGGTTTCCTCATCTGCAAAATGGAATTAAACAACAGTATTTACCTCTTAGGTTTGCTATGAGGAATGAGGATAAAATTCATTAATTTGGGGAAAGAACTTAGACCAGAAACTGCCCCTAGTACTCCACAAATGGGAGCTGCCATAGTTGCTGGTTGTTGTGTTATTATTGTTATCTTCATTACTGTTGCAAGCCATTTCACAGCATTGTCCACTTATCACCCCAGCATCACTAGGATTATTTGCTTCATTAGCAAAAAAGGAGGAATGGAAGCGTCTCTCTGAAACTTTCTCTGAGGCATGGCATGGCAGGCTTGCTGAAGAATGAACATCTTTGGAGTTCAATCAGTAATTCTCACCACCATCAAGTAGTGTTATCCTCATTAACCTGAGCATCAGAGAGGTCAACTAATTTACCCAAGGCCACACAGTTGGTAAGAAGCAGGGCCAGAATTTGAGCCCAAGTCAGATGCCAAAGCCTATGCTCTTTCCACTATAATACAAAGATCATTTAAAAATTAACATGATTACATTCAGTATTGTTAGCCTTTTTTGGGAATTCAAGCCTGGGGTGAAAAACCATTCTAATTTGCCCCAGACTAAGGGGTGTCCTAGGCCAAGGGACTTTCAGTGCTAAATCAAAAAGTCCAAGGCAAACTAGGATGAGTTGGTTACCCTATATAATCAAACCCAAGCCCTTCCCACCCACCTCCAAGGAAAGCAATTTTGGTCTCAATTACTTACAAAATTGCCTTGACTTTGTCCACAGGAACATAAAACAGTAGTAAGAATAACTGGTAGCCATATCATGTTAGTCATTTCTAGCTGCTCAGGTGAAAAATTGATCTACCCTTGTCATTGCTATTTTATTTTATTAGAGAGATGTGGAGTACACGTGAGGATTAACTACATAAGTAGGTTGCATGTAGGTGAAGTTTAGGCTTTTAACTGGCCCTCAATCCACCTGGTAGTAGATCAGGTATCCTTTGTGTTGTCACGTGCCCCCTGCCCCCTACCCTCCTTTCCTCCCCTAGCAGTGTCCAATGACTGCCAATCCCTCCCTCCCTTGTGCTAATGTGACTAATATTCAGGGCCCACTTATGAGTGAGAACATATGGTATTTAGTTCTTTGTTTCTGTGATAGTTCACTTAGTATTATGAGCTCCAACTGCATCCATGTTGCTTTGAAGGCCATGATTTTGTTCTTCTTTATGGCTGTGTGATATTCCATCACGTATATGTACCACATTTTCATTATTCAGTCCACTTTTGACGGGTAGCAGGGCTGGTTCCATGTTTTTGCTATTTTGAATAATGCAGCAATAAACGTGTGTGCAGGTGTCTTTTTATAGAATGATTTATGTTCCTCTGGGTATATTTCCAGGAGAGGGATGCTGGATCATATGGAAGATCAATTTTTAGTTCTTTTAGGAATCACCACACTACTTTCCATAGAGATTGAATGAGCCTGCACTCCCACCAGCAGTGTAGAAGTGTTCCCTTTTCTCCACATCTGTGCCAGCATCTGTTGTTTTTTGACTTATTAATGATAGCCATCCTAACCAGAGTTAGGTGGTATCTCATTATGCTTTTGATTTGCATTTCTTTGATGATTAGAGAGACTGAGCATTTTTTCATGTGTTTGTTGACTGCTTGTAGGTCATCTTTTGAGAAGTGTCTGTTCATGTCCTTTGCCCACTTTTTTAACTGGTGTGTGCGTGTGTGTGTGTGTGTGTGTGTGTGTGTGTGTGTGTGTGTGTTGTGCCTGTTTGGTGTTTTAATCTTTTATTTATTTATTTTTTATTTTAAAGATATGGGGTCCAATTCAGGGTTAGGTATACAAATGCTCATTATGCAAGTACCTTGTTGATGAAGTGTGCCCCCCCCTCCCACTGGCAGTTTCCCACTACTGCCAATCCTTTTCTTATAGTATTACAATAATAGTTCAAGGTCCGCTTTTGAGTGAGAAACATGTTCTTTGTTTCTGTGATAGATCACTCAGTATTATAGACTCTAAGTCCATACAAGTTGCTGTGAAGTTCATAACTTTGTCCTTTTTAATGGCTGCATAATATTCCATCATGTATATGTACCACATTAAAAAAAATCTGGTTCTCTTTTGATGGGTAGCACAGTTGGTTCCATGTTTTTGCTATTGTGTATAATGCTGCAATAAACATGCATGCGCAGGTATCTTTTTCATGGAGTGATTTGAGTTCCTCCAGGTATATTCCCAGAAGGGGGATTGCTAGGTCATATGGAAGGTTGATTTTTAGATCTTTTAGTAATTGCTAAACTGTTTTCCACAGAGGTTGTACTAATTTACACTCCCAACAACAGTGTAGAAATGTTTCCTTTTCCCCACATCCTCTCCAGCATCTGTTGTTTTTTGAGTTATTGATGATGGTCATCCTGATTGGAGTTAGGTGGTCTCAGTGTGGTTTTAATTTGCATTACTTTGATGACTAGTGAGGCTGAACATTTTTTCATGTATCTGTTGGCTGCTCGTGTGTCTTCTTTTGAGAAATGTCTATTCATATCTTTTGCCCACTTTGTAATGGGGTTGGTTTTTGTTTTTGTTTTTTTTCTTTTTGGCACTTTGAGTTCCTTATAGATCCTAGATGAACATAGATGCTAAAATTCTCAACAGGATTCTAGCAAACCAGATCCAGCAACACATCTCAAAAATCATCCACCATAACCAGGTAGACTTCATCTCTGGGATGCAGGTCTGGTTCAACATCCACAGGACCATAAACATAATTAAATACATCAACAGATGTGAAAACAAAAACCATATGATTATATCATTAGACACAGAGAAAACTTTCAATAAAATACAGCACCTCTTCTTGATAAAAACCCTAAAAAATCTAGGCATAGATGGAACATACCTCAAAATAGTAAGAGCCATCTGCAAGAAACCCACAGCCAACATACTGCTAAACAGACAGAAATTGGAACAATTTCTCCTAAAAACTGGAACAAGACAAGGATGCCCACTCTCACCCCTCCTGTTCAACATAGTTTTGAACGTCCTAGCTAGAGCAATCAGACAAGAGAAGATCAGGGGTATCCAAATAGGAAAAAAGGAAGTCAAATGATCCCTGTTTGTGTTTTTTTTTTTCCTTTCACTTCATTTGAATTCCTTGTAGATCCTGGATATTAGGCCTTTATCAGATGTATGATTTGCAGGTATTTTTTCCCTATTCTGTGGGTTGTCTCTTTATTCTCTTGATGGTTTCTTTTGCTGTTTGAGAGCTTTTCCGTTTGATGAAGTCCCACTTGTCTATCTTAGCTTTTATGGCGTTCACTTTTGGGGACTTGGTCAAGAATTGGTTGCCTACTCTGATGTGCATGAGAGTGTTTCTTGCATTTTCTTCTAGGATTCTTATAGTTTGAGGTTTTACATTTAGTTCTTTGATTCATTTTGAGTTGATTTTTGTATGTGATCAACTTTTTAGGTAAGGATCCAGTTTCATTCTTCTGCATGTGGTCAGTCTGTTTTTCCAGTACCATTTGCTAAATATGGTCTCCTTTCCCCAGTGATTGTTATTAGTGACTTTGTCGAAAATGAGTTGGTTGAGAGATCATGTTTTTGTTTCTAGAATCTCTGTCCTGTTCCATCTGTGAATGTGCCTATTCTGTACCAATACCAGGCTGTTTTAGTTATTATAACCTTGTAATAAAGTTTAAAGTCTAGAAGTGTGATATCTCCCACTTTATTCCTTTTTATGAGGATTATTTTGGGTATTTATGCTCTTATTTGTTTCTATATGAATTTCTGTATTATTGTCTCCAGGTCTGAGAAAAATGATGTTGTTAATTTGTTGGGTATTGCATTGAGTCTGTAGGTTGCCTTGAGTAGGATGGACATCTTGACAATATTGATTCTTCCAGTCCATGAGCATGGAATATTTCTCCATTTGTTTATGTTATCCTTGATTTCTTTGAGCAGTATTTTGTAGTTCTCTGTGTAAAGATCTTTCACTTCTCTGGTTAGGTGGATGCCAAGGTATTTCATTTTTTTGTGTGGCTATTGTGAATAGGATTGTGCTTGTACATAGCTGTAAAATAAAGCCTTAGAGGGTTTATTATAGAACACAGGAGACTAAATAGGACATGTTAGAAAGCGTTAGTAGGATTCTTGCAATAATTATTGACTTCATATTTGTCATCATGCAAAAAATTAGACCTTTCAAAATGCATACTCTTTGGTATGCTAATCAGAAATATAACTGGGAGATTAACTTCTATTTGACCCCCAATTCTAAAGCCAACGTTAGTTTTGAAAGTGGGTCATAGTGTGGTGTTGTGGAAAGAGCACTGGACTGAAAGGCATAAGTCCTGGTTGTCATTTCAATTCTGCCTCTCTCTGGTTGTGTGGTATTGGCACATCTCATGAAAAACAATTCCAGCCCTGACATCTAACATTTAGTGGGTGCTTACCTTATTCCAGGTGCCATTCCAGGGACTGGGCATATATTAACCCATTTAACTTCACAATGACCCCCAGAAGCTATCTTATTTCACAGCTAAGGAAAGAGAAACAGAAATGTAACTCATCCCACATGATACTGCTAGTAAGAAGTGGGACTTTAGCTTCAGTTTCCCATTTGTGAAAATGAACCAGATCATTGACAAGGTCCCATCTACCTCTGAATTTTTATGTCATAAAACAAAGAAAATCAAAATGAAATAAAAATGGAAGATACTCAATAAAAGGAGACCTACTTCTTTAGAAGTTTTCTTTCTCTTTTTTTAATTTCATTTTATTTTAGTTTTTGTTTTTTTTTTGAGTTGGAGTCTCGCTCTGTCGCCCAGACTGGAGTGCAGTGGCCGCTTCCGGCCACTGCAGCCTCGCCTGCTGGGCTCCGGCGATCCTTCTGCCTCCGCCTTCCGAGTAGCTGGAATTACAGGCATGCGCTACCACGCCCGGCTGATTTTTTGATTTATTGTAGAGATGAGGTCTCACTGCCCAGGCGGGTCTCGAACCCGCGGGCTCAGGCAATCCACTCACCTCAGCCTCCCAAAGGCGCAGGATTACAGGCTGAGCCACCGAGCCCAGCTTAATTTCATTTTATTTTAAAGTTTGGTGTACAAGTCAGGATTGCATACATAAGTGGTTTAGGCACAGGTGAAGTTTGGGGCCTCCCATTGGACCTCACTTCACCTGGATAAGGACCAGGCACCCTTATTGGTGTTATATGCCCTACCCCCTCTCCCGGTAGTGTCCCGCTACTGCTAATCCCTTTTTTTGTAGTATTATGATTGGTGTTTAGAGTCTACATATGAGCGAGAATATGTGGTACCCAGATCTTTGCTTCTATAATAGATCACTGAGTAGGATAGACTCCAAATTCATCCAAGTTGCTGCAAAGTCCATAATTATGTCTTTCTTTGTGACTGTGTAATATTCCATCATGTATATGTAGAAGTTTGTTTTCTAAAACGTGTCTTACAGTTCATCATTTCTCATGCCCAAACCTTTATTAATAAGAATAAAAACCACAGTTCTCAGTTGGTTTTGAATACGTTTGAGTTGAACAGAAAGGGAAAGGCTCCAGAAGAGAACCATGGCGTAATACCATGACAGTAGACTTTGCCCTACCTCCTTTAAAGGTGGTGCTTCTAGTGTATTTTTATTTACACTCAAACCAGAATATAATTTGTCTTATATCTTAAAAGTATTCTCATTGACCCCCTGAGATCATCAAAGAACTACATAATCAATTGATTCATTTTAACCAAAAATTAATAGCAGTTTTAGATAAATCACTTGGTTTCTGAGTCTTAGAAGTCCAGCTATATTCGATCTCATAAATATATACTTGGGACTCTCTCATTACAGGAAAATACATCATACAAAATTCAAACTGATGAGGTCAGAGCTGGGCTGCACCTCAGTAATACTGTTGTCATCTGGGCAATATCCACAGCAGGTTTGGGTTAAATCTCTGGTACAATTCATTAAGAATGATAGAGAGGGCCCTCTTCACAAGATGGTGCTGAAGGCCAAGAAGGAATCGCCTAGTACATGTCCTGCTCATGCCCCTCCTAAAGTCGAAGCCAAAGCAAAGGCATTGAAGGCCAAGAAAGCAGTGCTGAAAGGTGTCCACAGTCACACACACACAAAAAGAAGATCCTCACATCATCCACTTTCTGGAGGCCCAAGACTCTGCAGCTACGGAGGCAGCCCAAATATCCTCAGAAGAGCTCCCAGGAGAAACAAGCTTGACCGCTATGCCATCATCAAGTTTCCCCTGACCACTGAGTCTGCCATGAAGAAAATAGAAGACAGTAACACACTCGTGTTCATCGTAGATGTTAAAGTCAACAAGCACCAGATAAAACAGGCTGTGAAGAAGCTCTATGACATTGATGTTGCCAAGGTCAACACCCTGATTAGGCCTGATGGAGAGAAGAAGGCATATGTTCGACTGGCTCCTGATTATGATGCTTTGGCTGTTGCCAACAAAATTGGGATCATTTAAACAGAGTCCAGCTGGATAATTCTAAATATATATCTTTTCACCATAAAAAAAGAATGATAGAGAATAGGATACTTCCTTCAAACTGGAAGTAAAACTAAGTGATACAACTACTATAAAGACATTTTTTTTCCTCCTTTGAAGAGTAGGATATTTTATGTTGCTTTATCTCTGAAGATCACACTGGTATTACTTTCCACATTTTCTGATGTTGAATGATCACCTGATTATTCAGGACTTAGTAATATGAGAGGGTTTCAAAAAGTTTGCAGAATAATGGAATTAAAAGATTAAAAACATATAAATCATTCTACAAAAAAGACACCTGGACATGCATGTTTACTACCGCACTATTCACAATAGCAAAAACACAGAACCAATCCTTTTGCCCATCAAAAGTTGGCTGGATAAAGAATATGTGGTACATATACACAATGGAATATCACACAGCCATGAAGAAGAACAAAATCATTGCCTTCACAGCAACATGGATGCAGTTGGAGACCATCATACTAAGTAAACTATCACAGAAACAAAGAACTAAATACAGCGTGTTCTCGCTCATAAGTGGGCCCTGAACACTAGTCACATTAGCACAAGGATAGGATCAGCAGTTGCTGGGCACTGCTAAGAGAGAGAGGAAGGAGAATGAGGGGCACATGACAACACAATGAGTACCTGGTCCACTACCGGGGGAGTGAGGGCTAGCTAGGAGCCTAAACTTCAGTCTGTTTATGCAGTTAATCCTCACTTGTACTCCACAACTCTAAAACAAATAGATAACTTGTTTTAAAAAGATAAAAATAAAATATATAAACTTTACTTCTCAAAATAAGCTTCATCAAGTTCAAGACACTTTTGTAAGCAGTGGTATCAGCCATTTAGTCTACCCCTACAGAATTGAGGGCCTTGAGAATTTCACCACACCAATACAGTCTTTTTTACAGTATTATCTGAAGAAATATGGGCGCTCTTTAAAGATTGTGTAAGATTGGGAAACAAAAAGAAGCCAGAAGAAGCCAAATCAGGACTGTAAGATAGATGCCTAATGATTTCCCAACAAAACTCTTGCAACGTTGCCCTTGTTTGATGGGAGGAGTGAGCAGGAGCATTGTTATGATGGAGAAGGACTCTCCAGGGAAGCTTTCCTGAGTATTTTTCTGCTAAAGCTTCGGGTAACTTTCTCAAAACATTCTCATAATAAGTAGATGTTATTGTTCTTTCACCCTCTAAAAAGGCAACAAGCAAAATGCCTTGAACATAAAAAACAAACAAAAAAACCCAAAAAACAAACTGTTGCAGTGACCTTTTCCTGTTTCTGCTTTGGTTGGACCACTTCTACCTATTGGTAGCCATTGCCTTTATTGTGCCTTGTCATCAGGATTATGTTGGTAAAGCCATGTTTCATCAGTTACAATTCTTCAAAGAAGTGCCTCAAGATCTTGATCCCACTTACTTAAAATTTTCATTGAAAGTTCTGCTCTTTTCTGCAGCTGATCTGAGCACAACAGTTTGGACACCCCTGAGTGGCAAACTTGCTCAACTTAAACGTTTCAGTCAGAATTGTGTCAGCTGAACCAGCTGAGATGTCTACAGTGTTAGCTATTGTTTTTGCTGTTAATCATCAGTCCTCTTCAATTAGAACGCAAGCAAGATTAATTCTTTTCCTTGAAAATTGATGTGGATGGTCTGCTACGGCAGGCTTCATCTTCAACATTGCCTTGCTCTTTATTAAAACTGCTGATTTCTTTGGGGCATTGTCCCCACAAACTTTTCATAAAGCATCAGTGATTGCACAATTCTTCCACTCCAGCATCACCATAAATTTGATGTTTGTTCTTGCTTCAATTTTAGCAGAATTAATGTTGCTCTGATAGGGGTTCTTTTCAAACTGATCTCTTATCCTTAGTGTCTCAAATTCAATCCTATGCAGACATCTCCAA
Source organism: Cephalopachus bancanus (assembly GCA_027257055.1). Lineage (NCBI taxonomy): Eukaryota > Metazoa > Chordata > Mammalia > Primates > Tarsiidae > Cephalopachus > Cephalopachus bancanus. The sequence goes on from JAPVLO010000691.1 coordinate 310,237, forward strand.
ACAAGTTAGTACGAGTTTATTTCAGTGCCCTCAAATTTTGAAACCCATGCATAGTTTTTTCATAATACCCATTTTACATGAACTTTTTGAAGACCCCTCGTATTAGGCTTTGGACAGCTGTTCTGCATGAATTCCAGCGTCACATTTGCAAGACACACATGCTGTAATTACTGTCCCTACCCATGTCATCCAAAAGAAACCAAGTGAACATTTTGGTATTTTTTTTTTTAATTGTAAAAATGTTGCTTTGAAAGGTGCTTTAGAAAGCAGATGTGGTTTGAATAAATAATATGTAAAACCAAATGTAACAACTTTGCTAAAATCTTCAGTTTCTTTTTTCTGTGATTATAAAACCAAATTAAGAAAAGGGCTTACGGATGTAACAAAATGTTAACTTATTTTTTTAAAAACCTTTCTACAACTAGAGGTATCAGTTATAGTACTTATATATTTGTCTACCTGTTTATTGTTTGCTTCCCTTATTATAACAAAGCACTCTTAGAGCAGGAATTTTCTCTTATTCTTTGCTCTGTCTCGCGGTGCTCAGCACATGGTAGGCACTAGGTAAACCTTTGTTGAATGAAAGAACAAAGTCCATTTTTACGTGTAAACCAATCACACTCAAATATTTCCGTTAAACTTATGTTGTATTGCTAACTCCTGATATATTCAGGAATATATTCATTTTAGATGCAATCATCTAAGATGTTTTGTGATGTTAATGGAACCCAGTAGCAAACAAGGGAATTTTATTTTTGTAATATGAAGACTATTTAACACCAACAAAATACTACTAAGTATTCTTTTTCTGTTTGGCAAAGATAACTGTATCTAGGAAATATATGATTATGAACATATTGTGTTTCTCGAATAAGTTCCCAAGGACATAAATTCTTGTCCATGGCATCCAAGCAGTACAATGCATATGACAAAAGAAGGAAACACTCGAATTAACATACATCATAAATCTGTCATGTAGGAAATTTATGGTGTACTTTGTTAAACCAAGAACAAAATTTAAAAGATGTGTTTTCTTCATTTCCACACCATACAAATTTCACACCACACAAAAATCACCACATGTTTACAGGATCAGTAAAGTGGAAAATGTGGGGCCAAGCATGAGCTAGGATTAGACTACTGGGTTTTATCCTCTTGGTTACAGTCTAGAATATATGGATATGTTATACCGAAATAGTCAATTATCTGTCTAAAGAAGGGCAAAGTACTTCACTGTTCTCAAATTGGCCATGGGGAATATCAGAGCTGACACATACAATAGAATTTAGGTTAAAATGACTTAAAAGGAAATTTCCTTTCCAAATCTGCTGTAAGATATGATTCAAAGTTCGGATGGAAATTATTTCTACAAGATTATATAGGTGTCTTGTTTGGGGTATCCCTTGAGGTGAGTAGGTGAGTGCTAGTAGGTTATTTAGAAGGTGATCCTAGGAAACACTGACAGTAAAACAGTAAGGTGAGGAATCAATACAGGGCAAATTATCAAAGTTTCCATTGTGGACACCTGGAACTCAGTCCCACTGGGGAACTTTGGGAGTCTATGCAGAATCATCTCAACCAATGGGCATGGTGGTTGGGATATTTAATCACAAAATCTGGTTTAGGGCCAACCACCATTGGTTTAAGGCTGCCCTCAGATGAAGAGTTTCAAGTGTTCAAGGTAAGCACTTGGCAATTAGTGGAGATGCCAAAAACATATGGATGAGGATAAATGAATATGTCACACTGAAATGACACTGATAGCATCTGCTATGACAGTTTTAAAAGTCAATATATATATATAAAACTGTGTCTTTCAGTTCTTCAGTACACTTCATTTTCCTGATGAACGTCAACTGGGGAGTCAGGAAGAACACTGATCGGGTGCCCTCTTTCTATCCCCATTTCCATATCTTACTTCCTTTAACACTTTAAGGTCAACTCCAGGCTGGAGCTAGGAACTCTCTGTATCTATTTTCTTACCTGTAAAATGAGAGGCCTGGACCACATGATCTCAAACTTTTTTTTTTTTTTTTTACATCTTAAAATTCTATGTTTGACGCAAATTCTATGTTTGACCACTTCCTTTCTTTACTTGAATGGTCCGTGCAGGCTGGCCAGCCTATGCAAAAAAGTAAGTGGTGGAATGGAACAGTGTTTTAGTCAGGATTCCTCTGGATACAGGAAACAGAAATTCATTCCAACTAACTCAAGTTCAAAGGAAGTGTATTAAAAGGATTCTAGAACTTTTAGAGAGGGAGAGAAAGAGGGCAGAAAGTAGATCCAGGCCTTAATGGAAAAGAAGAATCATTAAACTAAGTTGAAATCAAGATAGAGAGATAGTGATAGCTAAAGATATAGCGATAGAGAAATGGAGAAAGTTACAGTTATAAATATATAGATGTATTTATAGTTATAGCAATAAAGATACAATTATAGATAGGTATAGATGCAGTGATAGCGATATAGGGAGAGAGATAATTAAGACAGTTACAGGGACAGAGTTATAATTATACATATAGTGGTATAGAGATAAAGTTATAGACATGTAGAAAGATACAGATATAGTGATAGAAATGCAGAAAGAGATATAGTTAGGAATATAAAGATACAGTTATAGAGAAAAATAATTATGCATATATGCATAGATATAGCGATAGTGACAGAGATGCATAGATATAGACAGAAATGGGTATAGTTATAGTCAAGGTATAGAGATATAATTACAGGCATGGAGTTATAGATATCTAGGTACACAGAGATATTTATGTATATAGATGCATATGTACATCTAGATATAAATATATCTGGGGCCACCCAGTTTCTGAGTATTCCTTTTTGACTCATCAGCCTTTCTCCTCCTGCTCCCACATCAGTCCTCTGCTCTAACTTTAGCTTGGATATGCCTTTGATTTGTCCCATCACAACTCTCCAGCTCTCATCACTGACTGACTACAGTTCTTAGTGTCCCAGTTCCACATTCCTGGAGAAGAATAACATGACTTTTATATCCACCCTGGTCCAATCAGCTGTGGTCTAGGGCAGGTGAGTCATAAGATACACACCACTATTTAAGCCCACCACTTCAGTAGGATTGTAGGAACTGGTTAACAAAATGGGAGGGTCATTCACTCTTTGGATCAACATTCCTTCTTTGCTGAATGAACTCAACTCTGCAATTTTAAATGCAGTGTTTTGGGGTCAAAGTTTATTTTTTCATATTCCTGCCCCCCTCAAAAATATGTTAGAATCATATAACTTCAAAGGAAGACACTTAAGGATCCAGAATCCCTTGCAAATATAGGCATACCTCAAATACATTGAGGGTTCTGATCCAGACCACCACAATAAAGCTAATATAACAATAAAGCAAGTCATATGAGTGTTTTGATTTCCCAGTGCATGTAAGTTATGTTTAGACTATATTTTAACATGGTGTGCAATAGCACTGTGCCCTTTAAAAAAGTACATACATTAATTTAAAAATACTTTATTTCCAAAATGCTAATGATCACCTGATCCTTCAGTGAGTCCCAATCCTTGTGATGGTGGAGGATCTTGCCCCATTGTTGATGGCTGTTGACTGATCAGGGAATGTTTGCTGAGAGTTGGCAATTTCTTAAAATTGCTGAGAGTTGGCAATTTCTTAAAACAGGACAACAATGAAGTTTGCTGCATTGATGGACTCTTCCTTTTCCAAAAGATTTCTCTGTAGTATGTGTTGCTGTTTGAGCCACAGTAGAATTTCCTTCAAAATTGGAGTCCATCATCTCAAATCCTTCTGCTGTTTCATCAACTAAGTTGATGTAATATTTTCAACTCTTCATTATCATCTCGACAATGTTCCCAGCATTTACCAGAAGTAGATTCCGTCTCAAGAAACCACTTTCTTTGCTCATCCATAAAGAGCAACTCTTCATCCATTTGAGTTTTATTGTGAGATTGCAGCAATTCAGTCACATCTTCAGGTTCAACTCCAATTCCAGTTCTCTTGCTATTTCCACTGTATCTATAGTTACTTCCTCCACTGCAGTCTTAAACCCCTCAAAGTCATCCTGTTAATGTAGATATTTTGACCTCTTCCCTTAAATCGTGTATGTTCATAATGGCATCTAGAATGGTGTTTCCTTTCCAGAAAGTTTTCAATTTACCCAGTTCTATCAGAGGAATTTCTATTGATGGCAGTTATGTTCTTGCAAAGTTTATTTCTTAAATAATAACTTTAAAGTTAAAATTACCCTTTGACCCATGAGCTACAGAATGGATGTTGTGTTAGCAGGCGTTAAAATAGTTATCTTGTACATCATCAGAGCTCTTGGGTGACCAGATGCATTGTCAATGAACAGAAATATTTTGAAAGAAATGTGGTTTTTTTCCTAAGCAGTAGATCCCAAGGGTGGGCTTAAAATAGTCAGGCTTTGTTGTTCCATCTACAGACACATGCAAATTTATTTAGCATAATTCTTAAGGGCCCTAGGATTTTGGAATGGTCTATGAGCATTGGTTTCAACTTAAATTCATCAACTGCATTAGCCTCTAACAAGAGACTCAATCTGTTTTTTGAAGCTTTGAAGCCAGGCATTGACTTCTCCTCTCTAGCTATGAAAGTCCTAGATGGCATCTCCTTTAAATAGAAGACTGTTTCATGTACATTGAAAATCTGTTGTTTTGTGTAGCCACCTTCATCAATGATCTTAGCTAGATCTTCTGGATAACTTGCTGCAGCTTCTACATCAGTACTTGCTGCTTCACCTTGCACTTTTAAACCTCATGAACCAACCTCTGCTAGCTTCCAACTTTCTTCTGTAGCTTCCTCATCTCTCTCGACCTTCATAGATTTGAAGAGAGTTAGGGCCTTGCTCTGGATTAGGCTTTGGCTTAAGAGAAAGGTTGTGGTTGGTTTGATCTTCTGTCCAGACCACTCAAACTTTCTCCACATCAGCAATAAGACTGTTTCACTTTCTTACTGTTCATGTGTTCACTGAAGTAACACTTGTAATTTCCTTTTAAAATGTTTCCTTTGTATTTACAGCTAATTGTTTGGCACAAGGAGCCTACCTTTTAGCCTGTCTTGGCTTTTGACATGCTTATTTCACTAAGCTTAACCAATTCTGGCTTCCAATTTAAAGTGAGAGATGTGTGATGTGATTCATCATTTCACTTGAACACATAGAGGTCACTGTAGCGGTGTTAATTGAACTAATTTCAATATATTTGTGTCTCAGGGAACAGAGAGGCCTGAGAAAAGGGAGAGAGATAGGGGAATGGCCTGTCTGTGGAGCAGTCAGAACGCACACATCTTTTTTATTTTAAAGATGTGGGGTACAAGTCAGAATTGGGTACATAAGTGGTCTATGTGTAGGTGAAGTTTGGGCCTCCCATTGGACCTCACGTTGCCTGGATTGGGATCATGCACCCTTATTGATGTTGTGTAACCCCCCTCTCCTGGCAGTGTCCCACAACTTCCAATCTCTTTCTTGTAGTATTATGACAGGTATTCGGGGTCCACTTACGAGTGAGAACATGTGGTACTCGGTTCTTTATTTCTGTGATAGATCGCTGAATATGATACACCCATTCAAGTTTCTGTGAAGGCCATAATTTTGTCCTTCTTTATGGCTGCATAATATTCTATTATGTATATATACCACATTTTAAAAAAATCCAGTGAGGAGCACATTTGGTTCCATGTTTTTGCTATTGTGAAGAGTGCTGCACTAAACATATATATGCAGGCATAGAACACACAATATTAATTGATCAATTTAGTTCACTGTCTTTCATAGCTGCAGTTCACGATGTTCCAAAACAATTACAATAGTAACAGCAAAAATCACTAGGCCAAGCATGGTGGCTCATGCCTGTAATCCCAGTACTTTGAAGGCTGAAGCAAGAAGATTGCTTGAGCCCAGGAGTTCAAGACAAGCTCAGGCAACATAGTGAGACCTCATCTCTACAAAAAAAAAAAAAAAAAAATAGAAAACTTAACCAGGTGTGGTGGCTCATGCCTGCAGTCCCAGATACTCGGGAGGCTGAAGCATAAGGATCACCTGAACCTAAGAGGTCAAGGCTGTAGTGAGCTGTGATCCACTGCTCTCCAGCCTGGGTAATGGAGAAAGTCTCTGACTCATTAAAAAAAAACTCACAAAAAAACTGTTATATCATCACAACAGATATAACAGTAATGAACAAGTTTGAAATATTGTGAGAATTACCAACCCGTGACAAAGAGACACATGCTGTTAGAATAATGGCACCAATAGAATTGCTGGATGCAGGGTTGCCACAAACCTTCAATTTGAGAAAAACACAGTATCTGTGAAACACAATAAAGTGCAATATAATGAGATGTGCCTGTATATAGATGTGGAAGGTAGGGCCCAAAGAGGTGAACTGGCCTATCTAAGTAAAGAAAATTGGTTGGTAGAACCTTGGCCTAAATCCTCATTTTCCTAATTTTCAGTCTTTGACAATGCTGCCTTACTCAAGAGTAGCAAAACTCCTGTGAGTCAGGTCAATGTGGTTTGCAACAAATTATTATCTGAGAGAATACAAGTTTTGAGATTTCCTCTTTTCTAAAAATCTTGCCATCTACAAATTATTTTACAAAATGACTAAAGAAAGCAGAGGATAAAACGGGAACAAACATTTTTATGTATAAAATACAATGAATTGCTCTTCTTCCTTCCTTATTTCTGCAGCAACCTGAAGTACTTCTGTTAACACTTATGTCATTAATTCCAATAATGTGTTTACATTTCTGTCGCCCAGGACAAGGGATTATATCTTATTCATCTCTCTATCTCAATCAAACACAGTATCCAGCACATGATTGACGAGGGTACAGTAAATGTTTGTTAAAGAAATCAACAAATCTATAGACCGTAGATGAGAATTTTTTGAAAATAGGGAGATATATATGTTTTTTTAAAAAACGAAACAAATTTTGTTGCAGCAAATTTTGCTATTTTTACTGTTTTTTTTTATAAAGGGGATCGCAAATGTAGTTTCAGTTTTACAGTCGATAGAACATTTTCAGCCAAGCATTTCCGGATCAAGTTGGAGTGACTTTGAGTAAGAGTCTTTACTTTTAAGGCTTACCTAAACTGAGTTGCCTGTGTTTAGCTCTCACAAATCATTATATAGGATCTATGCAGGAAAAAAATAAATAGGCAAGCCTTGCAGGGCTATGCCAAGTTATTATTACATTCAATTGTGAAGAGAAAAACAACATAGGGTATTTATACACAGACCAGGAAGGAAGTATACAGGATGGACTCAAATGGTAATCCTCCTCCCACCAAACAAGAAGAAAAACCCCTGCTGATTGAGTAACTTCAGTTGAAAATTTATGAATTTGCTTAAAAGCGAAGGGAATTAACATCAAGGCAATGCGATTTCACTCACAGACAAGGGGATTTTTCTATTTAGCAGTGACATTTAAAGGGTCATGGACCCTTTTAAAAATCAGACGAAAGCCATGTTTCCCCTCACTAGAACATACTCCCCTACATACAAAATATTTCTGATGATGAATTGACCGTACCTCACCATCATCAGGTTGTGAATCCTTGGTATAAATAATGAAACCTGGTGACAAAAATTAATCTTCAGTGAAGTCTGACTTTTTTTTGAGACAGGATCTTGCTCTGTCACCCAGGTTAGAGTGCAATGGTGTGATAACTCACTGCAGCCCCAACCTACTGGGTTAAAGCAATCCCTCTGCCTCAGCCTCCCAAGTCGCTGGGACTATATGCATGTGTCATCACTGCCAGGTAATTTTTTTTTATTTTTGTAGAGACAGGGTCTCGTTAAGTTTCCCAGGCTGGTCTTGAACTCCTGGCCTCAAGCAATCCTCCTGTCTTGGCCTTTCAAAGTGCTGGGATTACAGGCATGAGCCACCATGCCCAGCCCAGTGAGATCTGACTTTAAACTCATGTTCTTTCCATTATATTGCTAGGTAATTTTAGACAAGACGTTTAACTGCTCTAAACTTTACCTTCCTCATCTGTAAAATGGAGTGATAATAACTATCTTAAACAAGTGTTGTCAAGATTACATAATTACTCTATAAAATGTCTAGCAGATAATAATCACTCCACAAATATCAATTTCTCCCTCTCCCTTTGTTACCAAGTAGAGGGTTCTAAGAGCTAGCAAAACTTGGGGAAATGCTTCAAAATGTCATTTTTTTCTTTTTTAATCTTGTCATAGTTTTTCTCTGATCTATGAGAGGTGAGAATCATATTGCTAAAGACCAGATATTCTGCGACCATGTGTTAGTCATCCAGCCCACTTCACCAGGGAGAAAAAAGAAACAGAAACAGACACATTTCCACCAAGTAGCCCCCACTGCCTAGCACAGTGCCCAACACTTTGTAGAGTCCCAACAAATATTTGTGCAAGAGGAAAGAAACAAAGAGAGGAAAGAGGGAGGAGGAAAAAAGGAGGGGAGGAGGACTGAAAACAATTTTCTTCTACCACAGAGCTCCAAGAGCAGGGTTCTTGATAGCACAGGACGAAGAAAACCAATGTACAAGGTCTGGCAATTAAGTCTGTGAACTCATCCTAGGAAAAGTGCTATATACCTCATTGCTGAATATGACTACAGTCACCTTCGAAGTACTCTCCTTGGGAAGCTATGCACTGATGCCATTGCCTAGTCCACCCATCAAAGCAATATTGGAACTCTTTCTGGAATGGCCATCAGAGCTGTCACTGTATTAATGTCCTTAATAGCCTCAAAATGTGTTCTTTTCAGTATTTTCTTTACCTTTGTAGAAGATTAAGAACCAAGAACCATTTTTGTCTTCATTACAAATGCTGATAAAAAAAAAAAGTCATGAAGTTTGAGGAGGAGGACCATGTGGTAGAAATACAGAGATATTAAGTCATCCTAGGTGAGATACTGGGCAAGTCACTTCACAGGCTGGAACTGTATTTCCATCTGTAAAATGTGGGAGTTAGTTCATATTTGTGGCTCTCATCATAGGCTGTTTATTAGAATCACTAGGGGAATTTCTGAAAGTCCCCATGCCCTAGCCATGTCCCAGACATTAGACATTTCAAAGCTTCCCAGGTGATCCCAATATGCAGGTGAACTTGAGAACAAGTGGTCCAGGTGATCTCTAGACTCTCGTTACCCTGTGGTTCTCAGACAAGCAGCATGGACATCTCTTGGGGTCTTTTTAGTAATCGAGACTCTCAGACCTTACCCCAGACTCACACAATAAAATCTGCATTTTAACAAGATCCCCAAGTAATTTGTACTGACATTAATGTTTGAAAACACTGGCCTAGACATGCTTCCATTTACCTCTTTCTTCAACAATGCTTTGCTTTTGGGGCTGACATTACAATAATTTTTGGATCTCAGAACCAGGCACTGTGTGTGTCGTGTATATATATTCAGAAAGCCAAAATATTCCTTCACACCTGTTCCACACAGGTGGAAATAGATTTTTTTAAATGTAGCCCTGTAAAAGGCATGGACGATATTATGAGATTCTGATCAAAGATTGTCTTTCCTTTGTAGAATGATGAAGTAGGATCCCTGAAAGAGCAGTTGCCAGGTTCCTCTTCAAAGTCAACAGCACCAGTGCAGTTATTAAAAACACCTGTCTCCACGTGGCAATTTGTATCCAACATCTTCTCACCTGGCAACACATCATTTCCAGGTTCCTTCTCTGTTGCTCATACTACTTGACAGCTCCTTTGTCCACAGCTCCCCCAGGAAACATTAGGTGGGTTGGCTGAGGAGGGTTTGACCTCCCCCAAAGTTTCCTGTTGTAATGTCCACCACCTCCTTTAAGCCTTCAAAAGAGAATTAGGCTCTGACAAACAAAAAGCAGAAATAGCATAAAAACGCTGAAACTAAAGTTAGAAAGTGACAGATAAACATCAATGCAAAATGCTATTTTGTCCTTATAACTCAGAGCTAAGAAGGCAGGATGGCTCCCACATTTTAGGCTAATAGTGTTTAATCAGGACTTTTTAAAATAATGGTTTATTTGGAGGAAAGGGTGATTTGGATCTGAATGTTTAGGGAGAAGTGGCATGAGCAAATACTCATAATTTTTTATTCAAGTCAATTTCCAGACATGAGGTAGCCACCAAATATGGTGCACTGTTCATACCCCCCCAGGTCTTACATTTCAGTAGGACTTCCTACAACCCTTGCCTGAGGTCTTTGACTGAAGTCTGAGGATCAGCACCATGGTAGAAGCCTTCAGGCAATGACTGAATGGAGGTGGTATGTAAATACCCCAGTTCCCTCACCTTTTGTTTAAGATCATTTGGAGATGTATGTCCTATGCTGGCTCTGGAGGATCCTCAGCAGCATGAAGCTCCAGTTACCCACAACAATAATTTAATATATGCCTGATACTGTCTTCTTCGCTCATTAATGCCCTCACTCACCTACTCGTGTTCTCTGTACCTCCAGAACAAATTACTTGCACTAGAATCCTTGCCGAAGGGTCGGCTTATGTGGAAACTCACATCAAGATAAATTTCATATTCCATTTTCTTTAAGATATTTGCAGATATGAAGTTCATACCTTATGCTCTTTTCTTTTATTTTTAATATTTTCAACAAATAATGTAAGTTATGGAATGAATAGGTCAGTGTTTTGATGAGAGCCTTGAAGAGATAATCATTACTATTCATGAAACCCATTTGACATATTCATCTGCCAGAAAGTAAGATGAGCAAAAAGATTTATAAAATAGCAGCAGAGACCAATGGGGAAGAGCCCTGGTTCCCATGCCCAGTTCTGCACTTATTAGCTGTATGATCTTAGGCAAGCTGCTTAACCTCTGACTCTCAGTTTCTTGACACATCAAAAATGGGGGAAATAATGATCCCCATCTATAGTGTTGTGGATGTTCAATAAGATAATGTATGCTAAGTGTCTTGCACTATTAGTTACGGGCAACTCAATGGTCTAACTAGTTACTGACCAAGGATACTGAATCCACAGGGATGCCTTCAACACTAAACTAGAAGAAGCTAGTAAATATGGATTGTGCCAATAAGAACATCTATGACAATGTAAGGCAAGAATCTGTAGCAAGAATCTTCCCCATCCCTACTTCTCAAATTGTATTGTCAGAATTAAGACATATACCCATAAAAACATGAATCAAACTTCTAATCAAGACAAATCTCCTCTCCATATTCTTCTATTTTCTTTTCTCACCGGTGTTGGAGCGCTATTGTAGTGTAACAAATAATCACAATAAGCTTCAGTAGTTTGGCTAATGCTGCTGACCTTAGCTGAGCTCATTCACATATCTGTGGGTGGATATAAGCTAGATATACACTAGGCTCTCTGAGTAGCTCTGTTTCAAGCTATAGAGCTAAAGGTTGACCAGATAGCTCTGTTCTACTTGTTCCTCATCCTCCTTGGACACCAGGCTAGCTGGTGCAAGGTCCTCTCCTGTTCATGATAGAGGCTCACATGTCTTAAGACCTAGGCTTGGCACTGGCATGCTGCAACTTCTGCTCTTATGCCATTGATCAAACAAGTCACACAGCAAATCCAAACCATAGTGTGGGATCATAGGCTCTGCCTTCCATGAAGCCAAAGGTTGTGAATGTGAGAAGGAGAAGAAGGGATCAATCATTCATTCTACTATAACAAGTTGTCAGAACAAAGAACCCGTCAGTATCCAAATGAATTCTCTGAATTCATATAGCATTCATGTTTCTACCATGAGTTCCTGCCCTGGTTACTATATTACAATATCGTTTGAGGTCCCACGTAAGTGAGCTGTTGCAAATGGACCTGAATGATAACTTGCCAAATAATGGGGATGCACTGGACTTAGTAACCTTCCAGCTCTAGTATCCCATGATTGGCAGTTTGTAGAAGAGAACCCGACAGAGGCTGAAAATCTAAACAGAAGTTAGATAGCTTGTCTTATGAAGCTTCAGTCTTGCGTTGACTTGCCAACTAAATTCTTAAATTCTCGAGTAGAGATATCACCAAAACCTGGCCGGTACCTGAAATAGACGGCAGTAGGTGGTGACTCTGACAAGCGTGAAGTGAATTGAGTCTGGGGGAAGTTTCTAGGTGAACAGAGAGCGCGGAGGATGCGCGGGTCGTCCTGGAGGCGGGTCCCAGCCAGATGTGCACGGTCCGCCCCGCCCTCCCTCGTTCACCCGGCCCGCTTCACCCACAGAGGAGCCTCGGCGCGCCTCGCCAGGGCGCCCTCAGCCCCTCCTGAAGCCGCCAGCGCCTACGCCGCGGTGTCGTCTCCCCTCTCCACCCGCGGTGACCGCTCACCAGAACTGCGGGAGGAGCAGAGACACCGAGCGGTCAAGGAGAGAGGAGGCGGCGGCCCCGCTGCGCCCTGGGTCCCAAGCGGTGCCCTACCGAGGGGCACAGGCGGAGAAGCGAGGCCCGACGCGAAGATGCGGCTGCCCTGGGGCCTCGCGCTCCTGCTGCTGTTCCCCTGGGTGGCAGGTGGATTAGGGAACGCGGCCAGGTGAGTGTCTGGCTGGCGATCGGCCCCCGGCCTGAGTTCCCCCTTTGGAGCCCCGTCTCTTTGCCTCCGGTCCCTCCAGACACTCCCACGCATGTGGGTGTGTGTGCACGTGTGCCTGTGCGCGCTGAGACGGGATTGAACCAAGATGCCAGACCCGGAGCGCCCACGGAATTTCCTCCCCGCTTCCCTTTGGCCGGGCTTTGCACCCAGTTAGTTCCCTTTGCATCCGCTGCGCCCCACCTGGCTGCGTCCGGCGGGTACACGAACAGGGAAGCTCTGAGCGCAGACCCGCGGGTAGTGCGGGCTCAGTGGTTTGCAGACATATATGTTGGGCGAGTGTGTGAGGGTCCATATGTGTGTCGGTGCTGTGTTCTGTGCTTGTGAGGCTTTTGTTTTCCACTTTATACGAAGGGCACCAACTGGTTGTCACTCACTAAGTTTTGCTGGGGAAGGAGGAACAAACCAAAACTGAGGACCGTAAAACTTTTACAGCTCTTGGGCTGAGCCTGCGGTGCCGCTGGGCTTCTCTCCTCACTGCTTTCTGATTAGGGTTGAACTGGAAAGAAAGGACGCGCTTGTGAAATGACAGCCATTCTCATTCTTGCTGGGGCAATACAGAATCTGAAGTCGTTTTCTTGCTGCCCAGAAGCTTTTCTGAGACCTGGAAGTTATTTTTCCAGAGATCGGCAAAGCCGCTTAGTAAATGCGCACCCACATAGTGCTTACTGTAGACCCGGCACTGTTCTAAGCACTTTAAGATGAGTAACCCATCTAAAGCACATAACGACTCTGTGTGAATGGCACTAATATAATCATCTCGGCGTTGTAGAAGAGAAAAACGAGGAACAGAGAGGTGGAGTAGCTTTTCCAAGGCCGCACAGCCAGCAAGTGAAGGAGCCGGGATGTAACCCAGGCAATCTGACTCAGAGTCCCGGCTCTTCACCAGTGCACTATGGCAGCCTTTAGGGAAATACCCACCCCAAAACTTTCCTCGTTCCCTGCCTGTGATGTCTTGCTTTCTCCTTAGGTGTTTGCTAGAGCAGGGCTTTTCCACTGCAGGACTATTGACTTTTTGGGCTGGGCTGGATAATTAATTGTTGGAGGAGGGGGAGTGTCCCGTGCAGTGTAGCATATTTAGCCGTGTCCCTGGCCTCTACCCACTAGATGCCAGTAGTCACCCAACCCCCCCCCCAAGCTGTGACAATGCAAAAATGTCTCAGATGGTACCCAAGGTGCCCTGGAGGGCAGAATTGCCCCCAGATGAGACCACCAACCATAGAAATTCTTTAGTGATGATTCCTGGAGAGATTCTCTTATTCCTGAGCATAAGAACTTTGGTTTAGTACTGACTTCTTAAAGGTGAGTCTGAGTATCTTTGTTTGACTTACAGGAAAATAATCTTTCAACAGAGTCAGCCATAGTATTAAGGGATTTTGAAGTTCAAACAGAACAAACCTCAAGCCAGCTTCTTAGAATGTATGATCGCAAGTTTCAATTTCCTTTTCATGATAAAAATGTAAGCAGATGTAATTTGCTCATAATCACATTTTCCCCGAACGTTGAAGTTTCTTGTATTGTTAGAAATCCCACTTAAGAAAGCCCAAGTGCTATTTGGAGATGCGATTAATAGTTCTTTAGCGGCCGACAAACCCCCTTCCAGGAGATTCACTTTCAAAGTGCCACCAAATTAAATTAAAAGCCGAAAAGCCCCAGGATAAAACAAAGAATATTAAACTGGAGAATCCATGTCAGGAGTCTGCAGTTCTGCTGTTTTCAAGATGCGAACTCTTGTTTCTCTACACGGTATCAGGTTCATGAGTTGGTGTGTTTATTATCGGCTCAATATGCCTGAAAATGTTAAGTGGTCGGTTCTTCAGGAATGCCCAGGACCCATGTTTAATCAGCTCCAGACCCCACATTACAGATGTCACATATACAAAGAAGGCAAGGCACCCATTGCAGAAAAACGTGCCTACTGGTTATTTCCTGGGATTTCACAATTTACAGTAAAAACTGTGACTTCTATATAGCGATTTTCTAACATAAGCACCAGTTGTTTTTATTATTTTATTTTATTTTATTTTTAGTTGGAGTCTCACTCTGTCTCCTAAGCTGAAGTGCAGTGGCACGATCATGGCTCACTGCAGTCACTACTTCTTGGGCTCAGGCAATCTTACCATCTCAACCTCTCGAGTAGCTGGGACTACAGACAGGCATGTGCCACCATGCCTGGCTAATTTTTTGATTTTTTTTTTCTTGTAGAGACAAGTTGTTGCTATGTTGCCCAGGATGGTCTTGAACTCCTAGGTTCAATGAATCTTCTTGCCCCAGCCTCTCAAAGTGCTGGGATTATAGATATTAGCCACTGCACCTGGCCAGTTGTTTTTAATTGAAACACAGCACCATGATTTTATGACCTAGAAAATTATATGCCTCTTAAACGATGCTTGGTGCATAGCAGACAATTAACACTCATCAGATGAATAAATCATTAGCTGCATGCTTGCACCTTAAGCATCAGAATTTGGCTTGCCTTATATTTTTATGCCCTTTGGGCACTGGAACTATTTAGCTGCTGTAGACCTTCTGCATCCGATTTAGCAAAGATAGTAGCCAGGATCCCAGGTAGCTATTATGTACCTGAAATGTGGCCAGACCAAGTTGAGTTGTGCTGTAAGTATAAAATACAGAGCGGATTTTCAAGACTTATATTTTAAAAAAGAACAGGAGATATCTCACTCATTATTAATACTGACCATGTAAAAATGGTAATGTGGATATGCTGCATTAGATAAAATTGTTATTAAAATGAATGTTACCTGTTTCATTGACTTTTTTTTTTTTTTGAATCGGAGTCTCACTCTGTTACCCAGACTGGAGTGCAGTGGCATGCTCACGGTGACCACAGCCTCGGCCTGCTGGGTTCAGGCAATCCTTCTGCCTCAGCTTTCCAAGTAGCTGGAACTACAAGCATGTGCCACCACGCCCAGCTAATTTTTTGATTTATTGTAGAGACAATAACCCACCAAGTTGCCCAGGCTGGTCTTGAACCCCTGGGTTCAGGCAATCCTCTCACCTCTGCCTCCCAAAGTGCTAAGATTACAGGCATGAGCTACCACACCCAGTTCTTTTACATTTTAAAAATGTGGCTACTAGAAATTTGTAATGCCCTATGTGACTATTTCTATTGGACAGTGCTAGTCTAGAACATTTGTTGATCTGAAATCTACATCAAGCTCTAGGTCCCAACACTGGGATCCTCTCACCTTGAGCACATAAGATAAATATGTTATTAACTTTCCTATTCTGGATATTAAAATTTGGAGCAACTCTCTATTTATAACATATTCCTGTTATAAATGTTTTCTCTATTAAATTCAAGTAAAAATAAAGTGAGAGATGAGGGAACGATTGAGTTCTTGCCAAGAGGGCACACTCATGGAGAGAGGTCTGCTCACTGCAGACTATGCGCCTTGTGGAAAATTGATTCTCCTCAGAACCCTGGTAGTAGAGTGCCACTATAGCAATTTACCACAGACTTCATGGCTTAAAACAGCACAAGTTTGTTGTCTTACAGTTGTGAAGACCAAACTAATCAGTCTTATGGGACAAATTTAAGATATTGGCAGGGCTGGTTCCTTCTGGAAGCTCCAGGGGAGAATCTCTTGTTTCTTCCAGCTTCTAGAGGCTGCCAGCAATCTTTGGTTCATGGCCGCATCACTCCAATCTCTCTCTCTCTCTCTCTCTCTTTGCCACCTTGCCTTCTCTATGACTCTTCCTTGTCTTCCTCCCTCTAAGAAGAACCCCTGTGATTATATCAGGCCTATTTGGATAATCCAGAAATCTTCTTATCTCAAGATTTTTAACTTGATCACATCTGCAAAATCTCTTTTGCCAAATAAGGAAGTAGTCACAGGTTCCAGGGATTGGGATGTGAACCTTTTGGGGGAGGGAAAAGAAGCGTGATAAAAATAAATCATCATAGTCTGGCACGGTGTGGCTCGTGCCTATAATCCCAGCACTTTGGGAGACTGAGGAAAAGGAATGCTTGAGCTTAAGAGCGTGAGACCCGCTTGGACAAAATAGTGAAACTTCATTTCTGTAAAAAAATAAAAACAAATAGCTGAGCTTGGTTGCATGTGCCTGTATTCCCAGCTACTCCAGAGATTGAGGCGGAAGGATCGCCTGAACCCAGAAGGTTGAGGCTATGGTGAGCCATGATCCTGCCACTGCACTCCAGCCTGGGTGACAGAGGGAGACTCTGACTCAAAAACAAATAAACCAAAAAAGTTACTACTA
The DNA here is from genome assembly GCA_027257055.1 of Cephalopachus bancanus. NCBI lineage: Eukaryota > Metazoa > Chordata > Mammalia > Primates > Tarsiidae > Cephalopachus > Cephalopachus bancanus. Next base: position 327,028 of record JAPVLO010000691.1, read on the forward strand.
TGACTTGATGCTGCTGGGGAATTATGGGGGTAGTGAGATGAGCCTCCAAGTTATCCCTCCTAAAGACAAGGGAGTTAGGGTATTTATATTCCCATCAGTCATGGGCTGTGTGTTTCTGGGGAGGGCACTATTCAGCCTTTCACAGGAAGCCTGAGCTGTGAGTCTGTTCTTGTTTTTATGGGCTAGGTTTTCTCTTTAAACATGATTTTGGTGATTTTTGAATGATTGGCATATCATTTATTTCCTTATTTTTAAAACCATAATTTGTGGGAATATGCCCAAAACTCGAGAGCTGAGTATTTATGGGAAATAATAGCCATGAAATATCTAATTACAACTAGAAATCACTTCTGAGGCTGGACATGGTGGCTTATGCCTGTAATCCCAGTATTTTGGGAGGCTGAAGTGGGAGTATCACTTGAGCCCAGGAGTTCAAGACCATCCTAGTTTACATAGCAAGACCTTGTCTCTGCAAAATAAATAAATAAATAAATAAATAAATAAATAAATAAATAAATCAGCTGGGTGTGGTGGCGCTCGCCTGTAGTCCCAACTTCTCAGGATGCTACGGCAGAAGGATCATCTGAGCCAAGGAGGTTGATACTGAGACTATGGTGAGTTGTGATTGTGCCACAGCACTCCTGTCTGAGCAACAAAGTGAGATCCTGCCTCAAAAAAATAAAAAAGAAAGAAATCACTTCTGAGTAGCCTTATTCCAATAGTCTCATTGGCTTAGAACTTGCTAAAGTCCTATTTGTGTGTAATTTTTATGCATAAATTAAAGTTATATAAACATTACAATGAGAGTAAGTATATTATCTAATCATCATAAATCAGATTGGTATTCAATAAATATTGTTGAGACCCTACTATGTGGCATCTCTTTTCAATGTTATTTCAGTCAATATTCTCAATAACTCTAAGAAGTAAGTATTGTGCTCATTTGACAAACAAGAGAATGGAAAAACTTGAAGAAATTAGGTGATTTCTCATGAATTGTATTTGACTTTGTCTTCTGCTCTATGAACAGTGAAGTTCCACTATTCTCAAATTTATTCCCTCAAAAAAATTGACTACAGAAAAGCTGACATTTTTACAAAGTTCTTTCTCACAAATGATCACCAGTGATCTTATTTAGCTTGACTCAAGTTCAGCACAATTAAGGGACATGTGTAGAATAAGTGCTCCACCCTCACAATTCTACCACCTTGCTCTCTAAGTTTGCATTCTCTCAGAAACGTACTCTGTGGCTAGTTTTTTTTTTGGAGGTAGCCTTAAGGAATTCTGGTAGGGAAGTAAAGAAGTGGGACAGAGAAGGGAAAGAAGTATTACAAAAGTAAATTACCACTGTGACTTGATCCTGCTGGGGAATTCTAGGGGACAGTAGGACATGAGCCTCTAAATTATCCCTCCTAAAGACACGGGAGCTAGGGTATTTATTCTTCCAGCAGTCACTGGTTGAGTATTTCTGGGGCAGAGGTTTTGACACTTTCAGCCTACTGTGCACATATGCAGGACTGGCTCCTGCCAAGAGAGAAACCTCTCCAGCATCAGGAGATGAGTCTGGCCATGTACCACAATGTACCAACCATGATTCGCCATTGACCTCTCTCACTAGGTGATATGGGCTGAATTATGACCCTCAAAATTCGTATGTTGGAATCCTAACCCCCAGTACCTCAGAATGTGACTGTATTTGGTGATGGGGTCATTAAAGAGGTAATTAAATTAAAATGAGGTCATTGTGGTGGGCCCTTATCCAACAGGACTGGTGTCCTTATAAAAAGAGGAGATTAGGTCACAGACACAGTAAAAACCATGTTGTGGACACAGGGAGAAGATAACCATTGACAAGCCAAGAAGAGAGGCCTCAGAGGAAATCAACCCTGCCAATACCTTGATCGTGGACTTCCAGCCTCCAGAACTGTGAGAGAATAAAATTCTATTGTTTAATCCACCCAGTGTGTTATACTTTGTATACAGCCCTAGCAAACTAATGTATAAGGTAAGCTCAGAAACTTCATAATACTAAAGAACAAAAGTTCACATGATCTTTATTTTCAGTTGAATGCAAACAGAAAACTGGGCCTCACAAACATCTGACATCAGGGCTTTTAAGCAGGAAAATGTCAGATTGGGAATAACAGGTTTGTAGTAGCTAGGGAACATAGCAACATTGTTTCTTGATCCTTCAAAATTGGCTGCAAATGCCAGAAAACCCAAATATTCTTGGCTTAAACAAAATAGAAAAGTGTTTCTCTCTCACAGAGGACTGGGTAGTTGGGCTGGTATGGCTCTTCATAAAGTCAAGGATGCAGGTGCTGCCATCTTACAGCTCCACCAGAAGGCCCTCCTCTCATGGCCTAAGATGGCTTCTTGAGCTCTAGCAAACACGTCCAAATTCCAGTCAATAAGAGGAAGTTAATGAAGAATATTATCCTCCCTTTTCAGTCACATTCTAGAAATCTTGCACGTGGCACTTCTGCTTACATCCCACGTAACTGAAGGGAAGGTTGGGGAGTGTAGTCTATATTCTGAGTGGCTATGTAATAGGGGTCTTATACTTTTTTAAAAAAGAAAGGGACAACACATATTGGCGTCCCGCTGGCAATGTTGACCATGTGTAAATTACAGATAACATCTCCAATTTTGTAGATGAGTAAACTGAATTTCAAAAGATGAGATTAAGTGCTTTGCCCAGAATCCCACATTGAACAAGTGGAAGTTAAAGGCCATGGTGTTTCCCAAGGATAATTAAATCACTTTCCATCAAATATTTTGCCCAGAGAGATCAGTAGTACTTCCAGTTTTATCAGTTAACCTTACTGGGTCCCAGTGTATCAGTTTCAGTAACTAATTTGTTTTAAATCTGAAAGTCTTGTTGATAAAAAAGAATCTAAAGAAAGTTAAAATTAATTCAGTCCAATTAAACATTAACTAAATAGTTGACATGCCCAAACATTCCCTTAAATACCAGGGATACATATCTATCTGCTTCCCCCACTAGACAACACGTAGGGAGAGCAAAATTTCTTTTATTGTTTTTTGGCCAGGAGGCCAGGAAGGAGGGAAATAAGTCCAACTGCTAGCCCAGTGCCTGGCACACAGTAGATGTTGAATAAAAAATTTGGTGAATAAATGAATGACCAAGGAAGGGGGATGGAGAGGCAAATAATGTTATATATAAATACATATATGTATAAATAATATATAAGTATTTGTATATACACAGTATAGCATTCAAAAGGATGCATATATATATATATGTTTAGTTTATGTGTACATATAAACATATCAAATATCCCACAGAACATAGATAAGAGAGAAATTGAGTCTCCTTGAGACAGTTAGGGAAAACTGAAGATAGGGGCTTACATTTCAACTGTCCTATGGAGCAAATGTGAGTCTACCTGCTATAAAACACAGAGGAGAATGCAAGTATTTCAGCGTTTGATTCCTAGTAGATACTACATAATAGTAAATGAATGAATGGATAAATACATACCTGCAAAAAGAATGTATAAGGAAGGCATCGGCCCAAGAAACCGAGCGTGAACTGGCCATCATCTTAGGTCATGAGCCCAGTGGCTGCCAAGAGGCAAAGAAGGCAGGCTTGAACCAGGCTCTGAGGAGCCTAGTACGTTGAGCCAAGGAGTTTAGAGTTTGCTCTGAGAGTAATAGAAAGCAAAGCAGGCTATTGCAAGCTCTGCATTCTTTAAAGCTAACACAGTTGTAACTAACTCATGCATAAAATTATGACACAATTGTGCAGAATTATCATTAAGGTAATAAGCCATTGTTTAGCTTAATTGGCAGCATTTTTCTTTTTTGAATATACATAATAATAGTGTGCTTATAATCTGTGGTATCTCAAATTTAATGAACACAAGTACAAAATTAAAACTCAAAATACCACAGCAACAAATAGCATCAAAGCAACAAATATCAGCAAAAGTCATCACCTTGCTCTTCAGTATTTCTTCTGCTTGGTTTCTGGACATCACATATATTAACTAATTGTGTACAACAACATACTTCAAAATATAGTGACTTAAAACAACATTTATTATCTCACACATTTTCTATGAATCAGGTATTCAGGAGTAACTTAGCTGGAAGGCACTTGGGATTTTTCTAGACATTTTCTTTAGAGCAGTTTTAGGTTCACTGCAAAGGGCTTGCAGTTTTTTACAAGGTTGCAGTCAAGATGTTTATCAATGCCATAGTCATCTAATGGTTTGACTCTGGGTGGAGGATCTGTTCTAAGATGGTATGCTCACATGGCTGTTGGCAGGAGGCCTCAGGTCTCTCCATATGGACCTTTATTGGGCCGCTTGAGTATCCTCACATGTCAGCTGAATTCTCCCATAGTAACTAATCCAAGAGAAAGAACAAGGAGGAGACTACCATGCCTTCTGTGTTCTAATTTCAGAAGTTACCCTACATCCCTCGCACAATATTCTTTGTTAGATGAAAGTCACTAAGTACAGCCCAATACAAAGGGTAGGGAATTAAGCTTTGCCTTCTGAAAGCAGGGTATCAAAGAATTTGTGGACATACGAGGGGGGAACCCCCCCCAAAATGGAATTTATTTATTAAAAATTGTGCATTTATTCTTAAATGTTTAAACTTCAGTCATCTTCAAAGTACTCTTCGTTGGATGCAATACACCTATAGAGACACTTTTTCCACTGCTAAAAACTGTTTTTGGACTCGTAAATTTTGATGCCTTTTAGGGCAGGTGAGCTTGTAAATCACCCATCATGAAGTGGGCAAATGCGTTCAAAGAATCTGTGAAAAAATTCAGTGAAGCCGAACACAGCCTTCTCCAACAATGTGAGCTGGTACACTGATGCTGATGGGTTCCTAGAACACTTACGTAGTAGGGGAAGCCTGTCCTACAAAAGATAATTCCAAGGTTTTTTAGGTCCCCGTCCCTCATATTTTAAAACCATCATATCACGCATTCTGGTTTACCTTCTCCCACACCGGTTACTCCTCAGCCTCCTTACCAGCCTCCTTTCTTCTACAGGATTTAAAGTGCTGAATTTCCACAGAGATTAGTCTCTGACCCTATTTTCTTCCTTATCTATACTCTCCAGTCCCACCACTTTGAATGTCATCTCTATGTAGATGACTTCAAAAGGTGAATCTCAAGCCCCAGCCTTTCTGGTGCATTCTTGACCTAGCCATCGGGATGTCATACTGAGCTTAAGACATCCAAGAGTGAACTTTTGATCATTTCTCCAGAACTCACTTCCCCACATCTCACTCCTTCTCCCCATCCCAGAACAAACATCATCCAAACTGGCTCAAGCCAAAAACCTGGGCATCATTTTTGACAAGAGAGGCTCTTCCTCCCTACTTGCATTAATCTGGTACTAAGTACTGTTACAGATTATGTCCCAAATTCATCTTCTTCCCCCCACTCCTTGCTTCCCTCACCTACAACCACCCAGCTGCACCACCATCATCTCTCACCTGAGCCACCATAGTAGCTTCTCTTTGCTTCTTCTTTTGTCCCCTCCCATCCACACTTCACAGTGTTTTTAAAATTCAAATCAGACAATGTCAGCTCTTTTTTTTTTTTTTGAGTTGGAGTCTCACTCGGTCGCCCAAACTGGAGTGCAGTGGCCGCTTCCGGCCACCGCGCCTCGACCTGCTGGGCTCCGGCGATCCTTCCGCCTCAGCCTTCCAAGTAGCCGGAATTACAGGCATGCGCTACCACGCCCGGCTGATTTTTTGATTTCTTGTAGAGATGAGGTCTCGCTGCCCAGGCGGGTCTCGAACCCGCGGGCTCAGGCAATCCACTCACCTCAGCCTCCCAAAGGCGCGGGATTACAGGCTGAGCCACCAAGCCCAGCTAGCTCTTTTCTTAAAACCTTTCAGTGACTGTCCACCAGATGAAGAATTAAATTCATTCTCCTTAAAATGGCATAAAAGGCCTTTCTTGATCTAGCCTTTGTCTACTTCTCTAACTCCGTCTGATATCATTCTCTCCCATGCTCACTATGAATGAATGATTAAATGAGATGGAGAATAAATGTAGCTGTCTCAATCACACTTGCTTTATTGACTGCCGTCCTTTCCTTGCGTAACTTCTCCACTCCTTTATTGATGTTCCCTCCACCTCCTAAATAAACCACTTGCACTCAAATCCTTGCCTCATGGTCTGTTTCTGGGGGAGCTCAAACTAAGACATTCCTCAACCTCAATCTTCGCATAGCTCTTGAGCTTGGAAGCTAAGTGACAGAAAGAGAAGAAGCAATAGAAAGTTCCAAGTTTTGCTTGAGGTTTACTACTTTCCCTACCAGTCGCGTATAGGAGAACTTGATAGCCTGGGCCAGTTTTTTTTTTTTTTAACCAGCCTTTTAAACCTCTACATATCCAGAAAGGTAAGATGTCTTAGGGTATCCATAGACCTGTTGGACTTGAACTGTTTCTTGAAAATGGATGAAAACCCATAATTAATTTTAACTAGTTAGGTACAGTGAACTTGCTTGGGGACTATGATTAAAACAAAACAAAACAAAAATCAACAACACCACACCCTCGTGGCTGGACCTTGTTATTCCTATTTAGAAAAACGTTTATTTCATTTGTATGGCAATACTTAAATGTATTTAAACATCAGTAAAAGAGGTTAAACTTCTCGATTTGTCTTGGAGGATATCATGAAGTTTCCTGGAGCCTGACCATAAACAAGCGTACTAAGAATTCTGGCACAGTATAATTTTGCAGAAAATAAAGGATCCTATGAAGAAATACTATATTACTTACAATCTCTGGAATGTTTTTAAATTAACTTCAGCTGTGGAGATGGTGATTTTCTGATTAATTTGATCAATGTAGACAGCAAGCTGTATAATGCGTTAAAGAGACTCTGGGCAACTCAGCGTTTAGCTCGGACTCCCACAGCCCGAGGCTTCCTCTCCACAGAGACTTGCTCACCTACATTAATACTTCCTTGCCTCAAGAAGGGGTTCTCTCGGCCAAACAATGTTTAGGAAGAGATGAGAGAGAGAGAGAGAGAGAGAGAGAGAGAAACACTAGCCAGACACTGTAAGGTGGCAGAGGATGTTGGAGGGATTGGTTCAGTTCAAATTTCTAAGTTGATATGTTTCTTTTGATCAATTGCCCTAGTTTTATCAGGCTCTATTGGGTGAGGTCAATTCAACCACATGCATAAAAGCCCATTTATTTCCAGATATCTATTAAATTCTAATGATTGATACTATGCCTTAACCATTAATCTTTAATATTCCATAGTGCACCGACCCAATTCTATACATTTAAAAAATACATGACTCAGAAATATGGAACTAAATTCAATTCATATTGATAGTTTTGTAAGATTTTCTGTATATATGGATTCACATATAAGGAAAAAACAATGTGTACTAGACTTCTTTTCCTAAAGAAGTGGCTCTTGATTTACTGTGTTGATCAGAATAGGCTACTGCATCAAACCATCTCAAAAATCTCAGTGACTGAACATGGTAAAAGTTTATTTGCCTGTCTTGCAGTACAAGGCATGTTTGAGAGACTCTGCTGTATGCCTTCACATGGGGCCAGCCTCCAGCCATCTTGGGATGCCATTTTCTTTCAGGTATGGATGGTCCTCTTTATTCGAGAGGGTGATAGGAAAGAAGCACATCAAGGATCTTTGTGAGCCAGACTTGAAGGTTGCTCACATCCTGTTCACCCACATTCCAGGCCAAAACCAGGCACATGGCCTCACCTAACTGACAGGCAGCTTGGAAGTGTAGTGTAGTTTCGTGCTCAGAGAATATAGAAATGGGTTTGGTGAGCACTTAGCCTTTTCTTCCACAGTCGTTAAATTGCAACATATGAAAGCCCAGATATTTGGTCATTGTTAACTTATAAAAATGGCTATTTTGTATGACTTAGCCTGATAGTTTATGTCCCTTATCCAGAATACTCTCAACCAGGTATTTAAGTAACAGAATTGCTGAATTTGTGATGGGAAAGCTAATAAGTAAGCATGGAATTAGAGCAAAGGGCAGATAAAAGGAGAGGATGCAGGGAAAGTAATCTGAATCATTTGCTAACATTAACTTGGAATGCCACTTGAGAACTGTGTAAAAACTAAAAATTAAAGCTTTTTTTAGCAATCTAAAAAAATTGTCAACATCATGCTTGCCTGTACTTGATTCTTTTCTTCCCCTGAATCATATTGTTTCAGCTTAAACATAAGTATTGTAGTAGTTAATTTTCTTTGTACCCATAATTTTAGACAGCTGTATATGTGTATTTTCAAAAATATGGCAAGCATACAATACAGAACTGGATTCTTGGTGGAATAAATCAGTTTCCTCTGACATCTACAAATCAACAAATTAATTATTAGCAATTCTATCTAGTAATGGTTTTTCCTCTTTAAACTATTTTTTCATTGTCGTGACCAGATGTAGAATTTGATGATTAAGCCAGTAAAATACTAGTTGTGGCTGGCCCTTTCAAACTATATTTTAAAACTGGGTGAATATATAGACCTCACACCCACTAATTAAAAGGTATTCTGCTCACTTATGGACTCACATGTTTCTCTGATTGTTTTTTCCTACAGTGTTGTTTCGTGTTGCTTGGTCTTCTTTAGGAAATGCACACAGAACATGTCACAATATCCACAGAGCACCTAGAGGCTGACCTAGTATTTTCTGATTTGTGTAGCTGCCTGATTATCATAATTCATTTTATAGCTCTCCATAATGAGTTGTGTTGATTCTTAAACAATGATTGCTTCCATTGTTTAAGCAAATGAGTGAGGCTAGATTTGATGACAAATTTCTGTTATCTTCCAACAGAGCTGTAATAGTAAGATGCTTTTTTGTGACTGGGAAAAGAATCCCTTACAGTGGATAAGAAATCTTACTTTATTAACAAACTTTTCAGGGCTCAAGTATTAGTCATCAGCATTCTTGAGAGTTTTATAAGTGACACTTTATACAACGTCAAAAACAATGATTTAGGAGAAATGAATTCACCTCAGATTTCTCAGTTTTACCTTTTCACCTGAAAGCAGGCATGTGAAAGCAATAACGCTCAAGAAAATGAAGATTTCTCTGGAGAGTTGTGGTAATGTGCAAACAATATATGAATTTCATCTTTTGGTAACTTTCTCCTGTTAGTTAACCCCAGGCAGCATTCCTTGCAATTTAAAGTAATTGGTCCTGACTGGTATACACGAAATAGGTTTAGCCACCTGTATCAAGGACTTTGGGCTGGTTTCTAATTAGACTTTTAAAAAATATCAGATTTCAACAAATTTCCCATCTGTTTTTTGTGTGATTTCACATCTAACCATTTTAGAACTCTTGTAGCTTAGTGAGCTCACCCTACTTCTTCTATTTTTTTTTGGCCAGGAAGCAAGATTTTTTTTTTTCTTTTTCTTTTTTCTTTTATTTTAAAGATATGGGGTACAATTTATGGTTAGGTATACAAGTGGTCATCATACAGGTCAAGTTGGGGGCTCCCTTTGGCGATTCCTAAAAGATCTAGAAATTGACCTTCCATATGACCCAGCAATCACCCTACTTCTACCGAGGTTGTTTGTGTATTGCAAAGTGTTGATATTTCCAACTGCTTGAAATCCTCCTATAACTCTCTGGAGCCTGCAGAATAGATACAATGATTCGCATGGATACAGGTTTCTGGCCTCTGCTTATCTCCATGCCCCTTCTCCATTCCACCATTCCCTCTGCTGCCCCTCCCACTCCCCTGCTCCTACCATATACCACTACCTATGCTCAAATGTACAGGCCACCAACTCCCCATGTTCTTAGTGGCTCTATCCTTGGTCTGTACATTTGAGCTGTTCTCTCTGCCTGGAACACCTTCCCCACTATACAGCCCTCCCAACATAATATCTCCTAGTATCTTCTCCTAGCTCCTAAGAACTCACCCCTTTAGCATAAGTCGTATGGTGGAGAATAATTATCTGTTTACTCCCAAATCTTTGCTCCTAGACTGTAAGTTATTTGTGAACAGGGGCTGTTCTCATATGCATCCTACAGTCTCAGTGCCTAGTACAGTACCTGACATGTGTAGTGACCTAATAAATTTTGAGTAGACAGATGGATGGATGGATGGATGGATGGATGGATGGATGGATGGATGGATAGTTTGGTGAAGTATATTCCCCTCTGGCTTATAATACCAGTGAAATAGTTTTTCTTGGCCTTAGTTTCTTTGTGTGCACAATGATAGATTAGAACTGGATGATATCTAAGTTCACTTTCCTTAAGGTGAAATTCTATAATAATCTCCTCTTACAGTGAAAATTCATTGCCACAAGCATAAAAGAGGAAAGTCACATAAAAACTGTGGTATCTATAAGGATGTGCCTCACAGACTTCCAAGAGTCCCAATTACTTTACTCCTGGAAATCCATCACCACTTGTAAATGAGGCCACAACTCCCATAGGTTGCTCCCACCAATGACTGAGCATAGCAGGGATACAAAAGCAGACCCTTTTGTGGGCAACATGGCTCTCCTTTGAAGGTTGACATAACTGATAATTTTAATCCTACTACTAGTACTAATAAGAGAAATCAGTTTGGAAGCATTTACTGTGTTGGTTACTGTTCATATGCCCTTTGCATATATTAAATCATTTCATTATCACAAATACCATTTAGGCAACTACTTTTGTTTTCCCCAATTTAGAAATGAGATAGCTAAGGCATAGAAACATGAAGTTGCCGGGCTCGGTGGCTCAGCCTGTAATCCCGCGCCTTTGGGAGGCTGAGGTGGGTGGATTGCCTGAGCCCGCGGGTTCGAGACCCGCCTGGGCAGCGAGACCTCATCTCTACAATAAATCAAAAAAAAAAAAAAAAAATCAGCCAGGCGTGATAGCGCATGCCTGTAATTCCGGCTACTCGGAAGGCTGAGGCGGAAGGATCGCCGGAGTCCAGCAGGTCGAGGCTGCGGTGACCGGGAGCGGCCACTGCACTCCAGTCTGGACGACAGAGTGAGACTCCAACTCAAAAAAAAAAAAAAAGAAACATGAAGTTACTTGCTGAAGGTAAGAGAGTAATATATAGAGCCAGAATTCAAACCCAAGAAGAAGACCATATCCTGACCACCATGTCATGCAGCTTCTCAGCATTCAGGGTCTATCCTACTCTCTTACTGGAAGAACTCTACTCATTTGACTTTCCTGACACTGTACTAACCTGGTGTTCCTCTGAGTATTGCCTGGGTCTCTTTCAGGACTTTTCTGCTCTTTGGTTCACTTCTTACATGGTGGCTTCCTTTGGGCTCTGTTCTAAGCCTCCTTTTCTTTGTAACTACATCTGCTCCCATAGATTCAGTTACCATCCACCTGCAGATGATTTTAAAATCTAGTCTTGCTTCCTGGACTTCTCACCCAAATATCCAGTCTTCTACTCAACATCTCCTCTAGGTTGTCTGTCTGATGAGCACTCAAGATCAGCATGTGCCAAAGAAAACTCATCATTTACCCTATTCTTTAACATATCGCTCCATCCATATTTCTCTTTCCAAAAATATGGGGCTGCCATGTCGGATATCTGATAGTGTATCTCTCTCACACTTCACATCCAATCAACTAGAATGCAAACTCCATGAAGGCAGAGATCTTATTTCCTTCTTGATTGCTGATGAACCTCTGGAAACTAATGTAGTGCCTGATATATTGTAGATGCTCAATAAATACTTGTTGAAAGAATAAATAAATGAATGAATGGCTCTGATCTTTTACCAAGTCTTTTGATTTCACTTTAATTCCATGAATTTCTCCCTATCTCCACTGCTACTGCTCGAGTCTAAGCAACCAAAATCTATCTTCTGAGCCAATTTGTATCCTTTCTTCCTTTCTGCCTCCCTCCAATCAATTTTCCAGACTGCTCCCATGATAATGTTTTCCAAAAGAAAAATCTTATCAAATAACCTTCCTACTTAAAACCTGTCAGTGCTGTCTTATTAATACTAGGAACCCCAAAGTCCTAACTTGACTCACAAGATCCTCTGTGATGTAGACTCTTTCCACCTCTTGAGGCTCATTTCTCACCAGTTGACTCTTCCCTCCCTTTGCTCCAATCCTCTGGTCTCCTATCAATTTCTCAAGCACAAGCATGGCATCTCTTACCTCAGTCCGCACTCATTCTGTTCCCTCTGCCTGTAATAGGCTTTCACTTTATATGGCTGACCCCTGTTCACCTGAAGTCTCATTTGAAGGTTTCTCCATCAAAGACAACATCTCAGATCCCTTAGACCAGATTGTTTCTTTGCTTTAAGTTTCTATAGTGGACTGGATATGTTTAGTACTTCTATTATCCTAACCTTCTTGTCTAAAAGCTCATGAGTCAGGGACCCGGTCTGCCAAACACCTAGAACAGTGCTCAATACATTTTAATGCCCTATAGAGGATTGCATTGGGCTTTTTGGCATCAAGAAATAGGTAAGGCTCTTCCTATTGAGAATGGGGTGTATATTGTTTGCAAATCTGCAGTCAAGAAGTTGACAGGCCATCTCTAAGATTTTGTTGCTAGATTGAAATTTAATTCAATGAATCCCACATTTCTTATAAAAGTATGGAATTAAAATCCCATAGGCATAATTTCATCCTTAACAGCTTTTCTGTTTATTGTGTTTTCTTTTTAAATCCAACTCAAATGTCACCTCTCCTGTGACATTTCCCTTCTCTTTCCCAGGCAAAGTTAATTGCTTCCTTTATTCTCCTTCCCAAATGTCAGTCAGCTTCATGGTGTTAAAGGAAGAGGTGAAAGCAAATTTGAATACTTTGTCGAGGTTTCTTTTAGATGTGTATGGTTAAGAAATAGACTCTGAGTATCTACATGAAAGGGGTTTTTGCAGTGAGAAAAAGTTACACTATCTTGTTCACCAAGGTATAAAAATATTTGTTTTTATTGAATAATTTCAAGCTTGTGTTCAAATCTTAAGGACATCAAAACAAATAACTCAATTTACAAATCGACAAATGACCTGAATAGACATTTCTCCAGAGATACAAATGACCTATAAACACTTGAAAGATGCTTAACTTTATTAGCCATCAGGGAAATCCAAGTTAAAACCACAAGGATACTATTTCTCAAGCACTAGGATGGCTACAATTTTTTAAAGTGAACAATAAGAAGTATTGGTTAGCATATGAAAAAACTAGAACTCTCATACATTGCTAATGGAACTGTGAAATGATGCAGTCATCCTGGAAAAAAGTTTGGCAGTTCCTCAGAAAGTTAAACATAAAGTTATCGTATGTCGGTTTAAGCAGCTATAAAAAATTACCATAGACTAGATGACTTCTAAATAGTAGAAATGTATTACAGTTCTGAAGGTTGAATGTTCAAGATCAGGCTGCCAGCATGGTCAGGTTCCGGTGAGGGCTGTCTTTAGAGTTGCAGATTGTCAACTTCTCAAACTAGCAGGCTCTCTGGCCTCTTCCTGTAAAAGCACTAATCCCATTCATGACAGCTCCACTCTCATGACCTAATTACCTTCCAAAGGCCCCACCTCCAAATACCATCACATTGGGGTTAGGGTTTCAATATATGAATTTGAGGGGGACACCTTCAGTCCAATGCATCATATGACTCAGCAATTCCAATTCCCAGACACATACCCAACAGAAATGAAAACATACATCCACAGAAAATTGTGCACCAATGTTCATAGCAACATTAATCATAGTGGCCAAAAGGTGGAAACAGTCCACATATACATCAACTGATAAATGAATAAACAAAATGTGGTATATCCATACCATGGAATATTATTCAACAGTAAAAAGGAATGAACGATGACTGCATACCAAAGAATCCGAGCACAAAAGGCTACATACATATATGATTCCATTTATATAAAATATCCATAATAGGCAATCTAAAGACAAAAAGTGTACACTTGTAATTGTCAGGTGATGGAGAAAGGAATTAATTGAGATTAGCTGCTAATAGGCATGAGGTTTCTTTTTGGAGTGACAGACATTCTCAAATTAAATGGAAGTGCGAATACTAAAAATCACTAAAGCATATACTTTAAAATAGTGAATTTTATGTTATGTGACATATATCAATTTTAAAATGCTAAAACAAAAAATTCTTAAGGGCATAATTGTGTTTGGACTGGTACTTATTTACTCAGTACACTTTATGGTCAGTAGTCTACAGTTTCCTCTTTTTTATTGATAAGTAATATTTTACTTATCACATGTATTTGTCGCATGGTACATGTATTTGTTGCATGCATAGACTGTGTAATGATTAAGTCAGGGTATTTGGGGGATCCATCATGTCAAGTATTTAGCATTTCTATGTGTTGGTATCATTTTAAATTCTCTCTTCTAGCTACTTTGAAATATACAATACTTTGTTTTAACTATAGTCATCCTACCCTGCTATCAACTTTTGGGGTTTATTATAATTTCTTCTTTAGGAATTGCCAGTTATATGCAGACTGGTTTAAGAATGTGGTATCCCTTATAGAACCATTACTAATGTACAGATTCAATTATGTCAGATGGCTGCATTATTTCTCAGTCAAAACTCTTTCTCAGAGCATTATAGTGATATTTAGCATGCTGTCCTATACAGTAATACATTTGCTTACAATAGACTGTAAACTTAGAGTAAAGACCAGGTTCTTTGCATAACTGTACTCCATGTGCCCAAGGCAGTGCTTGGAACATAGCAAGTGCTGAATAAATGTTTTGCTTTAAAGTGATAATACTTAATGAAGGACAATTTTGCCTTCTATGGTGCATTTGGCAATGTCGGGAGACACTTTTGATTGTCATAACTGGAGAGATGTGTGTTACTGGCTGCTAAATGACTTAGAATGCACAGGACAACTTCCTATGCATTCTTTATTCAATAAAGAATAATCTGGTTCAAAATATTAGTCATGTAGAGGTTGAGAAGCCTATTCTAAATGCTTGTGTGAAAGATTTATGAATCCCTAAAATTAATTCCATTAAAAGATGAAAAAGTAAATGATAAAATCATCCTTGCATTTGGTGCTCACAGTTAATAAAATGTCCCAGACCGTATCTTTATAGCTATTAACGAAGTAATCAAATTCGTGGGAGAGGCAGACCATGAGGGAAATCTACAAGGTTGTTTAACTTCCTGACCTTGACAGAGATATTGTTAACTTGCATAAAACTCAGTACTGTAGCAAAAAGCACATGGTGAAATGTGCATACCTTTGTCTGTTAAAGAGCTCAGAAAACATTTTAACAGTGTATTTAGTATGCGTGAGGAAACAGTCACAGCCCTCCCCCAAAATACACAGTGCAAGTCTTTTCTCCTAAGGTCTGGTAGCGACCCAATCCTACACGAAGATAGTAAGTGGGTAAACACACAGCAAACTTCCTCCGTGCCACACTGCTTAGGGGCACTTGGTAGGAGTGAGAGGCTCGCTCTTTCAGCCCTTTAGATCAGGCAAGCTACAGCCTGCAGGCCAAGGCTGGAGGCCTCCTGTTTGTACACAGCCCATGAGCTAAGAACAGTTTTTACATTTCAAATGGTTGATGATGGATCAAAAAGAGAATACTATGTCATACTCATGAAAATTATATATATGTTATTCAAATTTCAGTGCTCATAAATAAAGTTTTATTGGAACACAATCATGACCATATGTTTACCATTGCCTATAGCTGCATTTGTGCTTAGACAGAGATCTTATGGCCCACAAAACCTAAAATACTTACCATCTGGCCTCTTACAGAAAGCATTTGCCAATATCTGCTCAACAGTTAAAAAGTTTAGCAAATTTTGTCTCCACAAAACCATGTGGAATGAGAATGAGCCCTGGGCTAAAAATCCCTGACACCAGCTCTGCTGGGAATGTGACTCCACTCCACTGGGCTGGAGTTTTTTTCTCTGTAACATGAGAGGGCTTCACTGAAGGATCTCTAGAGCCCTTCCAGCTCCATAACCGTCTATAGCTTGTGATGATTCCAGTATATTCAATGGTTCCCAGGTACCAATGGAGTAGAAGTGCAAAGCTCTTGTCTGGGACAAAACCACAGCCAGGGAGTCACATTACCACACTTGGTACTGAAACAGACACAGACCTGGCTAGCCACTGTGCCTATATAGAGCAGATTTGAGCAGTGGGTACTCTATGAGGTTCAAAGACACATATTTTGGGGCACTTTCTTGTTCCCTAATTTTATAGATTGTGTAACCCAATTCTTTTAACCCTGAAAGCAAAGGAAATTGATTAAACTAATTATTGGGGAAGGCTGGCAAGGGATCGTAATAGAGACTGGCAACCCCAAAATTCAGATTTTCAAAATCTAATTTAGCACTTACTGCGGGTTAGTTGAAATTAACCATGTAATTGGCACCTCTGTGGTTCCTTTAGTAGCAGGGAAGAGTCTCTGTTACCTTTTCTGTTTCCTTGGTACTAACATGTGGTTCTTTATCTGCAGTCCACGGGATCATGGGTTGTTGGCATCGGCACACCAGCCTGGGGTCTGTCACTATGGAACTAAACTAGCTTGCTGCTACGGCTGGAGAAGGAACAGCAAGGGAGTCTGTGAAGGTAATTTTGTAAAAACTCAGACCCTGCATTTGGCTCAATGTCCTTAGGTTTTTATCTGTGACACCACAAGGTCTCACAAAATTGCCAGTGGATTCTTCAAGGATGGATAGCTACCAGTACCCAAGGTCTGGGTTTCTATGAGATCTCTTCTCAGCCAAAATGTAGCTGACACCATCACACTAGACATGATTTATCTTAGGAGATTGCCTTGTCAATTATTTTTGTTACTATCTTAGTGACTATGACTGGGTTGTTTGTTTTGGGTTTTGTTTTTAATTTGGAGGAACTGAGATGGATAAAAACAAGGTCAATAAATTCCTCCTCTAAATTATGCCAACTAATTTCTAATGAAATCCACTTTTTAAGTATTAATCACCCAACTAGTATTTCAGCAGCAAAAAGTAAGCCTTTTACCTTATAGATTTGTTACTCACATTTTTTAAATCCATAGTACCAGTTTCTAAATGTTTTCATGGAACACATGCATGTATGCAAAGATTTTAAGTATCTTGCTGATTCTTTTGTACAAATTGCAAACTAAGGAACAATAATTTGCCTTAGACATTGTTTCTCAGACTGGGTTAGGAAATCCAAGAAAATCCTCTGATCATTTCAAGAAGGCTGGAGAGGGGAGAGATGAGCATAGGCTTTTGCCTTGTTTTGCTTTTTATGATGTTCCATAATGACCAACGTTTGCAGTGTAGAGAAATCAAATCCACATTCCTAGTGACTGGCCGACCAAGGGTACATTTCTTCAGGACAAGAATCTGGTCTTACTGTCCCCATAGTTTCTTAGTGACAGGATGGCAAGAGCATAAAGACGCTAGGAAAAAAAGGAAGATCATCATTGCCCACTTAGATAAAGAAAGTTAGATGATCCCCCTGGGACCTATGTCAATTAAAAGTTGAATCCTCACCCTGATTGAATTGATAGTGTCATGATCAAGGGCACTAAAAACCAGACTTTTAATGTGTGTGACCTTGGACAAGGTTGGTAAGCCATCTAAGGATCCATTTCCTCCTCTGCAACATGGAGAGAGTAATACCTACCTCCAAGGGAAAAGAATGTATGCATTAAATGCTATGCTCATTACCTAGCATGCATAGAAAATGCCTCATAAATTACCACTGCTTCAGGAAGGACCAATAACAGACTTCTGTTCGTTGAAACACCAGGTGATGGGGGATTACATGTGGCTTTATTCTTTTTCCAGACACAATGGAGCATATTTTTATTTGAAGTCAGTCAGGTGGAAAGGGGCAAAAACCATGTGAAACACATGATTTAAAATCTCTCTTACAGTCACACGAACCTCAGCACCTACTGCCATAAAACTTGTAAGACCCGGTCTGTCGCTGGGGAATAAATAAGGACAAGCTTTGGCTTTCTGGGAGGGCTATTCTGTAACTAGAACAGAGCAGTTTGGCCATGGTAGAGGCAGCCAATCACGTTGTCACTATACAATATCACAAGCATGAAAGAATTTGAAGCAAGATGTTAAAAGGCCAGTACAGAGGGTTCAGGTAAAACGTTCACTATGCAAGTTTTGCAAGCTGATGAGATTGTCCGCCCTCCTCTCCTGCCCCATTCAAATGTCCAAGTTGTAAAGTACAATGATTTTATATCTAAAATGTATATCATATTTCATCCAATGTACATGATCCTTCTTGATGGTAAAGTCGTATGTTCCTAGAAGTATCAAATAACAGGGTAGTTTGCTGGGATGCTGATTTCTGAGCCAGAATGTGGGCTGCATGGTAATGAGAACACACATCAACCTGCCCAAACAAGTAGAGCCAGACCCCAGGCTCTGCAGTCCTGACCCTCCCAAGTCTTTCCCTCCATCCATCTATTCGTCCATCAGTCTTCTCAAGGCCCTGCCTCCATGCATGCTGGAGCATTTTTTTCTTTTTTGAGTTGAGGAATCACTTTGTCATCCAGGCTAAAGTGCAGTGGCACAATCACTGCTCACCCCTGCCTTGACTTCCTGGGCTCAGGTGATCCTTCTGCCTCAGCCTCCCGGTTTATTTTTTGTTTATTTGTTTGTTTGTTTGTTTGTGGAGATAGGGTTTCACTATGTTGCCCAGGCTGGTCTCAAACTTCCAGGCTCAAGCAATACTTCTGCCTCAGCCTCCCACAGTGTTGGGAATATAGACATGAGCTTCTGCACCTGGCTGATGCTGGAGCTTTCCAACTCTCGGCCTCTGTCCTGTGTAAATCTGCTCCCAGGGCAGGGTCTGATCAACTCAATATTAATAACTTTAAAATGTATGCCACTTTAGCAAGATGGAATATCAAGTTGTCTACAAACAAATCCCAACTAAAAAGCTGGTGATGGAGGCGTTTTGGAGAAAACTGAATAAGAGACTTTTACATTGTTTACAGTGTGCTTCAATCTCAGGCCGTTTTAAACACAAACTGAATTTCTCTTTGCTGTGGATTGGCTCTTCCAGTCACAGATCCAAAGTTACTGTAAATTGAAAACATCTTTCTGAAGTTTTGACCTTATAGCAAGGGTATTATTCACCATTTCTCCTATGTTCTATTTGGCATTTATCCTGGACTTTCCTGTCTGGACCACACTGGAAATCAGTTTCCAGCAAACAGCCAGAGGTCTTTAGAACTTTTTTAAAAATCTATTTTTCTAACACATGAATTTAAAGCTACATCTCCAAGCACATATCCATAACAAAATAGACACTAGAAATTAAATGTTATCTCTTTTGTCTCTAAAAGTGGAAAACTTTGCTAGGAAAACATTTTTCCCCTGTGATTTGTTCAGGACCATAAAATGTTCCCCTGGTAAAAGTTCTACAACTGTTACTTTTTTCAGTTGAATATCTACCATGCTTACAACACTATATTAAATTCTGCAGGAGAAACAATAATGAATGTTTAAGGCCCTATACTGAAGGCACTTGGAAGCAAGCAGTAGATAGAAGTCAAGGCTAGTAGCCAAATATATGCCTCATTATTTAATAAGACAAAACTGATCAGTTGCACAGGAGAAGTCTGCTAAGGTTCTGTGCTGTTCTCAAACTTGAGAAGAAGTTCACAAGTGGCTGGAGAAATCTGTAAAAACTTTTAGAAGAAGGAGCTATGCAAGGTGGTCCTTGAAGAATGGGGAGAATGTTAGTCACTGGAGGGTCTGGGAGGGGTACCTTAGAGAGGGGGTAGGAAGAGACAGAAAGCAAAAGATAGGTCTAGGGAGCAGCAAGCAATCGAGTTTGGCTACAGTGTTACCTATGTCTAGGGAGGCTGGAAAAGAAGATAGAGGCCAGATCATGGTGTTGAACTTGGTTGTGATACCTGTACTATGTTCAGGAGGGAACAAAGATTATTTGATGACCTCTGTACAAAGTATGGCATGATAAGAGATGCGCTTTTAGAATAACCATTTAATGTCGTGTTCTTCTAAAATAACAGGAGCAGAGCCTGAAAGAGGTTTCTTGTACAAATATTCTGTTGAAGGATGTCTTAGGAGAAGTCTGTAAGAGAGTGAAGGAGCAAGGGAAGAAGGTAGGCAGAGATGTACTATCAAGAGAGTCTAGCTTTAGCCTGATCCCACAGGGACTTTTAGGGCATTAATTGCACCATAGAGTTTGTCCTACCACAAAACAAGGAGCTAGGCTGTTAGACCACTGCATCAGTGGGGAAAGCGAGGAGAGAACGGGGAGCCAGTGTCACCTCCTAAGTATCTGTGGCAAGATGGTTCCCATTAGCTAGGCAAATATTTGTTCAGTGAATGAGTTGGTGGTAGAAACAAGGACAGGATGTTGTAACTGATTGGTCTGGAAATAAGCAAAAGTAGATAACTGAGATTCTGAGTCTAGGTAACTGGAAGAGGAATGATGGCATTAACAAAAATTAGGGTACGAGGTTGTAGGAAAAGATGCTGGAATCTTTACTTTTATTTTTAATTATTTATTTAGTCAGAGTCTCACTTTGTTGTCCAGGCTGGAGTGCAGTGTCACAATCATGGTTTGCTGTAGCCTCAAAACCCTGGGCTCAATCCATCACAGACACCACCACATCCAGTTTTTTTTTGGAGGGGGCGGTGGCTAGAGTCTCACTCTGTCGCCCAGGCTGGAGTACAGTGACATGATCACAGCTACTGAAGTCTCAGCCTGCTGGGCTCAAATGATTCTTCCGCCTCAGCCTTCTAAGTAGCTGGGACTGCAGGTGTGTACCACCATGCCAGGTTAATTTTTTGATTGATTGTAGAGACAAGGTCCCACCATGTTGCCTAGGCTGGTCTCAAACTCCTGGACCCAGGCAGTTCTCTCACCTTGGTCTCCCTAAGTGCTGGACATACAGGCGTGAGCCACTGTGCCCGGCCTGGCTAATCTGTTTGTTTGTTTAATTTGTTGTAGGAATGAGGTCTTGCTATGTTGCCTCGACTGGTCTTGAACTCCTGGGCTCAAGCCATTCTTGATTCTGGGACTTTTAGAAACAGGACTGCTTAGAAGCATCATTCCCGGGCAACTGCTGAGTCATTCTTTCACACTACAGCTATTTCCTGAACTCCTACTAGATCCAGAAACAGAATCCTCGATACCCTAAGAGTTTCCTGTCTCTCTCATTTGTTATTTCTTCGCCCTCTCCCCATCTACTCTTAGGATTTTTCCCATTTTCCTTTTTTCTATGTACTATTTTTTTCCTTATCTCTTCCTTGAGAGCAGAACTCAAACTATCATCTTTTGTTGTGTTTTTTTGTCCCCAACTCAATCAGTTGCAACATCCTATTCCTGTTGTTTCTCTCATCACTTTATTCATCAAACAAATATTTATTGATATCTGTTTTATTACTTTGTGTCAGATGTTGAGATAGAGAAGCGAATAAGACAGACAAACAAATCCTTCCTTTGTTGTGCTTCCTCATGCCGCCATCATTATCATCATCATCATCATCATGCTTTTAGTTCCCATCCTTAGAGCTGGATATAGCATCTCCCTGCCTCCAACCTGTAGATTGTTCAGTCTGACTGATAACGCAGAGCATTAAAAAAGATTTTGATCATTCAAAGGAAAAAATAGAGAAAGTATGGAGGAGACAAAAAAAGGGCAAGAAATAGAAAGAAAGGGAGGAACCTTGGCACTTGTCCCAGGGTTACTCTGGAGTCTCTTCCAGTCCAAACACTATACTTCTTTTATTAAAGGTTTTGTGCTCGTATGCAAAACTGGCTGACTGTGGTCTGGGAGGTTTTATATTTCATTGGCTACCACTGGTGTCATGGCAGTGCTAAGCAAAGTCACAGTAAACTTGCAAGTGTTGGGTGGGAGAGTGGTAATCTCATTCACAAACAGAACACTTTCCGGTGTCTGAAAGGTGAAAGCGGACTAGAGAGGAGGCAGATCATCCCCTATACACCTCCATGGAGTTCTCTGCCATACAGAAGGCGGCTAATTTGACGTGCATGCATTTCCCTGTACTAACTACTTAGTAACTACTAACTACTCCTCTTTTTTATCATCAAGAAATCTTTTCCTTCCACAGCTACATGCGAAACTGGATGCAAGTTTGGTGAGTGTGTGGGACCAAACAAATGCAGATGTTTTCCAGGATACACCGGGAAAACCTGTAGTCAAGGTCAGTACGACAGCCCAAGGACATAGTACAAATTCAATCATTGCAGCTGGGTTGGTGACACCACATGGTGCACAGGATTTCTTCAGTTTTTTCTTTCTTTCTTTTTTTTTTTTTTGAGTCAGTGTCTCACTCTGTTGCCCAGACTGGAGTGCCGTGGCACACTCACGTTCACAACCACCCCAGCATCGACCTGCTGGGCTCCAGCAATCCTTCTGCCTCAGCCTTCCAAGTAGCTGGAACTACGGATGTGTGCTACCGCACCTGGCTAATTTGTGATTTATTGTAGAGATGAGGTCTCGCCAAGTTGCCTGGGCTGATCTCAAACTCACGGGCTCAGGCAATCTACTTGCCTTGGTTTCCTGGTGTGCTGGGATTGCAGGCTGAGCCACCAACCTCAGCCTCTTCAGTTTTTTAAAAGTCAAATCTTCAAATGAAAGTGGTTTCAGAACAAGATTTTTCAATCTCTTCTTCTTGAAAAAATATTAAAATTCTGTTGTTTTTGTCAAGATGCTCAATAAAAAGCCCTTTTTTCAGACATAATTTTACTGTATTTTAAAACTACCTAAGAAATGCATATTTTTATTTTAAAACTCCAACAATGCAAAAAGACAAAAATTTAAAAATGAGAATCTCCTCCACTAATCATTACTATAACCATAGTTGGGGTTGTTCAAGATCCTTGAGTCCTTTGCTATGAGAATACAAGCACTAGCCTCATAAGCATCTTTCCACGTCAGCACATACAGAGTGCTCTTATACTTTTTAAGGCTGTATTCTAGTCCCTGCTGTAAATACTTTTATCATTTATGCAAAAAAGTTTTATCTAACCATCATCATTGATGTTGTTTTCAATCTTTTGCCATCACAGTGTTATTCATACCTTTGCACTCTTGATTGAGTATTTATGTAGGATAAATATCTAAAAATTGAATTATTGGGTTGAATGATGTGTATATATTTGTTGCAATTGATATTTTTTTTTTTTTGAGTTGGAGTCTTACTCTGCCCAGACTGGAGTGCAGTGGCCGCTCCCAGCCACCACAGCCTCGACCTGCTGGGCTCCGGCGATCCTTCCGCCTCAGCCTTCTGAGTAGCCAGAATTACAGGCGTGCACTACCACGCCCGGCTAATTTTTTTATTTTATTGTAGAAATGAGGTCTCGCCTGCCCAGGCAGGTCTTGAACCCGCGGGCTCAGGCAATCCACTCACCTCAGCCTCCCAAAGGCGCGGGATTACAGGCCGGATATCTTTTAAAAGACAACTGTAACTTTTGTCATAGACTGTTTATCTGAGGATATTTAAAAGTTTATTTATAATATCTAGAGCAGTGGTTCTCAATTTGGTGATTTTGTCCACTAGGAAAAGTTGCCAGATAAAATATAGTTAAATTTTAAACAACAACAATTTTATAGCATACATATGTTCCAAACATTGTATGTGATGTACACATTTTTAAAAAACATTAGTCATTTATCTGAAATTCAAATTCTGCATTGTTATGTTTTGTCTTTTTGTTTTTGAGACAGTGTCCCACTATGTTGCCGAGGCTGGAATACAGTTACTGCAGCCTTGCACCCCTGGTCTCAAAGCAATCCTCTGGCCTCAGCCTCTCAAGTAGCTGGGATTACCGGCACATGCCACTGCACCCAGCTGAAATTTGTATTTTATTTGCCAAATCTGGAAGCCTAACCCCAGGGGATATCTGTCAGTGTCTGAAGACAGTTGGAGGGGGTGCTACTGGCATCTAGTGGGTAGAGGCCAGGGATGCTGCTAAACATCTTACAATGCACAAGACAGCCCCCACAACAAAGAATGATCTGGCCCAAGATGTCAACAGAGGTTGAGAAACCCTGGTATAAAGAAACATGCAATAATTAAGAAAGATTGTCCAGTCCTTTCATGAAGTTGGGCAAAGAGCAGCAAATCAAGTTCAGCTGTCCATCAGAAAGACTGCTAGAAGAGGGGAGAATGGAGCTTCAGAGAAGTCTGGGCACCCACTTCACTCTACCATTCCCAACCCTTGCTGCCAAGCCCAGAGATTAGCCCCGTACACTGAAATAGCTGTTCTTTGAGCCAGCCCTGCAGCCTCAGCGAGGAATCTCTGACTCTCTTATTTCCTACTACCAGCATAGACACCAGAACCCTGAAGGTGCTTCTTAGAACTGCATCCAACTGCTTGAGAACAGTGCATCAAGAATCATTCTCTCATAAGTGATCAACCAGCTGTATCCATTACCAGAGGTTTTACACCAGAAAACTTGCTTTTCCATATGTTCTGGATTCAGTGCCAAGATACCTCCTCAAGAGATTTGAAATAGAGATGACATTTTGCATTCTAGTTTTCATTTCACAGTAAAATGTTAATGTTGAGGGAGTGGTCAGGTTGGCTCGAGTTTGGGGGCAGTCTGTCTTCCCCCCATAGACTCTCTGCCCCATGGCAAACTGATCAAAGTCCGACAGGTCCTCAGTCTTCAAGTGATATCTTTCCCAAAATGCTTCTTCCAAGGGACAAGTGAGTCATTTCTCAATCCCCCTTTTGAAGTGGATAGGATCTGTGAGAGAGAAGACAGGATAGAGGGAACAGGCGATGGAGAAGAGGGTTTCAAACATCCAGCTAAGGTGCTGGAAAATCCCATAGCAGGATCTTTTCAGAGACAAAAGCAGCCATTCTTTTCAAGGATCTGTTGCCATGCTGATTTTTTTCTTACCCAAAATTCGGGGTTTTTTTTTTTCTCTGTGTCATCCTTGGGGACCACATTTCCAAAGACAAGATCCCCTACCCATAATCCCTTTTAAAATTTTATTTTTCTTCTGTATTCTTTTTAAGTTGTTTTGTTTTGTTTTGAGTCAGGGTCTTACTCTGTCATTCAGACTGGAATGCTGTGGCATGATCACAGCTCACCCCAGACTCAACCTCTTGGGCTCAGATGATTCTTCTGCCTCAGCTTCCCAAGTAGCTGGGACTATAGGCACTTACCACCATGCCCAGCCTCTATTTAACTTGAATAAACATGTTATTTATTCTTACATTTAATTTGTTTAAGAAAACATTGAAAAGCACAGAGAAAAAAAGTCACCCTCAAGCTAACCACCTGAAGATAACCATTAGTAGCATTTAGAGTATATCCTCTGAGGCTTTTTTCTATGTATTTTTTAAAAACAAATTTGGGGTCAATCTGTACACATAGTTTTGTAACTTTCTTTTATCATTTAACAGCATCCTGTAAACATCTTTACATGGGATTAAAGGCTCCCTCTAAAAGGATGTAAGCCAAGGCAATTTGGCCAGTGTGGCACCACCTGAAATAATAATAATTGATAGGAGGCTGTGCTGTCAGCATCTGTCATAGGCTACTTGGGATAGCATGAAAGGCAGAAATAGCTACATTATTTATTTCTAACTTTTTGTTTAAGCAGTATGCACATGTAACCAGTATTCAGATAAAAAAAAAAAAAAACCCACACATAGAAACTTGGGCCAGGCACAGTGGCTTATACCTGTAATCCCAGTACTTTGGGAGGCCAAGGCCAAAGGATTGCTTAAGCCCAGGAGTTTGAGACCAAACTGGGCAACATAGCAAGACATCATCTCTATAAAAAATACAAAAATTAGCTGGGCATGGTGGCATGCACCCAGAGTTCCAGCTACTTGGTCGAGGGGGAGGGCTGAGGCAGAAGGGTCGCCTGAGCCCAGGAGGTCAAGGCTGCAGTGAGCTGTGATCATGCCACTGCACTTCAGACTGGGTGACAGAGTGAGACTCAAAAAAAAAAAAAAAAACCAACAACCCAGAAACTTGACAGCCTCCAGATTACTATTCATGCCCCGCTTCCAGTCACTTCCACCCTCAACAAGAGAACCATATCTTGACATCTTAATATCACAGGGTAGCTTTGCCTGTTTTTATAATAACTTTATAAAGATGGACTACTCATACAGTATGTACGTGTGCACGTATGTGTCCAACTTCTTTCACTAATAGGATCTTTGTGAGATTCGTCCACTGTTGCCTGTAGTTGTCATCTGTTCAGTCTCTTTATTGTATAGTATTTCATTGCGTGAATATATAAGTCATTTATCTATCTTTCTGCTGAGGGATATTTGGGTTAATTCCAGTTCAGGGCTATTAAAAATAGTACTATCATAATCATTTTAGTATGTGTGGGGTTTTTTTGGTGAGCACAAATCCATGTCTCTGTTGAGTATACACCCAAGATGGAATTGCTAGGTCTTGAGCATGTCTATATAGCTTTACTAGATTCTCCTAAACAGTTTTCTAAAATGTTTGGACAAATTTACATTCCCTCCAATGGTGTATGATCTCCATTTTCCCACATTCTCATCAATTCTTCAAAATAGAATGTTATGGTTGGAGCGGAGGCAAGTAAGTGGTGGGTCCAGAAAAGCCAACCCAGTTGTCCTTCCTGAGCTTGGAGTCTAATCCCCATCTGGATGTTTTGTGATTCAGTTAACCTTTCTCGGTTTTCTGACTGCCCTTTCAGATGTCAATGAGTGTGGAGTGAAACCCCGGCTGTGCCAACACAGATGTGTGAATACACATGGCAGCTATAAGTGCTTTTGCCTCAGCGACCACATGCTCATGCCAGATGCCACGTGTGTGAGTAAGTTTCAACAGCCTGACTGCTCTCAGTCAATGACTGAAGCTTGACTTTAGCCATTTGATCCTTGAGAAAAAGCTGACTTCAGTAATTTTTTTAAAAAAATCTCTAATATCACCCTTGTCTAAAGTATTTTTGGGCACTTTAAAAAAATTATACACAATGGAGTATTATGTAGCCATAAAGAAGAACAAAATCATGGAATTCACATCATCATGCTTAGTGATCTATCACAGACACAAAGAACTGAATACTGAATGTTCTCACTCATAAGTGGGACCTGTACTTTAATTACATTAGCACAAGGGAGGGATTGGCAGTCAATAAACACTGACAAGAGAGGGAGGGAGGGGGCACGCGGTTTCACAAAGGGTACCTGATCCTATACCAGGGGAAGTGAAGGCCAGTTGGAGGTCCAAACTTCATCTGCACACGGCCTCCTTGTGTAGCTAATCCTGACTTGTACTCCACATATTTATAATAAAATAAAACATTAAAAATATTATGGTAAAATACATATAACACAAAATTCACCATTTTAACATGTGCTATTCAGTGGCATTTAGTACACTCACAATGCTGTAAAACCATCACCACTACTGAGTTCCGGAACATTTTCATCACCCCAAAAGGAAACCCAACTCATTAGTCGTCACTCCCTACTCCCCCTCCTCCACCCCTGGCAACCACGAATCTGCTTTCTGTCTCTACAGATTTGCCTATTCTGGACACTTACTTTATAAATAAAAAGGCTAACTGGAGAAAAATAAATCCTATCTCCATATCTGCTTCTGTGTATATATATACAGGGACCTATTGGGTTTCTTCAGGAAAATAAACATGTTGAACAAAATAAGCATAATGTTTTAGGGAGGTAATACATTTAAATTCCATCTCAGGACATCAGTTCTTCCCACCAGCTACCTTTCTCACGCCCCTTGACCCACTCCCAGAGATTAGTAACACTTGTTGGAAATACATTCCAACTCACTAACATTCCTGAAAAGAAAAGCCCTTCTGTGATAAAGAAAAACCCACGTCCTGTGGGAGGGTCTATATCCATTCATTTATTGGGAGAGGAGGCTTTTCAGGTTTTATGTTGCAGCTGAAAGGCAAACCTGCCCTCCATGCCTGCCTTCCCTCCTCCCATCTTCTCTCTCCATCTCTCTTTTCTCTACCCTGCAGCCCCCACCCCCACCCCGCAAACCCAGAGCCTGTGCCTTCAGCCAGCTCCCTGTGGTTTCAGAGTCGCACGGGCTCCCCAGCCCATCCTGGGCTTTCCCAAGGTTATAAAATCTTGCCTAGTACATGGCCCACTGCCTAATGCATGGCTCACTGCTCTCCAGGCTCCTCCTTGTCCTGTCCCTCCTTGGCAAAGTGCCCCAACACCACCAGTCATTTAGATCTTCTGTTAGTAAGCAAGCCTAAGAGAAGAGCAGGCATTCGATGGATCTTTAAAAAAAATCCTTTTTATTATAAATTAAACAAAAACTCACACAAAAAAATGCACAGTTTAATGAATTCTTATAAGGCAAACACCCTGTAACCACCACCAAATAGAACTTTGCCAGAACCTTCTACCTCCACCTCCCCCTAAAGGGAATCACTATCCAGGCTTTTGTAGTTATCACTTACAATTTTTAAAAAGTATATGCTAACGGATGATTCTGAAACATTTCATGGAAGCCCAATCAGAGCCAAAAAAGATATCTTTCCTCAAATGGAAAGACAGAAGTAGGCCAACATTGACTATTAATTTTAAGAGAAGACAGCTAAAGGGAAAAGAAGCAAGAATAAATGAGTAATGTAACCTCCTGTAGGTGTTGGCTACCTTACATTGTGTCTCTATCCCTGTGCCCTCTGTCAGTTTCTACATATCTAGGGGTTACCTGGGCCTCCTTGTTTATAGCTCAAAGTATCCAGGTAACCCTAGACCTCTCTCCTAGGTGCTGATTTTATTCCACCTGAGCCCTTGGATCTCTCTTGTCCATTTCAGTGATTGGCATGTTATGGAAGGGTGTGGATGGAGGGAGTATATTCACTGTGCTCTCTGTTGTGGACATTGGGTTGGACTCATGTAAGCTTCTTAGCCCCTATGCATTTATGATTCACATGTATTGGACCCCTGCTAAGGGAATAAGTTTTTGTGAGACAAGTTACATTTAGCAACAAGCCACAAAAGATCCAACTAAAATACCTCATCATTTAAAGAGCTGGAGGCAAGCCGTTCCAGAGCAACTCAAGGACTCAGTCCTTGCCATTTTGAGAGTATTGGTTTTATTCTCATGTTTGTGGTCTCATAGTCACAATATGGCTGCCCCAGCTCCAGATATCACACACATGAAAAGTAGACAAAGAGAGTAAGGGGTGATGCCAATGAACCAATGCTTATTTCATGCTTGTCTCTTTAATCACAAAGCAACAGCTTTTCCAGAAGCCCTACTCCCTCCAGTGGACTTATCATTATATTTCTTTGACCACACTAGGGTCACATGGCCACTCCTTGCTACAAAGGGAACTGGGGAAAAGCCAAGTATCTGACTATCTAGCTTCAACGATGGAAATGGAAGAGAAAACCGGTCCAGAATGACTTTCAGGCAGTTAATCAACCTACCACACCTTTTAGCACAGGCACCTAAAAGACCAAGTCTTGTGAGTCAAGTGACTCTCACTGAAGCTAGATATGCTTAGAGAGTCTCTAGAATTATTTTACCCTAATTACTGAGGTTGGTAATCTACATCAGCTATTGCATTTCCACCTATAGAGGCCAGCCATGTGGCATAAAAGAGTGACTAGGGCACACACAAGAGGAAAGAGAGATGCAGTCTGTGGGTGCATGCCCTAGCTAAAGACAGTCAAATTCAATGCGGTGGCCAACTTAGCAGACTGTGGGTGGACTTCAGCCCAGGGACCATCAAGATGCCACCACAACTCAGATTCATTCGTTTTGGCTTTCCATTTGGGACACAGACAATAAAACTTTCTCATAATGCCATTATACCTGTTCCATTCAATGTCCTAGAATTCAGAGGTAGTTTCTTAGTAGAACTTTTTATCATCTCAAGAAGGAATGGCTAACCTTTGTCTACTCTTCAGACTCTAGGACGTGCGCCTTGACAAACTGCCAGTACGGCTGTGAAGACACAGAGGAAGGGCCAAGGTGTTTGTGTCCATCCTCGGGACTCCACCTGGCTCCAAATGGAAGACTTTGTCTAGGTAGTACAGCAGAAATTGCCTCCACCACTCATTCTCCTTCCTTGACTCCCCCTTTACTGAATTCCTCTTTTTTCATTCTTCACAATCAGCTTGTTGACTAGACATTGCAAACTTCTAAAAGTACAGATTTATGTCTATTTCTGAGATAATGTTTTTAGTCATACATGCTCTAAACATACTTTGGGATGCTAAAAAGAACATTTCTCTATTTTTTTAGATTGTCTAGTGCCATTGTGGGAAAAGGATAATTTTATGTCAGTATATCTACTCGGCACATTTAACATCAATTACCGTCCAATCAAAACTGCACTACTTATATATTGTCATTTAATGAGTAAGGGCCATTGGGCTTCATTCTGGGTATTTTCCTGGAAAAATGTATTTACTTATTTTTTAGATATAATATTGTTGAAAATAAAACATACTTTCTGCATTAAGTTAGCATGTAACCAATTTCACATTTTGTTTATTTATTTAAGTTGGAGTCTCACTCTGTCACCCAAACTGGAGTGTAGTGGCACGGTCACAGCTACCAAAGCCTTGGCCTGCTAGGCTCAGGTGATCCATCTGAGCCTTCCAAGTAACTGGGATTACAGGCACACACCACCTCACCCAGTTAATTTTTTGTAAAAATTATTGTAGAGACAAAGCCTCACCAAGTTGCCCAGGCTGATCTTGAACCCTTGAGCCCAGGCAATCCTCTTGCCTCAGCCTCCCAAAGTGCTGGGCTTACAGATGTGAGCTACCACGCCAAGCCTTCACATTGTCTTTAAAAATTGCACTATGCCAGGCAGAAGAACAGCCTGAGCCCAGAAGGTCAAGGCTTCGGTGAGCTGGGATCATGCCGCTGCACTCCATCTTGGGAGACAGTGAGACCCCGACTCAAAAAAACCCCTTGCTCTAACTTGTATGAACTAAGTGTTCCATAATTAATTCTGACTGAAGAAAATGAGCAAAAAAAAATCAATAATGTTAATTAAAGGAATACATAAAATCTTCATTTATAACTTTGAATGTAGTCAGATCCATTGGCTTAGAACTTTGCTCTCTTGCTCTCCCCAAGCGAGTAGTTCATTTTGGAAGTGATTCCAGGAAACACTGGCTGAGGAGTAGGGAAGTGACCCAATTGACCCAGGGAAAAGAAGGCACCAGTGACCAGTGAATTCAGTGAACAGGTTAAATAAACTGGGGGAAGCTGCCTCTGAATTTTCCCCCTGGGGCAAGGGTGCTGGGTATTTATCTACCAACTCCTGCCCTTTATTGATGGGCACTGCTGCGGGGTGTGACACCCAGCAGTCTCAGCCTGGCTCGGGTGGGAATCAGAGCAGAATGTTGCCTGTGCAGCAAGCAGCCTTTGGAAGGTATGGAAACTTAAGTACTGGGGGGCTGTGGATGGGGAACCCACGAGACGCCCTCGGTGACTGAAGCAATCACTTTATTCACTTTGTGCTTTGGTTCCTTTGTGGATTTGAATTGTGTTCAACCACCAAATTGTATATACTCATAACAATTATATTGCACAAAATATACATAATATTTAGAGCAAGTGAGCCCGTAACATTAACAAGGAATACCAAACCAAATCAGAATGGTGAAAAAGTTCTTAATCTCCTTTGATTTAAATAAACAAATATCATCATGATTTCATAATCTCCTTCAGTAAAATGGAAATATTTTTCAGTCAAGGTGCTGGATGTTTATCCTAAATGTATATAATGTGATAAGCTGCATTTAGAAAATTTAGCCAAATGGGTCCTAAATCAGTTAAATCCTTTACATACATAAATTAAAGTTTTGTTTCTATTTTTTGACGGTAATCAAAGCTTAAGTTCACAGGGTCTACTACTCTTTTAGTCCTTTTTTTTTTTTTTGAGTCGAGGTCTTACTCTGTTGCCGAGGCAGGAGTGCAGTGGCATGATCACGGCTCACCTCAGTCTCAACCTCCTGGGCTCAGGCAACCCTTCTGCCTCATCCTCCCGAGCAGCTGAGACTACAGATGCGTGCCATCATGCCCGGCTAATTTTTTTATTTTTGTAGAGATGAGGTCTTGTTATGTTGCCCAGGCTGGTCTCAAACTCCCGGGCTCAAGCAATCCTCCAGTCTCAGCCTCCCAAAGTACTGGGATTACAAGTATGAGCCATCGTGCCCAGCCATACTTTTTAGTTATATGACAAAGCTAATTCTTGACCAAACTAAATCCAAATTTCCACACATCTCTTTGATTTGTTGGGGGTTCATTTTTATTGGAAGGGAAAGACAATATGCGTGAAAGTGATCACTGAAAAATAATTTTGGTTATTCTTACATATTTTAAGAATGCAAGGGAAGAACAAGCCAGCACCAACTTACACGTTTAACCACAGGTCCAAAAGACCATAATATCTATTCGATTTGACATCTGAAAATTAAAGAAAAGCCTGAGTCTCGGTGGACTGGTCAGCATAACTGACAGCCCCTCTGTAACATGATTCTCAATGGTAGAAAAGGAACAATACACCTGTTGTTGGCTAAAATCGCATCAATACAGTTACACCTGACCCACAATTTATGCATCAGCGCACTCCTACACAACCACATTTCTGTGATTTGAATCAATATTGCAGGAGCCTTGGAGGATCTTCCTAATGAAATAATTCTTCTGTAAAATGCAAATTTTAAGTGTCTCTATATTTGGTTTGTTTCAAGTGTAGCTATCTGAGTCTATTTTCAAAATTTGTATATGTAATACAATCTACATAGCTAGGGAAAATATTCAATCAATACATATGTAAGTATAGGTACCAAGTGCCAGACACATGCTCCCTGCCCCAGAAGAGCCAGAGTCTAACAGGAGAGAAGACGTTAATATAAGTAATGACATTACAGGGAGGTAATACCTCTAAAAAAAGAAGCACAATGTGATATAAATACATAAAGGGAAGAGCTGTGCGTGTGCCTCAGGAAGCTAGAACATTTCCCAGAGGATAGAATGTTGGCACCAGTATACGGGAATCCGTTTTCCAGGTAAAGAAACTGCGCGTGTGCGTGCACGGTGCATGCTGTGTGCATTCATGTGGCTATTTTTCTTGCTGTCACTGCCACCTTCTGGTTCTACACCCTAGATATTGATGAATGTGCTTCTGGTAAAGCCGTCTGTCCCTACAACCGAAGATGTGTGAACACATTTGGAAGTTACTACTGCAAATGTCACGTTGGTTTTGAACTACAGTATATCAATGGCCGATATGATTGTATAGGTAAGATTTAGTGGCACCTTTTCCTTTCCTTTTTGTCTCTCCTCACCAAACCTGTAGTTTTTATCTACAGATATTTTGATGTCAATTTAATCTATTAGTTGAGCAGTCTGCTGTATTGACCAGATTAACAATACGGAAAATGTTATATTTTTCAAGTGTCTGGCATTTAGGCAACTCCAAAGACATCAATTATGAAGCCAGGCCAATTAAGGCTTAAAGTAAGACATATAGCTCTATTATGGAAGCAAGTATTTCGAGATGATTTTTGTGGGATTTTTAAAAATTTGGTTTTTGTCTTGCTTATAATTTTGGTTCTATCTCCAGATACACATCTAAAAATGGGAACAATAAAGCAGTATTTATATTTGATAAAAGGAAGAATAATAAGGCCTATCTAATCTTAATCTCAGTGGTCTGTTCATAACATTTTCCATCAGGAGTGGCTTTAGAAAAATATACGAAGCAAATAAAGGACCATGTTCTTTCTTGTTTCCTTTTCTAGCCCTTTCATAGTTCAAGATCCAAATAAAATGCTCCCTTTTCATGGTCACCAAAAATCACTCTCTGATAAGGCTCTGGTACCAGCCAGCTATTGACCTAACTTGTGGGAAATAAAATATTTTATCCCATAGTGAAGGAATTGCATGTTTCCATCCTTGGGTGCATTCCCTTTGTTCTTGATGTAATATAGGATGGAGCCTGTCCCATAGTGAAGGGATATTTGGGCTCCCTGTAGATTCCTATTTGCATAACGTGTAACAGAGGTGTGTGCATGACATGAAAAGCTAATAGTTGGAGAAAAAATGGGTTTCTTTCAACTCTACACTCAGGGCTTTCCAAGACATGTCTTGTGTAATCATGTTGGGACAACACTCAGTTGCTGGGTTTTGAATCGTCCTGTGAAGCTTCCACAGCTCTTCCCTCAAGTCTCTATCACAAAGGTCATCCTAGACAGGCTCATAAAATCCATGTTTCTTGTGGACTTAGACCCCACACCCTCCTGCAGACCCATCCAGCCCTGTAATCCAATGGTGCTGTGTTACAGAGTCCAATCCTGTTTTCTGATACCTAAGGAGAGACTCTAGAGGACAGAGTAGAATTCACATGAAAAACTGTGAAAGGAAACAAATCTCTGACACTTTAAAAGTGCATCTGAGCTCCTTTGGCTAAATTAAAACCAATAGGCTATTTTGCATGTATATGTCTACAAATGCATAGATTAAAAAGGGAATGGAGAATAGGACAAATGAACCTCTCACTTGGGTGGAATTTATCAAATTTTCTTCCTCTAAATCCAGCAGATGAGCTCAGACCAGCCTGACCCTTTCTCCTGGCAGTCTTTGAACAAAATGCCTGTGCCTGTAAGTTCAGATGATGTCAGCGGTTCCTAAGTGATCTTATCTGTTGTTTGTTAGGAGTTTCAAGCATTTCCAAATAGAGAATCGATTTTCTGATTTTGTTATTTAGTTCTACATTGGACAGATGAAAAAGTTAAGAGAAAAACCCAAACATCTTACAGAATAGCATTGATAAGCAGGAGAGGAAATTGCTGTGGGGGAGGGGAGCAGCAAACACACTCCCTGCGTACCAGGTGTCAGGCAAAGTCAGGGCTCAGCCAATGTGCCTGGAGTTCTGAACACCTCTCAGTTCTCAGGCAACACTTGGTTTGTGGGGGGTATTGAGTGCTTGACCCTAGAGTTGCTCGAGTGTAAGGGATAGTCTTTCAGCGAGCCCTGTTACTACAAAGTTGTTCAGTGTACTGTTCCCATTTTTAGATATAAATGAATGTGCTGTGAATACCCACACGTGCAGCCTCCATGCCAATTGCCTCAATACTGAAGCGTCCTTCAAGTGTAAATGCAAACAGGGATATAAAGGCAATGGACTTCAGTGTTCTGGTGAGTAGCATTTGGTCATGGTGTCTTAGCTGTTCCCAACAAATCATTCTCCATAACACCTTCCTCCTTTTATTTCTCTCTTTTTCTTCCTCCCCCTCTCCCTCTTTCCCCATCCTTTCTCTCTAATCCTCTCCCACTTATTCTCACTCTGTGTGTGTGCACTCTGTGTGTGTTTAAATTTAACTCTACCTCAGTTTTGTCTTCTTTGCTAAGTGGACCATATCTCCAATACTCACTGAAGTTGTAGGCACTAAACTTAAAGAACAGCAAGGGTACTTAATATTTTCCCGGTCATGATATATTTTCAAACATTGAAAATCAGATCTAAGAACAAAAGACACTGAGCAAATGCATCTGTCAGGATAGGCTAGGTTATGGTGCAGTAGCAAGCAATCCTAAAATGTCAATGACTTAAGACCACAGAGATTTTCAAACCATGTGAATCAGGGCTTTTTCCAGAACGCACAACTGAAACAAAGTATAATGAAACTGATCTCACTTTGTCATCCACAAGCCTTCATTCACTTGCTTTAATGTATAGCAGAGACCCCTTGTTCTTGCTGTGAATTCTTTAATACTTTGTGTTAAAAATTTAACTTTATAAGTCAGATGTCTAACAATAAAATATCACTGCTATCAGCAACTACAACAACAGTAAAGGTTTATTTCTCACTAGTCCTAGATGCCCAAAGAGAGTTTTCAGGGAATTTCTTCTCAATATAGTCACTCAAAAAAACACAGGGCAGCTTTTATCTTCTCAGTATAGTCACTCAAAAAGACACGGCAGCTTTTAATCTGGAAAAAATAGTATGAAAAAGCATAGTGAATATTTTAAGAAATATGAGGTAAAAGTGGCTTCCCCAAGCAGACAAAATCCAGTGGGTGGAGGCTACATTCTCTCTTTCAAATGACTGCTAGGTATCTACGAGTAGAGTAGAGAACCCCACAGAGTAGGGACATTCCACTGCCCCAGGCTTGATGTCCTTCTGAAACTTGGAACTTGGTTGAGAGAGAGAGAGAGAGAGAGAGAGACTGGAACACCATAGCCTTGGGAGGCCCCCGAAGAGGAGATTGAATAATCAACTTTCCATATTGGAGCATGCTTGAGAGACCTGTGTCCAACACTCCTTCATGCCACCAAATTTGAACATGTACATTCCAGGTTGGGAAGACCTAAACTGAAATCTTAGCTCTGCCTCATACTGGCTGTGACCTTTAGCGAGTTTCTCAACCTCTCTAAGTTCAGTTTCCTCCCATCCAAAATGGGACTCATGGTAGTCCTGTGATAGGTGCTTGTACTGGGCCAGGTCACAGACTCTTGG
The DNA here is from genome assembly GCA_027257055.1 of Cephalopachus bancanus. Lineage (NCBI taxonomy): Eukaryota > Metazoa > Chordata > Mammalia > Primates > Tarsiidae > Cephalopachus > Cephalopachus bancanus. The sequence continues at coordinate 363,470 of JAPVLO010000691.1, forward strand.
ATCTCCCTGATTACAGCAAGGCAGGGTAGACAATTCCATGCATATCCTTAACCCCAGTGCAGTGCACTCTGCCTGCATTGTGGCTTCAGGTCTTTCTCTAGAAGATTGCCCAGTCCTCTGCAGGTACAACCCACAGATGGGGAAGTCAGCACCCCTAGAGACAACCATTAACCAGTGGGCAACAGGGGTCTCTGGATAAATACTCCAGCTACCCCTTCGCAGGGTGGGACAGTTCTGACGTGTGTTCTGAATTGGCTCCCAGATGGTCCCAGCAGGACTTAGCCCCAGTTATTGTAATTACCTGCCCATTGAGGCATCATATTTTGCCTTTTCTCTCTCCCAGTCTCACTGTCTCCTTTCCTCAGCTTCTGCCTCCTGGAATCACCTTCCAATGAAACCACCAATGCCCCAAATCCATGTCTCAGGCTCTGCTCAGGAGAACCCACACTAAGACAAATTCTTCTCTCAGAGGTTCATAGTGAAGTTTTAAATGAGGTAATATAGGTAGAGAGCTTAGTTCAGCTGGCACATATGTTATTAGTATTATTTCAATCAACTGTTTATTAAGGGCCAGAATAGAGACTCTGAAATTTTTTCTACTCAAAAATATTGTACATACCCAAAAATGAAGCCTCAGAAAAACACCTCTTTCAATAAGTGGGCAACTCACTCCCATATACTCATCCTCCTATCCCCAGACCTAAGTATTGAAGGCCCAGAGTAAACCTGGAATCATCTTTTTTACTCATCATTTGATTCCCTTGGAACCACAATGTGTTATTAATGTTCAAATGAAGGCAACACCTTTAAGTGTGCAATTGTGTAGTTGTTTGCAGTCTGTGTTTTCTATATTGTAACCCAGTGCTTTGAAATGATAAATCCCACATCAACACAAACATATCTTATGTCAAGAAAATATCTACTTTTCTTTGACCATCCAACTTCAAGTGTATTTGGGGTAAAACAATTTTTTCTTTATTCTTCGAAATCGCAAACTCATCACACTGTTTTATTTGATAATTGAAAGTTATGCATTTTATTATTATCTGTTCGACAGCTGAATTATTTCTTTAGTCTTTCACTAGAATGTTTATTTAAAAGAGAAAGCTGCGTCATTCACCATATTACTTGTCCAACCTTTTTCATTTTACTTTAAAAATTCTCTGTAAAATAAACAGCCATGTTTTTGTTGAAACTTGATCTTAACAAAGTCTTAACATTCATTGCTTAAAAGAAGGATGGCCCAAAATTCACCCTTATATACATAGAAGAGTCATAAAAACAAAAATGAGAGAATCGCATCCAATTAGCCTTCAGCATTATAAAACATTCTATGAAAAATGCATTCATATGCACATGAGTCACTATTATATAAAATAGGGCATTGATGCAGCAACTTTTATTATGAGTTCATGTTTTGAAAAGTTCACTCTACATTGCAATATGGAAAAAGTTAGTAGATTATCCTTACACACCATCTGTACCCAAAGGAAGAAGCATCCTAAATGTAGATGTGTCTATTTTTTACCATTCTAACATATGTGAGTATTAATAACACACTGCCAGGTAATTTGGTCTTGATTTGACAGCAGCTGTACCTCATTCTAAAAATATCAAAACCTAAATAATAACCAATTTGGGGAATAACAGTCAGTTTAGGACAGGAAAGTGTCATTGAGTTACCAGGAACATAGCTTCTGGAATCAGATTATCTTAGCTTGATTCCTGGCTCCCTAGCCTGCAACTTGTGGACTGGAACAAATTATTTAATATTTTGGTGCCTCAGTTTCCATGTCTGCAAAATAGGGATAATAGTACTTATCCCTTAATACTGTTTTGACAATTAAATGAAATAATTCACATAGAATAACTAAGTGTCCATCTAAAGGGCTTAGCTCCAACCCAGGATATATTAAATGCTCAATCAGCATGTTGCAGTGGTAGGAATAATAGTGGTGAAGACTTTGTTAACAACATTGAGCAATCATTCCCATTGAAAAGCAGCTTCTAAGGCCAGGCATGGTGGCTCATGCCAATAATCCCAGCACTTTGGGAGGCCGAGGCAGGATTGCTTGAGCCTGGGCAACAAAGTGACACCTCATCTTTTAAAAAAATCAGAAAATTAGCCAAGCATGGTGGTGTGCACCTGTAATCCCAGCTACTCAGGAGGATCACTTGAGCACAGGAGTTGGAGTCTTCAGTGAGCCGTGATTGTGCCATTGTACTTCAGCCTGGGTGACAAAGTGAGACCCCCAACTCAAAAAAAAAAAAAAGAAAGGAAAAAGAAAAGCAGCTTCTTTAGTCATTAGAATGCTTATGGCTTAATTCAATATATATGGAGCATATTCAAGAAGACAAGTTTGGTACAACCAAGCCACCCCAATTTTTTCTTCACTGATAATATCGACATTAGAAATGTGAAGGTATGGCCTGTATTTTTTTAACTCAAAAAACAACTTTAAAGCTTCTGATGATGAATTCTAAAAATAATAGCAGACACACGCTGAGTATGTATCAGGCACTAACCTTAGTAATCAACATGTATTTATTCATTTAAGCCTCACAAAACCCCTGTTCTTAGCCCAGCTTTATAAATGAGGAGACTGAGGCAAAGAGAAGTTAATTATTGGTTTAAAGACATATGGCTCTAAGAATGTGGGAGCTAGGAGTCAAACCCAAGGCACTGGGCTCCAGGACTGTGCTGAAACATGGGATGGGTGTGTTCACAACCGATGACTAATCCTCTGTGATGGGAGACTCTTCTGGTCTCCTCACGGACAAACTCTCTTAGCTCATTTTTAAAAAAAATTTATTTTATTTTAGAATCATGAGGTACATGTGAGGATTTGTTACACAGGTATATTGCATGAAGGTGAGGTTTGGGCTACTGATGAGCCCTCCCCACTCCCCAGCAGTGGACATGGTACCCAATGGGTGGTTTTTGTATCCCTTATTCTCCCTTCTTCCCTTTCTTCCTCCTTCCCTCCCTCCTCCCCCCCTTCCTTCCTTTAGCGTTGGCCAGTGTCTGTTGTTCCCATTCTTGTGCCTGTGTGTGCTCAATGTTTAGTGCTCACTTACAAGTGAGAACATGTGGTATTTGGTTTTTTTGTTTCTGTGGTAATTCACTCAGAATCTTGGTCTCCAGCTGCATCCATGTTGTTGCAAAGGACACGATTTTGTTCTCCTTTCAGGCTACATAGTATTCCATCATGGATATGTACCACATTTTCTTTATTCAGTCCACTTTCGATGGGTTAGCTCCATGTTTTTGCTATTGTGAATAGTGCTGCAGTAAACATACACATGCAGGTGTCTTTTTGGTAGAGTTGTTTGTGTTACTTTGGGCATATTCCCAGGAGTGGGACTGCTGGGTCAAATGGTAGCTCTATTTTTAGTTCTTTGAGAAATCTCCAAACTGCTCTCCACAAAGGATGAACTAGCTTACATTCCCACCAACAGTGTAGAAGTAATCCTTTTTCTCCACAGCCTCCTGGCTCAACTTTTGTTCTGTCCTAGCCTCTTCCTGCTTCCTGGGTCCCACACTGAAGTACATTCCTCATTGTTAAACCTCTCCTCCCAGGGCTGTGTCCAAAGCTCAGATTAGTGGAACATTTCTCCTTCCAGATGACAAGATGAACTAAGCACAAGTGAATGAATTTCAAAGTCATATTCCTTCTGGTTAAGATATTCCCATCTAATAGTGATCTTCGGTAAATAAAATTTCATTCCAATGATAGGAAATTAAAATTAGGATTTTTAGTTCAGTAGAAGTTTTGTTATTGTTGTTTTTGAGACAGTATTGCTCTGTCTTCCAGGCTGGAGTGCAGTGGTACGATCATGGCTCACCACAGCCTTGACCTCCTGGGCTCAGTGCTTCTGCCTCAGCCTCCCAAGTATCTGGGACTACAGGTGCATGCCACCATGCCCAGATAATTTTTTTTTTATTTTTTGGTAGAGACATTGTCTCACTATGTAGCCCAGGCTGGTCTTGAACTCCTGGACTCAAGTGACCCTTCTGTCTTGGCTTCCCAAAGTGCTAGGATTATGGGCGTGAGGCACCACACCCAGCTGAAGTTTTTGACAACGTGAATATTTAGAGAAATCCCTCCTAAGAGAAACTGTCAATTTCATTTACAAAAGACTGACCTGTGAACCTGAATTCCCTATTTTTATGTCTCAGTTCCCCAAATATGCCAGAGACCCTCCTACTGCAACTTCCTTCCACATTTTTTTTTTTTTTTTTTTTTGAGTTGGAGTCTCACTCGGTCGCCCAAACTGGAGTGCAGTGGCCACTTCCGGCCACCGCGCCTCGACCTGCTGGGCTCCAGCGATCCTTCCGCCTCAGCCTTCCAAGTAGCCGGAATTACAGGCATGCGCTACCACGCCCGGCTGATTTTTTGATTTATTGTAGAGATGAGGTCTCGCTGCCCAGGCGGGTCTCGAACCCGTGGGCTCAGGCAATCCATTCACCTCAGCCTCCCAAAGGCACGGGATTACAGGCTGAGCCACCGAGCCCGGCTCCTTCCACATTTTTATATTCTCAAAAAGATAATGCAACAATCAAGAAATTGTTAAGAGAAAACAACCATCAGTAATGTCAAATTTTAAACAGCAATACCTAGATAAAACCAAATCTAGTTATACATACGCATATACATATCTTTAGACTGTATTTTTATTCTTGCCCAGCTTTCTCTTTATATACTAAGGGAGTGAAGTTGTGGACACTACACTATGATGTTTTGATTTTTTTCTTTTCAATAAGAAAATTTGAAACTTCAAAGTAGAAACTGAAAGCAGATGTTTAGGTTTGCCCAGTGTACATTGAAACCTTTCCTCATTATTTATCAAGGGTCTTTAGTTTTATGTTACTAATTGCATGAAGGAAATTTACAGGGAATAGGGGTTCCTGTTAATTTTTTTTATCGTTGTTGTCACTGGATACTGGGAAAAGATTCAGGCAACTGTGGATAAAATTATACAGCAAGGCCTCCAGAGGAAGGTCTACAGATATATGATCAGCACATTACAATCAAGCTTAAGGTGCAATCTCTGGCCAGGGAGCTGAAACAGGCCATCTGAAGGTCAGGAAAATGATATGTTACTTGTATTAGTACTGATTGGTTTCATAACTATAAGAACAGGCTGACACAATGATAAACAACTAGAATATTTAATTGAAAAGAGAAATGTTGCTCTTTTGCCATACCAGCTTTTGATTGATTTCAAAGTAAAAGCAATGTATTAAGAGCACACATATTTTCAAAGCATTTTTCTTTCCCATCTTGATTACCCAAAATATTGTGTACTTCTCCTGGTTTATTTTTCTGCTACTTTGATACAGATTGAATCAGCCAAGTGATGGGGAAGGAACGAAGCAGAAGAAAAAATTAAAACGCTGCCAAGAAAAATATTCTAATAAAATCTCAGTCCAATTTCTTTTTATAGTAGTATTTTTAGGCATCGAAATTGATGTCTACTCCCTTATTCTATTTTTCTCTAAACTATGTCCAAGTAGTAGAATTAAGTGAATTGATTCAGGTGTTATTAGACCCTTTCTTGCTTAGGGTTAGACTAGCACATGCCTAGACATTTCATGATATGACAATATATTTGATTTAAAGATCAGCATTTAAAATTTTTAAACAATCAATGACATTTTTACATCAGCTGGTTATTCTTAATTATCATGAATATATCCCTGGAAAGAAGGCATATATCTTTGAATTATAGATCTCAAGGAGTTTTAACCCACCTAGAGAAAAGTAACCCTTAAGCTTAAAGCAGAAATAAACCTATCATGGAAATAAGACTGGGAAAAGAGTCATTCAGATGCTTTACTCTCAAATCATAGCTCTGTTTCTAGCTAGCTGAGTGTCTTTGGGCAAGTCACTTAACACCCAATTGCCTCATCTGCAAGAGTACTAGGCTAGATGATCTTATTTTTTATCCCTTGAGTTGTTTGAAACTAGCATTTTTCCCTTGGGAAAAATGATCCATTGGAGGATAAAAGTAATCTATCTAGAGGTATATTTTTTTAAAGCAACTTATAGCCAGGCATGGTGGCTCACGCCTGTTATCCTAGCACTTTGGAGGCCAAGGCGAGAGGCACTTGAGCCCAGGAGTTCAAGACTAGCCTAGGCAACACAATGAGACCTTGTCTCTCTAAAAAATAAAAATAAATAAATAAATTAGCCAGGTATGGTAAGGCACACCTGCAGTCCCAGCTTCTTGGGAGGCTGAGGTGGAAGGATTGAGCCCAGGAGGTCAAGGTTGTAGTGAGCCATGATTGTGCCATTGCACTCCAGCCTGGGTGACAGAGTGCAACTTCAATTCTTAAAATAAATAAATAAGCAAGCAAACAAACAAATAAATTGCTTTTGTGGTGAGAAACAGTTTATGAATGAAAAAAGTAAATATAAAAGCCTCTCTTTAAAAATTCAATAAATAAAATCATTTAGCTTTAGATAATAGATGACTAAAGTGAAGACATTTAAAGTGAAGAGACAGAAGGAAAATCACGTATGTGCACATTGAATCATAAGTCACCACTTTTGTAAGTTGCAAATGGCTCCATTATTAGCAATTCACATGGTTTAACCTGATGCTATAGCTGTAATTTTTGAACATAAAATTTGGACAAACCTATAGGGCAGAAATACTGGAGGACCCTAGCAAATCCATCACTTTGGGATCTGTTGCCCAACTGGGTAGTAGTAGGAATTTCACAAAGTAGTCTCTGAAGCAAAACAAAAGTAACAAAAGGTAGTTAAGATAACTACCATAATATTGGAACTGCTTAAAACAAATGCAAATATAGTCTTTCCTAAAACATCAAATGATAGAGACTCATATGGGTTTGCTCTGGATGCACTCAGTTACTGCTTTCAAAATGCTTCATTTCTTGTGAGTGACTTAATTATCAGCCAATTTGGAACTTTTCACCTTTTATTGTTTGTTTTAGCTATCCCTGAAAATTCTGTGAAAGAAGTCTTCAGAACACCCGGTACCATCAAAGACAGAATCAAGAAGTTGCTTGCTCACAAAAACAGCATGAAAAAGAAGGTAAAAATTAAAAATGTCACCCTGGAACCCGCCGGGACTGCCAACCCTAAGGTTAACTTGCAGCCCTCCAACTATGAAGAGAGTGTTTCCAGAGGCGGGAACTCACGTGGAGAAAATAAAGGAAATGAAGAGAGAGTGAAAGAGGGGTTTGAGGAAGAGAAAAGAGAAGAGAAAGCCCTGAAGAATGACATGGAGCAGGAGCGAAGCCTGCGAGGAGATGTGTTTTGTGAGTGTCACTTTTTATTATTTTATACATTTTATAAAAAGTGAGTTATGATTTCTCCTGGCAAGTGAAAGCAGATGAAAAGTCAGTTTCATACCTTAAGTAAAATGGGTTGGGCCTTAAGCCTAAGAAGCAGTACTCTCTGTAAGGCCTAGAAACTAACACCTTCCACAGATATTCCATTGAACCTACTACTCTGGGAATCAAGGAGGGAAAGTCCTGTTCCCTTACCTGGGGCAGGGTGGGGGGAGGGGTTCCCTATTTGACACAGACTCTCTTCTCTCTCAGTCGAGAAAGCCTGCTTGTCCTGTAAGCACAGTGGTCTGACTGCCAAGTTTTCCACGTGATGAACTCCCAAATCAGAAAGACTCTGATCACGTGTGTCTGCTAAGCTCTACCTTTTTGCTTCTTCTTTTCTTTCTCTTTCTCCTTCTTTCTTTCTCCTTTTTTTTTGAGAGAGTATCTCACTCTGTCAACCAGGCTGGAATACAGTGGCGAGATCATAGCTCACTCCAACCTTGACCTCCTGGACTCAAGCAATCCTCCTGCCTCAGCCTCCCAAGTAGCTGGGACTACAGGTGCATGCCACCATGCCTGGATAATTTTTAAATTTTTTTTGGAGGCAAGGTCTTGCTATGTTTTCCAGACTGGTCTCCAACTCCTGGCCTCAAGTAATTCTCTTGCTTCAGTCTCCCAAAGTGCTGGGATTACAGACATGAGCCACCACATCCAGCCTACCTTTTTACTTCTTGAAGGCACTTTTTACAAGCCCACTCTAAGAAAATGGAACCTCATAGTTGTGTGGTTATCATTTTAAAGGCTGAAATACACAGTTGTAAGGGGAAGAATTCCACAATGGAGCCTCAGTTTTCTGTATGAATTTAGAGAACTGCCATATTCCCCTTTTCATTGGTTGCTAGGCAGACCCACCCTAAGGCTCAGTCTCTCCAGGATTAACCCACCCTGGATCCCCCACTGAGACTTTCCACTTCATTCTTACTGGGCATTTGTTGTTCTCTCTATATTTTGCCTCGTCTGTTCTTGACTCTGTGACTGGTGATTGTATATACAAATGCCAACTGGATTTACTGAAAGGAAAAGTAGACACAGACCCACCCACCCAAGAACTAGCATACCAACGACAATCTTTCCTTCCCTTAATAGAGAGTGAAAATCTCAAGAAAAGTGTATTTGCAAAACCTGATGAGAAGGAATGTGTCCATAGTGTAGATGCTTAGTTCACTTAGAGGAACATCAGGAAAAGATATTCAAGAAGAGGAAGCTGGAACCAATGACAGTGGTTTGGAAAAGTCAGGGAGACACTGCTCTAATATATTCTGTAATTAGAATATGTGATTTTAAAAAAACCCTCTTTGTTCAGTCATTTGAGTCATACCTTCTAAGCATGTGAAGTTTTTGGTTTTTTCCTTAACTGATCAAGTGTTCTTCATTAGCCCCTAAGGTGAATGAAGCGGGTGAGTTTGGTCTGGTTCTGGTCCAAAGAAAAGCACCAACTTCCAAACTGGAACATAAAGGTAAATGACACTTTCTTCCAAGTATATGCTCACTCTCATTGTCCGTGTCCCTTTCATTTCTTCATAGGAAGAGATGATTGTTCATGAATCATTTCTTCATTCATAAACCCCCAAGGGAAAAAAATCATTACATTGTACACAGTGCCAGTATTAAAATAGTAGGTCCTTGCATGATTAATACCAGTTATTACAATATAGTAAGACTATTTTCCTCTCACTCCCACCTGACACCGAGAGTGACGGGTTGAGGCTGACTCTATGTACGAAAATGGAAGAAAATTACTCATTGGCTTCAACTCCAATGTCTAAGGCTCACAACCTGAAAGTCCTCATCTACTAAAATCTGGCCCGTATCAATTAGCTATTACCACAATAATGCTGTGTAACAAACAACCACAGATCCTCAGTGGCCTACAGCAATAAATATGTATTTTTACTTATGAGTCTATGGATTGGCTGGGCAGTTTTTCTGATCTGAACTGGGCTGGATAGGCTCACACATGTGTCTGCAATCAGTTATTACATGCTTTGTGACTTTCTCACATGCCTGCGACCTCATTTGGGACAACTGGATTCACTCAGCTCTGCTCTATGTGGACTCTCCTCCTTCAACAGGTTAGTCTAGGCTTGTTCTCATGAGGCAATGACAGGATTCCCAGAAAGAGAGCAGAGACATGCAAGACCCTTTCAGATCTAGGCCCAGAACTGGTACAATGTTACTTCTGCCGTATTCTGTTTGCCAAAGCAAGTCACAAGGTCAGCCTAGACTTATAGGTTGGGGAAGGAGCTGCAATGTCACGCAAAGAGCCTGGATACAGGATGGGATAAAAATCAGGACCACTTTTGTGATCAACCTACCAAAGCCTCATAATCTGAAATTTCTTGGGCATGATCTCAACTTCTTTAGAACTTTAGAACATTACTACCCATGATGAATTATATGTGACTTCTCTACACATACCTGTGGGAAAGGCCTACTTATATATTTATTTCTTTTGCTGGGTATAAGTATGGAGGCTTTGATCTCTTCGCTTTTCAAACTTTTTTTTACTTACCACTATACATGACCTAACCTTGTGCTGATTCGTTTCCCTTTTGTGTTTGCCCTGTGAGGACATTCTCTTGTTTCGTCCCTGTGGTTTCTAGAACCATCTCCACTATGAATAAAGTGCCTCTGTAGTTCAGTCCTCCAAATTTGATCTGAGAATCTTCTATTAAAACTCTTCAAAGGCTGGTAACCCATGACCAAGCTCCTACTGGCATCTTTTCCTCCATATTTCTCCTAAGTGTTCTAGTATTCTATCTCTCCACATTAGACATCTTATTGCCATTTTCCTGGTTAGGAGGAAAATGTTTCATAGCTCAGGGGATAAGCTATGTTCTCCAGGTGCTCACAGGTTCTGCCCCACTTCCCCTTGCTAAGTGACATGAAGAAACTAGTTGGTGCCCCTTTGTATCCCCAATTAACATTGTAAAAATTTTGCTTCTCTTAATGATACTTTAATGATACTGAATGAAACACAGAAAGTTTAAAATTTTGTACATGACCATGTGACCCTGTGATTTCAGCAGTCCTTGAGTAAGATGGCCTGGAGAGCTCAGTGCCAATCAGAAAAATCTGGTGTGCACCTCAATTCTTCTACTTGCTTTTTGCCTTGGGCAAGACACTTGCACTTGCAATGCCTCATTGCTTTCATACATAAAGTTGGAATAAGTGCAATACTTTTTGTTTAGATGCTGCCTTAGGCTGGGATCTCCAGAAACAGACCCAAAGACAAGAATTTGTGTGCAAGTGGTTGATAAGGGAAGTGGTCCCAATGAAACAGCAGTTGGAGACTGGGGAGGTGAGACGGGGAGAGAAGGAGACAATAAAGGGTGTATTATTAGGAAAGTTTCCACTATGAGCATCAGGAGCCCAATCCCACTGGGGAACTCTGGGAGCCAATGTAGAGTACATGGCTCACAATTCCCCTACTAGAGGGGTAAGGGAGGTGCAGTATATATGCACCAACTTCTACCTGACATTGATTGAAGGCTGCTCCTAGGAGGGTGCAGATTCCCTGGTGCACCAGGCCTGCCATGAAAGCAGAGAAGGTCACCTCTGTGGCAACTGGCCCTCCATCCCACTTGGATCCTCTGCAAGACAGGAGAAAACCTCGTTTCTAGTCTGACTTCTGTCCACCAACTCCTGTCCATCACTGGAGGAGGGCCCTCCCTGGGGAAAATAACTCCCCAGCATTCTAGCCTACATGACTTGAGTCGAGTGTGCTGCAACCAGAGAGCATCCTCATGCAGAGAGCTGTGGGCGTTTGCAGTAGAATGCCACAAGCCCACAGTGGAACATAAGTACTGACAGATATTGATGTGGCACCAACAGCATCTGCTTCAAGAGTGGTGTGGATTGAACCAGAGAATATATTTGGAAGCACTTTGTAAACCATAAAGTGTTATACAAATGAAATAGTGTGCTTGTGAGACCAAAGCCTTGAGCTTTATCTCTTTATGGAGTAGTTTGCTATATACTATTCCATTGTCTCAGTTTACATGCCCAGTCTCCCGCATATTGAGGAAGAAGGGGACGTTTGGGACAGGCATTATAACCACGATTGTAAACCAATTGGCAAATTGATGTTCCACTATTTGTGGGATGGTAACATCAACTTCTCAAACTAGTAATAGCACTCATTAAAGAACTTTGAAGACTGGAAGCAAGTATTATTGGCATCTTTTAACTTTAAAACTGGGACTAGAAAGAAAATATCTTTGCTGACATAGAGAAAAATAGGGGGTGAAGAAGAAAGGAAAGTGAGGGAAAGGATCCGTGTGTTTTTGCTGGCTTAGGATATACGCAGGACAACCAGCCCCAGACTGTAGTCTCATTTGGGATTCACGTCCAACTCTGGCACTCAGTATCTGCAGAACTTGGACAAATCACTCACAAACCTCAGTTTTACTTTCCCGAAAACTGGTCTGACAATGGACTTTTTTTGACAATCCGATCACATGGCATAAAGTATGTATAAATATCTGGCAAACTGAATTGAATCAGCTGGAACCACTTCCCTTTTAAGCTTACTCCCCTTTCTTGTCATTCCTTTATTTCTCTGCATAAACGTTGAAAGCCTCAAAATCAGAGCCAGAGGCCAGCCTTAGTTAGGAATCAGAAGGATCTCAGTCTTCTCCCTTTCCCAGTAGTATTTTTTATTAACTACATCAGGGGTCAGCAAACTTTTTTCTGTAAAGGGTCACATAGTAAATATTTTAGGCTTGGTGGACCATAAAGTCTCTTTTGCAACTATTCTGTCATTGTGGTTCAACTATTGCCATAGATGACATGGATTGAATGGGTGTGATATGTTTCAATAAAACTACAAAAACAGGTGGTGGGCCAGGATGTGAGTTTGCTGACCCCTGGTCAGCATAAAAGTAACCAGAGGCACTGATTCAAAACGTACACTAGCTGAATCAACCCTTCTACTTGTCTGCCATATCTAAACAAGGGAATCATGAACAATTTAGAAACTACTGTCAAGGGAAGGCGAGGTGGGATTGGCAGTTGAGGGAAACTGCTAGGGGAGGGAGGTACATACCTCATCAAAGGGGGTACCTGCATGATCAATATTGATATACCTAGCCCTGAAATGTACCCCACATCTTTATAATAAAATTTTTTTAAAAAAGAAAGAAATTGGCAGTGAGTTGGCTTATTTGATCCAACACACCAGTGGTGAATTTCTACCTGGAATGTTGACTCATGAAGTGAAGAAAACAAAATTTTGTCACATATTGCCTCATTTGTACCTGTGGGACTTTAGTTTACAGAACTGAGTGACAACACAGGCAAATGCCATTGAAAGAAGGATTTATTGCTTACATTTCCTAGGAAAAGGGGGCACCCCATGTCACACAGAGCTGTGAGGGAAGAAGCAGCAGGTTTGGTCAGGAAGCAAGAGCAGGAGTGAGGGGAAAGCCTAGGTCACAGCCTTTACTGTGGCTTCTGCAGGAAAGGCAAGGCAGAGCGGGCAGACAGTTTAGGATTAGATATTTTGAATGATTCCAGTGGTCTTTGGGGCATAGGTCTTCTGGTACCTGAACCCTGAGTCATCAGGGCAGAGGTAATATTGACTCGATGTGTGTTAGATGAAGGGGGTGTCTAGCTTGTGTATGAGAGGTACATTCCAGATGAGTCGTTTGCTCTCTCTAGGAATTAGCTAGCCCTGGGAGTGGCAGTCCCTCCTCAAATCTGGAAGGTCCCCCCAGATGTCAAAATACCATAAAATATAGCAAATAAAAAACATGATTAATACACTTATGTGCTAAATAAATGCTGGTAAGTCAGGGATGGTATGAAACTTACTATTCCACAAAGCATCCAGAAAGTTCTGGCAAGGTCTTCACTGGTTTATTTGGATAGGAGAGATTTTCTTTTCAGGCCTGAGTTTTATAAACAATTGCTTATATTATCTGATGATCTTTGTGCATGGGAATCTTGCCCATTACTTTTTAAAAATTTGTTTTTTTTTTTAAGAACACATCAAAATTGTTTCGGGATGGCTTTACAGATTTAACTGGAAACAGGGTATGCCATAATCTGTACTCTGTGCAACTGAAAGCATGGTATACCTTCCAGAGCTCCAAATGTTAGACATCTTCCTAATGCTCTTAGTGGTTATGAAATGCACTCTCTTTTTTTTTTTAAAAGCAGATTTGAATATCTCAGTTGACTGCAGCTTTGATCATGGGATCTGTGACTGGAAACAGGATAGAGAAGATGATTTTGACTGGAATCCTGCTGATCGGGATAATGGTATTTAGATTTGACTATTTCGTGTTCTGCAATATGATGAGGATAAGGAAGACTCTCCAGTGATGGAGGGCTATTATTCCTGTCACTTGTTAGGGCAGGGTTATTTGTCGTCTTTGGATACCAATAGATCTTCCGAGGTCTCCCATGATAGATGACTAACTTGGTCCAGTGTATATTCTACTACTGAATTCTTTTCTCACACGCCTGACCCCACAACGAATGTTCCAGCAAACCTCTTCCATGTTCACTCTCCTGCTGCTGACAGAGAGATGTAAGATTTGTATAAAGTTTGGGAGTGTCAGGGAAAGGGTAAAAAGAAGTTGCTCTTTTTTCTCAGTTTACCAGTCATTGCAATGTAGTTTTTCATTGGTTTGGTTTGATTTGGGGTGGGGGGAGGAATAAATCTTGAAAGGGAATATGACCTCTAAAAAATTGAGTTTTAGTAGAGTCACCTCTCAAAGCATCAAAATCATAATGAGAATCAAGCCTACGACCTGAACTCCTGGACTGGGCTTTCCCTTCTGTTGTTTGAGGGCTTTTTCCCCAGCCACCTGACCTTGGATTTTTCTCAACCTCAGCTCTGAACTGCAAATTTCCTGCCCTCTCCATCACCCACTTAAACACCCATAGACCCCAGCTTTTCCTTCAGGTAGAGAGTTTAGTTTCCAGATCCCATTTGGAGTAAGAATGGAATCCCTATCTCCTGAAGGCTGATCGTATAATTAAAGGTTAGTGTTATACCTTCAGGGACAACTGTACCTTATCATGTACCATATACAGGCTCAGCCTTCCATTAAAAAAATCTTTCTTCTAGATCCTTCCTCTAAACTAATTCCTTCCCAAGATCTTTTTTTTTTTTTTCCGAGTCTTCATATGAAATCAAATAACATGAATTCCTTTTAGAACTTGGGATTAGGGTAGAGGGGATTTATCTAACACAGCAGTTGTGTGAGTGGGACTTTTGCTGAAGATTCAGAGTAAGCATAGGGCAAGTTTAACCAGGTTGGAGACAATATATACTTGAAGAAGTTATCTTGTTGAAAACTAAACTGAGTTTCTCCTTGTTTCCATCATGGCATTTTAAAATTTATGACTGGCAGAGCTATATCACATTTGGAGCCCGTAGGTTATTCCAAGACCTCGACAGCTCACATAGTCACTCTACAATGTCTTACATTGAGTTTCCCATCAATGAGAAGTCATCTATTTACAAACACCCAATTCACAAGTGACCCTGGGGATCTCAGCTTCTGCATCATTCAAAGCATAACCTCCTCTCTTCCTGTACCTCCATCATTTCTCTAGGTGAACTTTTCTTTCCCTACAGAGTTAAAAAAAAAGTGGGATATGAGTTAGCATTATTAGAAGGATAAAACCTCAAAGACAGCTCAAAACAGGCTTTATCTGAGAGGGAAAGGGAAAGCTGCCACAGTTGGTCACAGAAAAGAGAGAGTAACTGGTAGAGTTATCAGATAATCTATAGGTTGCCTAAATTTCAGATGAGCAACAAATACTTTTTAGTATATTTCAAACATGTCATTTATGTGAAATTCAAACTTCCATTGGACATCCTGTGCTTTTATTTGATAAATCTGGATTTTTCTTTGAAGGGGACCCAAAAAAACTGGAATGATTTTTTGGAGAGTGGGCCCCTTGTAGTACAGGCTTCCCCCACCAGGTAAGCGTTCCAGGAACCCACTGGCATCAGTATACCAGCTAGGGTTATTGCAGGAGGTTGCATTTGGCTTCAGTGATTTTTTTTTTTGGAGATTCTTTCAATGCGTTTGCCCATTTCATGATGGGTGATGTACTAGTGCACCTGCCCACACCACGCTGAGTGTTCAGCAGTTTTTTTTAACCAAAACCAGCGTGACCCCTGTACCCCACCCTCCCTATTCACCTGACTTCACCCCATGCAACTTTTTTTTTGTTTCCCTGGATGAAAAAAGTCCTCAAAGGGAAATGTTTTGCTGATGTGGAAGAAGTGAAACAAAAATGGCAGAAGCACTAAAAGACATCAAAATTGACAAGTTCAAAAACTGTTTTTGCAGTGGAAAAAGCATCTCGATAGGTGTATTGCATCAAACGGAGACGACTTTGAAGGTGACTGAAGTTTAAACATGTAAGAACAAATACACAATTTTTAATAAACAAATTCCAGAGTTTTGTGCGTCCCCCTCATATTAGCTGGGTAAGATGACCAGTCTCTGATCCATTGAAAACCAAGGCAGTGTCATCCTGGGTCCTGCAAGGTCTCCAAATTGCAGTAGCAGAAGACCCCAATCTTTCCCCAGTGTTTTCTTACTGGCTTCTATAGGAATTTCTCCCTCATAGCAATTTCTTCAGACCCTACTCTTTGAGAGTTTTTGCCCAAGTTTGTCAAAGCCACAACCAGAAGATTGAAGATGAGCAAAAACTCACTATCACTGGTGAAAAAATACTTAGAAGACTTGTAGGAATAGGAGGAGGATGTGTTCTTGTCATTCTAAATCAGAACTCAGAGTGATATGTTGCACTTGGTGGCTGATCTCTATGAAACCATAAGTACCAGTGCAGGTGTGTTGTGGCTTAAACACTGCACTCTGAACCCTCCTAAGGAGCTGGCCATCGCACATATCATTGACTCCGTGGGGAAATGCATTTCCATGTTTAAGACATCAAGGTAGAAACGAAGTTCCGAAACCCAAGTTCTCCATCAGTTGCAGATTACCTGCAGTGTTAAGGGGCTGTTGCATTAGAATCTTGCTGCCAAGCTTTGTGAATGTGAACAAATCCTCAGTTTCTCTGACCCTCAGTTTACTTCTCTATATAACCAAGGATTTCAACTGTGTGGTTCCTAACATTGATTTTAGTATGCAAATTTTGTTCCTATATTTGAAATGAAAAGGACTTCAGCATTCCCTATCAGAGACTGTTCACTTTTTATGGTTCTTTTATACATTATAGCCAAACTCTTTACAATGGCCTCATTAATTGTGCTTTTTTTCCCCTTCTTTTAAAGCTGTTGGCTATTATATGGCAGTTCCGGCCTTGGTAGGTCACAAGAAAGACATTGGTCGATTGAAACTTCTCCTCCCCGACCTACAGCCCCAAAGCAATTTCTGTTTGCTCTTTGATTACCGGCTGGCCGGAGACAAAGTAGGGAAACTTCGAGTGTTTGTGAAAAATAGTAACAATGCCCTGGCATGGGAGGAGACCAGGAGTGAGGACGAAAGGTGGAAGACGGGGAAAATTCAGCTGTATCAAGGGACTGATACTACCAAAAGCGTAAGTGAGGAAAAATGATTAAACTTGAGATATACATTCTTCCTCAATGATTTAATAAACAGCAAAACACTTACTGAAGCATATTTGGGGATACAAAGATGAGAAAGAAGACTTTTTCCTACACTTAAAGAACTTATGTTCTAGAACAAAATGGGTAAGGTGATTAATCAGCACAACTAATGACAATACTTGACAAGCACTTGTGTATCATGTTCTATGAAGATGACCTGCTTGCCAGGCTCCTCTCACCAATCCTCCCAAACCAGGCTATACATTCCTTAACATATAAAATAATGTATTGCTCATTTGTTCTATGCCCAGAACTTAGCACAATGAATGGCAGCTAGAAAGTGCTTTTTAAAATGTTTTTTGAACTGAACTGAAAAGGTGGCTGTTGTTGTGATCCCTGACTACCCTCAGGTTAAATGGTTCCCTAGAAGAATTCACAGAACTCAGAAAAGCTGTTATATTCACAATAAGGGTTTCTATAGATTAAAATCCATAAAAGAAAAAGAGACATAAGGCAGAATCTAGGGGAGACTAGGCTCAAGTTTGCAGTTTTCCTCTCCCAGTAGAGTCATGCAGACGGTTCTTAATTCTCCCAGCAACGGGGTGTGACAACACTCACAAAGTATTGCCCACCAGGGAAACTCACCCAAGTCTTGGTGTCCATGGTTTTTGTTGGGTATCAGTCTGTGACTGCCTGTGTTGTTAACTTTAATTATTCATTATTCAACCTCTCTCAAGGTCAGGTAGATACCATGTGACCCAAGGCCCCTACCATAAATCATGTTATTAGCATAAACTCTCTGGTATGGCCCAAAGCCTCAGGTAAACAGAGACACTCTTAATCAAGTAAGATAGTCTAAGGGCTTACAGGTTATCTCCCAAGAACCAGTGGAGAGCCAAACCTTTATTTGTAATATGCAGGGTTTGGACAACCCAGACCTACTAGGTAAAACTATTTTATTGCACAGTGGGTTTAATAAAGAAAAAGAAAACAAGGTTTTAAGAGGAAGTTGGTAAATGGGATGAAACACTGAGAAGGAACAAACAGAATAAAAATCACAAAGTGTCTATTGAGTTTGACCATCAAGAGATGGCTGGTGACTTTTGCGGAAATTGTTTTTTTGGAGGGAAAGGGCCAAGGTCACACTATAGGAAGATGAGGAAGGAACGGATCAGAGTCAGGAGACAGCCACTGTGGACCCTCGTGAAAAGTTTGGTCAAGGTGGGAAGGGAAAAGATAGGGTAAAAGCTGGGAGAAAGTCCATGAAGAAGTGATAATAGAAAGGACAATTAATAGATCCATGAATTGGAATTCCATTTATACTTTGCTTGTAAAAGATGATGATTAATGTAAGTCAAATCTTATTTCTTGGTAATAGGCATCAAAGTAGAAAGCCTAGTCTCTAGGGTCATACATTAAATTTAACATCATTTGATTTACTTGTAACACTCTAATTAAAGCAGAACATCTTATTTACAATATCTTCCAAAGTTTAATTCAATCACCTTTAAAATCCCTTTTGTCAAGTCTCTATGATTCTGTACAGTTCTTGAATCTTTTTTTCTAGATATGATGTGCCAAGATCATGTCTTTGGTACTTCATTAAAATATATGTGAGTGTATGTGTATACACATACACACATACACACACACACACACACACACACACACACACACACACACACACATCACATATCATAAGAAGTAACTGGAAATAAAAGTATATGTTGGGTGCTGGTTAGTAGATGTCCTAACCACCCTTCCCCTCTGTGGTAAAAGCAGTCAATGCTTGTTTAGGACTGACACATGCATTAATTCAAATTTATTTTCATTGCAGTATATTTAAATCAATACAAATCCAATCCACATGTTTACCTTGTTGTGTTTGTGGCATGGTTTGGGAACTCTGGCCCTGATCCATGCTATATATGGATGACACTCCATGTTGAAGAATTGAAATATGCCTCTGCACAACATTTATAATTACTTTCACATGTGCTGGGGAATATTTTTCATATAACAAGGGGAATATTTTTTATATAACATGGGGAATTTTTTAATGTAACTTGTGGGGAGGAAATACTATCAAAACAGTGATTTTTTTTAAGCATACATTTTTTAAAGCATTCTCCCAAAGAGCCTGCCCAGCAATCACATTGTAATATAGCAGTGCTACGTTAAGAGGGATGCTCAGACTCAGGTACCTGTGCTCTGAATTCTTCAGTTCTAGGGGAAACTGTGATGGGGGATATTGAAGGGTAAGGAGGCTGACTAATGCAGACTAAAGCATCTATTTCAGTTTAGCAATGTCAAATTGGCTGTGCAGATTTGTAACAGATGTGACTCTTACTGTATAAACTTGGATATACAAGATAAGTCACATTGCCTTCTCTAAATCAAAGTATAACTGTGGAGGGAAGGACGGAGGGAGAGAGGGAGGGAGGGAGGGAGAGAAGGAAGGAGGGAAGGGAAGAAAAGGAAGGAAGAAGGGGGCAGGGAGGGAGTAAGGAAAGAAAGGAAAAGAAAAAAATAAATGTACCCAGCTCTAGATCAAAAGAGAAGAGCCTGTATGGTGAGCAGTCACAGGCCCTTTTCATCTCCATTTGTCCCCTTGAGGTTTCGTCTTCTCTTTGGGAGCCAGAAAAAGCTAGATACAGTGATGATAGCAAGCCTGCAGTTGCTTCCTCTCTGCAACCTTGAGAACTGTTCTTTGATTATCTATAAAGCAAAAAAGAGATCTTGTTGGGGATGTTGAATAGTTGCATGGTGGCATTGTTGTGAACATGATTCCTATAAAGCCTTTCTTTAAAATGTCAATTTATTTAGGTTTGAATTTATTTTTTAAAAGTTTAGAAAAGACAAAAGGAAATTATATTATTGGAGAAAAGTAAAGATTCATAATTACACCACAATAACACAAGTGCTTTCATATTTCACACTTTACTTTCCACATGAATTCATATTTTAATCTATTATAAACCACAGTAGGCATAGGCTATTGTCAAATTCCATTTTGATAGCATACATGTGTGTGTCATTTTATAGAAGAATAGCATGTTTTAAATTGTGTTCTTTTCTTTCTAAAATTTTGTTCCAGAGTAACCTTAATCATCTTGAGTCAGAATCATTTTGCTGTCTAAATCTGCTTATTTCTGATATTGAGAATTATAGAACCCACGAGGCCTAGTTCCCTCTTTGTGGAGACACATGGGAGATACGGGTGACATATTTCTCCTTATAGTGAATGCTATTGCAGAGGTGTTCTGTCACTTGTAGCTGGCATTATATTCACAACTATTGAACTTTAAGACTATTTTTGATTTTTTATGATTATAAAATTAACATGAGCTTTTTAAAAAAAAGCATGACAATATTGAAGAGGCTTATAAACATTAAACCACCAAATATTTAGTTTAATCATATTTATTTTAAAATATGTTCAGATAAATGAATGGGTATAAAATAATCACTGTATATTCTTATTTTTGTTAAATGAACCCCTGTCATTTTGTGTCTAATTTGAAGACAATTTTTTTATATTCATTCTCTGTTTTCTATACATGAGAAATTTCTCATAAAGAAATGTTTTTCTTGTTCAATTATTAATAAATTTCTTAGATATAAATTATTATAACATATTATGAAACATTATTCAACACATAAAAGCAATGTCATTCCAGAAAATCTCCAAATACATAAACCAATATTTAAAAAAATAATTATACCACTACAAGCTACCAAAATCTAAATATACCAAAATAATTCCCTTTCAACTGTGTAGTTTTGTTCAGAGGGAATATTAAACTTTTAACCTGGTTTTTATAAAGAAAATCATTTTGTTGTTATTTTTGCTTTTCTTTGCTTTAAATGGCAATTCCAAAATGTCCTTGTAAATCTTACCTTTCTCAGCTTTACAGGACTTTTCAGAATCCTCTAGGAGATGCTGTGACCCTGTTTTGTCTGCACACAGCTGTCTCAGTGTGGACACCTGGCATCTAGAAAACAACATACCATATACTCCTTGTCAAAGCTGGTTTTAATGCAAAAGGGACGATTTAGTCCTCATTGATAGCTATTAAATGGTTTGGTTACATCAATGTTTGAAAAATTTTGAAGTAATTTTTAATTTCCTCTCCATTATTAGATCATTTTTGAAGCAGAACGTGGCAAGGGCAAAACAGGAGAAATTGCAGTGGACGGCGTCTTGCTGGTTTCAGGCTTATGTCCAGACGGCCTCTTATCTGTGGACGACTGAATGTTACTATCACGATATTTGACTTCTTATATCGGTTCTGTTTTTTGGTATTACATCATATGACCCCCCCATTTTCAAAATACAAGCTGAAAAACCGTACCAACAGAATATTATTGTAAGATGCCTTTCTTGTAAAGGTGTGCCAATATTTGCTTTAAATATAGTACCACTGTGTCTTCTCATGCATTTCTAAATTTTTCCACATTATGTTATGAAATGTGGAAATGTCAGTTTATCTCCCCTCCTCCCAGAATATATGGTCTGTTTACATGAGTTGATGAACTTCTCTATACTTTTCTAGAATAATCCCCCCAAAAAGTGCAGAGAAGTGTTTAACTGTTTGACTCTTATGACACTTCTTGGAAACCATGACATTAAAGATAGACTTTTGCCTAAGTGGTTTAGCCTGATCTTTCATAGCCAAGCTTGTACATTTAAATTCTTTGTACTAATAATATCCAAATAATCACCTATGTCATAGTTTAATTTTTCTAAGTAAGAAAATATGTTGTTGATTCTATGT
Source organism: Cephalopachus bancanus (assembly GCA_027257055.1). NCBI lineage: Eukaryota > Metazoa > Chordata > Mammalia > Primates > Tarsiidae > Cephalopachus > Cephalopachus bancanus. The sequence continues at coordinate 385,155 of JAPVLO010000691.1, forward strand.
TTACTTATGTGTGTGATTATTTGTTTTTCTGGAAAATGTAGTTTTTATTCTTTTCTTTATAGAAATACTTTATATTCTTAAAAAATTAAGTACTTTCTATTATAAGACTATACGGGCCAGGCACAGGGCCCACACTTGTAATCCCAGCACTTTGGGAGGTCAAAGTGGGAGGATCACTTGAGTCCAGGAGTTAGAGACCAGCCTAGGTAACATAGTGATATCTTGTCTGTACAAAAAAAAAATTTAAAAATTAGCTGGGGGTAGACATGGGGGCACATGCCTGTAGTCCCAGCTACTCAAGAGGCTGAGGTGGGAGGATTGCTTGAGCCTAAGAGGTCAAAGCTGCGGTAAACTGTGATTGTACCACTGCACTCCAGCCTGGGTGACAGAGTGAAACCTTGACCCCTCCAAAAAAAAAAAAAAGGAAAAGAAAATAGGACTGCTTTATTAGGCCTCATAACTACACTGCAGATTAGCACATATTGTTAAACTCAGAGAACTACCTAAAACTAAATTAGAAGGTAGCAGAACTCAAAGAACAATGGATACCTTCTTCTTTAGTTCTCTTTTCTTGCAAATTCAGGAAGAGCTTTGTGTGAGAATCATAGGTATATTTCTTGAGGGGGAATATTATATTCTATTTCATATTATGGGTCAGAAATGGGCCTAAGATGACTCCCAGGCAGAAGGTTCCCCAGATATTTATTCACAGTCACCTAAAGCAATCAAGGCATTGAGCCACAGGAGAAAGGAAAGGGAGAAGGTAGTCTACTTACTAATCTTTACAGTCTTATTTTTATAGGTTTTTTTTAAAAATACTGAAACCGTAGTAATCCTTCTTCAACGATGTTCTCTTTAATATGACCAACACACACAACTTTTTATGATCATGGGGGGGAAACCACATTGTTTTTCCCTAATATGAGGGAATTTGGGCATACAAAATGAATATGACTGTAGCTATATCTGTTAGAATAACTACTAGTTATAGAAACTTTAAAAAATAGTGTTCCTGTTGAGACCAGATAAAGAACTACCCAACTAAGGCAAACCATCCCACAGAATCATGAGAGAGAATGCAGTGGTTGCTTTAAGCTACTAAATTCTGGAGAGGCTTGTTACACAGCAAAAACTAACTAATACAGGTGATTCCTAACACTGTGGTAGAACTTGAAGAAGCCCCCCCCCGCCATCTCTTCAGTGACCAAGGACATTGGAGAGCATAATGTGGCTTAGAATAAAGGAAGATGAAGGGGAGAACTTAAAATGAAGGACAGTGTCCAAGTGATCCAGGTTAAGGGGAAAAAAAATGTTGAACCAGAAATGAAATAAGGAGGCCTGAAAATCATGCGGCATATGGATAAAAAGTCAATACACAAAGCCAAGTTCAGTTGAATTAAGTAATAATAGTTCCTGTTTCTCTAATATCTGTAGCAGAGATATTAGTTGCCTGCTCACTTTTTTTTTACTAGTATAATCACATAAATATATTTTTAGACTGCATTTCCCAGCCTCTCCTACAGATGGGGAGGCCAATGGTATAGAAACTAAAGTCATTGGTGGGACTTTCAGGAAGGGTTATTAAAGGGGGCTTACAGCTGGCAGCCCCCATTTACCATTTCTCTCCCTCCTTGCAATGTGGTTGTAAAGGCAGGAGTTCCATGAACCACCTTGTGATCATGAGGGCAGGGCCACACCCTGTGAAGTGTGTAACTGAAGGAAGTCTGGGTACCTGATGATATTGTGGAGTCTCCACCATACCTTTCCCAGACTGGTCACTGCTGGACATTTTATTTTATTTTATTTTGAGTTGTGGGGGTACATATGAAAATTGCATGCAGGTGAGGTTTGGGCTTCTCGCTGGCCCTCTCTCCCTCTGATAGTGGACCAGATATGCTGAACTTTTTATTATGTGACAGAAAAATAGGCCTTCTCTTGGCCTATCTAGGATTTCAAACAAAACACAATCCAGACCTAAGTGATTGTTCTTCCTGATCCCCAAGAGCTGCCCCTGCCATTTCCACCACAAGACCATAGTCATGTGGACTAACATTTTGGATCCTTAAATACCAACATATTGTTTTGAATTCCAAACACCAGCCTGTAGTGTCATGGAGCTTCAGCTTGCACCAGCGCTGAATCATACTTTGTGGAACCTAAGGTCAGCTTATCCCGTCATGGCTCCCATATCTGTTGTCCCTGGCCACCACCCAACATACAAACCCCTCTTGTCACCCATCGTCTCCCTGTCTCATCCCCACACTGTTACGGGCTCCCTCCTGTTGACACTAACCTCCTATGTTCTACTCCCTTCACACGTACCCCATTGTCTGGTAAACAACCCACCCATCTTAATTCATGCCAAAAGTCTCTTCCTCTATCTCTCAAACTTCGTTGAAACTGGGCTCTCTCCCAGAGACACTGCTCCATATGCAGCCTTATCAAATGAAAGCCACTCATCTTTCCACACTCCACACATGGCAGGGTCTAGGGTTGAGAGTGGCATTCTCCTTGTTCCACTCCTGTTCACAATCTCTTATTTCTCTACTTCATTGTGAAAGCCAGTGTTCCTTGGAAATGCAGTTATATCGTTCTACAGCCCTAGGTCCTTCCTAGCCATTGTCATCAACAGCATGGTGATGCCTATGCAAATGCCCATCCAAGATCTTAGCCTCTTGGTTCTTTGACCTCTATCCCAGTTACCCTTACCTCCTCCTCAGTCACTAACCATAGCTACCCCTTGGACTTGTTCATTGCCTCTGAACTCTTGATCTCCAGCCTCCCACTCTCTGGTTTACCTGCCTTTCTCCTTTTTATCCTCTCCCTATATTTACTCTTTGACCTTTTAGAAACCCCCATTCCTTTGACATCTCCATTTTTTCCCTCATCTCTTGGCTTCCTCCTGGCTTCACTTTCCTCTCTGATAAAACATAACCTAGACCTAGACTGCAAAGCCCATTATCCCTTCAAAGACACTGTTCCTAATGCCCCTTAAGGCCCACGATCTTGTGTCCTTCTACTGCCATTAGGCAGAGCTACTTTCTCTTAAGAACACCACCTCTAGTCTTTTCAGTCTGAACGCTAATCCTGACTAAGGAAGTAACCCAAAGCTATTCAGTGTGAGGGGGCCCCGGGGAGGTAAAATTTTGATTACATAATTCACTCCTGGGGCAAAGAACTCTGAACCATGTTACTATAACCTTAAGACTGGTCTCATAACTTTGTCACATCTAAAAAAATCCTTCAATTACCCTCCATTATCACTGAAGAGCAAAGCAAGAAAGTGACACTTGAGCACTGGCCCCACACAGAATAACTGTTCATTGCTTAAGAAAACAAGGAGACGATTAGAAATTTGAGCACTTGTGGGATATTTGACAATATTAAGCAATATTTTTAGGTGGGATAATGGTACCGTGGTTATGCTTTTTTATTCAGAAAAAAAAGAATTTTTTTCTTTAAAGAAACATCCTGAAATATTTGATGAAATTGCATGATGTCTGGGATTTGCTTCAAAATAACATGGGAGAGGGGAAGTCGATGAGAGTATCTAGAACAGGAGATGATGAACTTTTCTGGAATGAGCTGCATAGCAAATATTTCAAGCTTTGTGGGCTAGACACCTTTGTCACCATTACTCAACTCTGCCATTGTAGCACAAGAGCAGCTATAGACACTATGCAAAGTCAGGAGTTCATGAACCACCTTGTGATCATGAGGGCAAGGCCAACACCCTGTGAAATAGGAGTGTAGTCTTTTTTTTTTTTTATTGTGAAGTTGTGGGGTACAGTTAAGGGTTAGGTATACAATTGCGTTTCATTCAGGCACCCTGCTGATATGGGGTGTTTCCCCATACCCAGGCAGATATTTGCTACTGTTAATCCCATCTCCCTACCCCCACCATAGTTTCCCAGTACGGTCAGTCATTTTCATATAGTATTGCATTGGATGTTTAAGGTCCATTATATGAGTATCACATGTGATACTCGGATCTTTGTTTCTGTGAGAGGTCACTCAGTATTATAGACTCTAGTTCCATCCAGGTTGCTGTGAAATTCATGATTTTGTTCTTTTTTTATGGCTGCGTAGTATTCCATCGTGTATATGTACCACATTTTTTAATCCAGTCCTCTTTTGACAGGCAGCATGGCTGTTTCCAGGTTCTTGCTATTGTGAACAACGCTGTGATAAACATGCGTGTGCAGGTATCTTTTTTATAGAGTGATTTGTGTTCTTCAGGATATATTCCCAGTAGGGGGATTGCGGGGTCATATGGGAGGTTGGTATTTAGAGCTTTTAAGAATCGCCACACTGCTTTCCACAGAGGTTGCACTAGTTTACACTCCCACTAACAGTGTAGAAGTGTTCCCTTTTCGCCACACCCTCTCCAGCAGCTGTTATTTTTTGAGTTGTTGATGATTGCCATTCTGACTGGGGTTAGGTGGTATCTCAGTGTGGTTTTGATTTGCATCTCCCTGATGATTCGTGAGGTTGAACATTTCTTCATGTGTTTGTTGGCTGCTCGGATGTCTTCCTTTGTGAAGTGTCTGTTCATATCTTTTGCCCATTTTATAATGGGGTTGTTTGTTTTTTTCTTTTCAGCACGCTTGAGTTCCTTGTAGATCCAGGATGTTAAGCCTTTGTCGGACCTGGAGTTGGCAAATACTTTTTCCAAGTCTGTAGGCTGTCTCCCTGCTCTCTTGATGGTTTCTTTGGCTTTCCAGAAGCTTGTCAGCTTAATAAGGTCCCACTTGTCTATTTTCTCTCTTATGAGCTGTGGGTTTTGGGTTTTGTTCAGGAATTGGATGCCAGTTCCGACTTCCATGAGGGTTTTTCCTTTATTTTCTAAGGTTCTTATGGTTTGAGGTTTTACATTTAGGTCTCTGATCCATTTGGAATTAACCTATGTGCATGGGGATAGATAGGGGTCCTGCTTCAATCTTCTGCATGTGGTCAGCCAGTTTTCCCAGCACCATTTACTGAATAGGTTCTCCTCTCCCCAGTGGTAGGTGGTGGAGGCTTTGTCAAAGATGAGTTGGTTGAGAAATTGAGGTTTTGCTTCTGGAATCTCAATTCTATTCCATTGATCTATATGCCTGTTCCTATACCAATACCAAGCTGTTTTGATGATTGTAGCTTTATAGTAAAGTTTGAAGTCTGGTAGTGTGATACCACCTGCTTTGTTTTTTTTGCTGAGGATTGTTCTGGCTATTCTCGGACGTTTGTGTTTCCATATGAATTCCTGCATTGTTTTTTCTAGGTCTGAGAAGAATGTTGCTGGTAATTTGATGGGTATTGCATTGAATTTGTAGATTGCCTTAGGTAAGATGGACATCTTCACAATGTTGATTCTTCCGATCCATGAGCATGGGATATTTTTCCACATGTTTGTGTCAACTTTGATTTCTTTGAGCAGTGTTTTGTAGTTTTCCTTGTAAAGGTCTTTCACATCTCTGGTTAGGAAGATGCCAAGGTATTTCATTTTTTTTTGCAGCTATTGTGAATGGAATTGTGTTTTTTATTTGGGTTTCTGTTTGTTTATTATTGGTGTAGAGAAATGCGATTGTCTTTTGTACATTTATTTTGTATCCTGAGACTTTGTCAAAGGTCTTTATCAGTGTAAGGAGGTTTTTGACAGATTCTCTTGGGGTTTTTAAGGTATACAATCATGTCGTCTGCAAAGAAAGATAACTTGACTTCCTCTTTCCTATTTGGATACCCCTGATTGCCTTCTCTTCTCTGATTGCTCGAGCCAGGACTTCCAATACTATGTTGAACAGGAGGGGCGAGAGTGGGCATCCTTGTCTTGTTCCAGTTTTCAGGGGAAATGGTTCTAATTTTTGTCCATTTAGGAGTATGCTTGCTGTGGGTTTCTCGTAGATGGCTTTTTCTATTTTGAGGTATGTTCCCCGTATGCCTAGATGTTCAAGGGTTTTTATCAAGAAGGGGTGCTGGATTTTATCAAAAGCTTTTTCTGCATCTAATGATATAATCATGTGGTTTTTGTTTTGACATCTGTTGATGTATTTAATAACATTTATGGTTTTACGAATGTTGAACCAGTCTTGCATCCCAGGAATGAAGCCTACTTGGTCATGATGGATGATTTTTGAGATGTATTGCTGAATCCGGTTTGCTAGGATCTTGTTGAGAATTTTAGCATCTATGTTCATCAAAGATATTGGCCTGTAGTTCTCTTTCTTTGCTGGATCGTTACCTGGCTTGGGTATCAATGTGATGTTGGCTTCGTAAAATGATTTGGGGAGCATTCCATCTTTTTCAATCGCCTGGAATACCTTCAGTAGGATTGGTATCAGCTCCTCCTTAAATGTCTTATAGAATTCTGCTGGAAAGCCATCTGGTCCAGGGCTTTTTTTGTAGGAAGTTTTCTTATTACGTAGTCGATTTCCTTGATTGTTATTGGTTTATTTAGGGTCTCAATTTCTTCTTGTTCCAACTTAGGTAGGTTGTGTGATGTCAGAAAGTCCTCCATTTCCTTAAGGTTTTCAAGTTTGTTTCCATACAAGTGTACGTAGTAGTCTCTAATGATCTTTTGTATTTCTTCAGGGTCAGATGTGACTTCATCTTTTGTGTTTCTGATTGTGCTTATTTGGTTTTTTTCTTGGTCAGTCTAGCTAGGGGACCATCGATCTTGTTTATTCTTTTGAAGAACCAGCTTTTTGTTTCATTGATTTTTTTTCTATTATCTTTTTGTCTTTTATGTCCTGGATTTGGGCTTTTATTTTGGTGATCTGGGTTCTTCTGCTGAAATTAGGGTTTTTGTGGTCTTGCTTTTCCAGCTTCTTTAGGTGGCTTGTTAGGTTGTTAATTTCTGTTCCTTCCATTTTCCTCATATGTGTTTGTAGGGATGTAAATTTCCCTCTTATTACAGCTTTTAAGGCATCCCAGAGATTTTGGTAAGATGTTTCTTCATTTTCATTTGTTTCCAGGTATCTTTTGATCTTTGTTTTGATGTCATCATTGACCCAGGAGTTATTTAGCATCATGCTGTTTAGTGTCCATGTCTTTGTGGGTTTTGGGGGGATTTTGTTGGTGTCAATGTTTATTTTTATTCCACTGTGGTCCGAGAAGGTGCATGGTAGAATTTCAGTCCTTTTAAATTTGCTTATACTTGATTTGTGTCCAATTAAGTGGTCAATCTTAGAATATGTTCCATGTGGTGATGAGTAGAATGTGTATTCTGTGGTCTTTGGATGGAGTGTTCTATAGGTATCAATTAAGTCCATTTAGTCCAGAGTCTCATTGAGGTTCCGGATCTCCTTGCTGATTTTTTGTCCTGATGATCTGTCTAAGGTTGTGAGTGGTGTATTAAAGTCCCCAGTTATTATGGTATTAGAATCAATGTCTTTCTTTAGTTTTCCTAGAAGTTGCTTTATGAATGTTGGCGCACCTATGTTGGGTGCATATATGTTTAGGATAGATATTTCTTGTTGATGGAGTGAACCTTTTATCATTATGTAGTGGCCCTCTGTATCTTTTTTAATTTTTGATAGCTTAAATGGTATTTTGTCTGAAATTAGGATTGCGACTCCTCCTTTCTTTTGTGTTTCATTCGCCTGAAAATTTGTTTCCCATCCTCTTACTTTGAGTCTGTGTATGTCCTTTCTAGTGAGATGGGTCTCTTAAAGGCAGTATATTGTTGCCTGGTGATATTTTATCCATTTTGTCATTCTGTCTTTTCAGTGGTGCGTTTAGTCCATTCACATTCAGACTAATTATTGAAATGTGAGAGTTCATTCCTATCATGGAGTTCTTATTGAGTTGTTGTTCTTCCACTTGGTTTTTTTCTTTTTTCTTTCTTTCTTTCTTTTTTTTTTGCCTTTCTTTTGGTTTTGGGATTGGTTCGTGTATATTTTATTCTTTTCCCTGTACTCTTGTGAAGAATGTTGTTCTTTTTTCCTTTTCTTCTGTGTTTAGTACTTTCTTAAGTGTTTCATGTAGAGATGGTTTGGTGGCAGCATAAGTTCTTAGGGATTGGATATCTGGGAAAGATTTTAATTCTCCCTCACTGATGAAGCTTAGCTTGGCCGGGTAGGTTATTCTTGGTTGAAATTGTTTATCTTTTAGGACTTTGAAGATAGGGCTCCAAGCTCTCCTAGCCTGCAGGGTTTCTGCAGATAAATCTGCTGCTATTCTGATTGGTCTTCCATGGTAGGTGATCTGGCCTTTTTCTCTTGCTGCCTTTAGGATTTTTTCTTTTGTGCCTACTTTATTTAGGCGAATTATTATGTGTCTAGGAGTTGGTCTTCTCATTTGTTGTCTTGTGGGGGTTCTCTGAATCTCTTGTGTTTGAATTTTTGCATCACTGATTGGATAAGGGAAGTTTTCTTGAATGATCTCATGGGAAGTTTGTTCTAATGTGGTCTCTGTTTCTCTTTCTGCCTCAGGGAGTCCGATTATTCTTAGGTTAGGCCTCTTGAGGTAGTCACTCGTCTCTTGAAGGTTTTGTTCTGTCTTTTTGAGCTTATTTTCTGTGTTTTTAAGAGTTTGGGTTATTTCTATATTTTGGTCCTCAAGCTCTGAGATTCTTTCTTCTGCTTGGGTAATTCTGCTTTCCATGCTTATCAATTTGTTATTTATTTCATTCACAGTTTTCTTTATTACTATTATCTCAGATATCAGCTCCTTCCTAGTTTCTTCTTGTGTCTCCTCAATTCTTTTTAATCTCTCCATTATTGTTTTGATATCTACATTTGCATTTTGAGACCCTTCATTCTGGGAACTTTTCATTGTTTGCATTCCAAAGTCAGTTTTCTCAATGTCTGCTCTCCCAGGCGTCTGGGAGAGACCCATACTCTTCTTTTGGTTTTTCTTCATTTCTGTAGATTTTTCTCCCTCTCCCCCTTTCCCTCCCCCTCTTCAATTCTGTTTTTGAGGGAAGGTGGGGTTGCTTGTATTTCTCTTCTGCAATGACCTGTTCTTCCTTATGAGGGTCTTCTGGCTTTGTTCACTTTTCCCTCTGCTTTACAGTCTGTCTATTCAGCAGTATGCAGCCTTGGTCTGTTCAGAGAATCTCACCAGTTCACCTATGCCGTCGCCATCTTGCCCCGTCTCCAGGAATGTAGTTTTAATAAAACTTTATTTTAAAGCATGTAGGTGGCCAAATTTGGCCCACAGGTTGTAGTTTGTCAACCTCTGATCTAGAGAAAACAAGATAAGCCAAGAATTGATCACCAGTGACATTGAGTGTTGAGTACATGGGGTCTCGTAATACCAATTGGTCTACTTTTCTATATGCATGAAATTCCCCACAATAAAACATTTTTTAAAAGCAAGAAAATGTATTATACATTTTTTAAAAAGATTATCATCTCAACCTCTTAAAATAAAACGATTTAGCGCATGACGCATTAAGCCATCAGCTGTACGTAAAATGTCCTCCTAGTAGTCACCTAGTGGTTCAGAAATCAACATACCACTGACCTCTTGGTTTTCCAAACCAAAATGAGGCAGGAGGTATAGGTTCCCGAGCCAACATTGCTACCAGCTGCACAATTCTGGGCAGGTTTGGGGACGCAGGCTTGTAACCTGCAAGCTGCACTGATCTTACTATTCCATGGTGTATACATACCACATTTTCCTTATTCATTCTTCAGTTCATGGGCACTTAGATTGATTCCATATCTTTGTTATTGTGAATTGTGCTGACATAAACATACAAGTGCAGGTGTCTTTTTTGTGTAATAATTTTTTGTCTCTGGGTAGATGCCCAGTAAACCACTTGTACCCCTAAAGTTATTGAAATAAAAACAAAATTAAAAAATTGAAATAAAAAAAACTCATTGAGATCAGGTGCCATGACTCATACCTGAAATTCCAGCACCTTGGGAAGCCGAGGCAGGAGGATTGCTTGAGCCCAGGAGTTCCAGACTAGCCTGGACAACATAGTGAGACCTCACCTCTACAAAACATTAAAAAATTAGCAGAGTGAAGGAGTGTACGCCTGTAGTCCCAGCTACTTGGGAGGCTGAGGCTGAAGGATCTCCTGAGCCCAAGCCTGTGGTGAGTCGTAATTGTGCCTTTGCACTCCAGCCTGGGCTACAAGAGTGAGATCCCAACTCAAAAAACCTCAAAACATCGATCTATAAGAGGGTCACTTTAACTGTCCGACGAGAGAGTTAAAGATTACCATCACAACCTCTTAAAATAAAACTATTTGGCGCTTGAAGCATTAAGCCATCAGTCCCTCCCACACAGCACAGCACAGTATTTAAGAGCAGAACTGTGGGACTGCCTAGTGACATTACCTACCCTCTCAGCCCTAGATTTTCCCAAATGATGACAACTTATAAAGTCTACCAGAGAAATCAGGAGAACCATGCCAGGGAACCTAATGTCCCCAGGCCTGGACATGTTAGCTCTTGTTATGAGATGTCATCTCATATGTTTCTCTTCTTTCCTAGTCCATTTTCAAGGGGCGAAAACATACTTCCTGAGGTTGTTGACTGAGCATCTAGCTCACATTTCCCCCCACAGGGTATGCGTATTGTTTTTCATTGTACTAGATACTGCTGGGTTCCCCTCCTAAGTTGCCCCATCAATTCACAGGCCCACTAGCAGTAGAATGGGAGGGTGTAATCCTTCACTTCCTGCCCACACTTCATATTAGCAAGTCATTCTAGAAAATTTCACCGTGGGCAAATGCCAGCTCCTTGCTCTTTCCACATGCATTCCTCTAATTACGGGCAAGATCAAACATCTTGCCAAGGTCCACTGGCTGGCTGCACCTCCGCGTCTGCGACTAATGTCTTTTTATCCTTGAGTCATCCCCCGTGTTCCACAGCTCAGTCTTGGCTCTTCCTCACATCCTCTGTTTCCCTGCTCCAATCTGTTGGAACTCGGCCCAGTACGTGGGTCCCTTCAGATGACCACCATCGGTTCTGGGGGCTGAGAAAAGTCTCCTTGTGGTCAGGGAGGTCTCTTCTGTCCCTCACCGACCTCAGAGAACTTCAAACCCCACGTGAAGAGTGTATCCTGCACCACTTATGAAAGATGGCAGTTGGCACATGGGCCACCCCTATAATGCCTCTCCTTGGGCACTTGATGCCTTCCCAAGACTGCCCCAACCTCCAGCCTGGCCTGAGGGAGCCCCCATTTTTTGTATTCTTCTTTTCTCTTGAAGGCACAGAATATTTGTGAGAGGACTACGGAATATTTTTACTACCCCTTCCTTCTCAGTAATTTCTTTGCTTGCCTATATATTTATTTCACTGACAATGTTGCTAAAAACACATTCAAAATTGTCTTTTTCAGGTTCAAAAATTATACAAGAGATTTGGTATTGTCAATTTATGGCTATTCATCATTTATGACCCAAAACAGTATTGACAACCATAATTCTACTGTTAGGTATATACCCAATAGAAATGCATAGTAGCACTATTTGTAGTAGTCTCAATGGAACAATCTGAATATCCATAATGTCCATTGTGAGTAGAATGACTAATAAATTGTAGTATATTTATTCAATGAAATATTATGAAGAAGTGAGAATGAACAACCTAATGCTCCCCACAGCAACACAGGTGAATTTCAAAAATATATCATTGATCAAAAGAAGACAGAAAGTACATACTGTATGCTTCCATTTATAGAAGTTTCAAAATAAGGCAAAAATAATCTATGGTAGCAAAGTTAGGATTTTGTTTACCCTTGTGGGGGGAGTGCTGGAAGGAAACACAAGGGGCAACTTCCTGAGGGGGTTGGTTATTTTGCTTCTTGATGCTTTTTGAATGTGTTCATGTTCACTGTGAAAATTATCTTTTGCACATTTTTTTTTTTTTTGCAAACTGGTGCAACCTCTGTGGAAAGCAGTGTGGCGATTCCTAAAAGCTCTAAATATCAACCTTCCATATGACCCTGCAATCCCCCTACTGGGAATATACCCTGAAGAACTCAAATCACTCTATCAAAAAGATACCTGCACACGAATGTTTATCGCAGCATTGCTCACAATAGCAAGAACCTGGAACCAACCATGCTGTCCATCAAAAGAGGACTGGATTTAAAAAATGTGGTACATATACACGATGGAATACTATGCAGCCATAAAAAAGAACAAAATCATGAATTTTGCAGCAACCTGGATGGAACTAGAGTCTATAATACTGAGTGACCTCTCACAGAAATAAAGATCTGAGTGTCACATGTTCTCACTCATATAGTGGACCTTGATCACCCAATGTAATACCATAAGAAAATGCGTGACGGTGGGAAACTATGGCGGGGGGGGAGAAGGGAGATGGGATTAATGGTAGTAAACATCTTTCGGGGGACGGGGAGACACCTCTTATCAACAAGGGTGCCTGAACAAAGCATATTTGTATACCTAACTCTTAACTGTACCCCATAATATCATAATAAAAAATATTGATTATAAAAAAAGAAAATTATCAAGCAGTACACTTGAGATCTGTGCACTGATTTTTCTATGTATGTGTTATACATCAATAATAATTTATTTAACAAAGTAAAAAGTAAACCTGGCATGGTGGCTCATGCTTGTAATCCTGGCACTTTGGGAGGCCAACATGGAAGGATCACTGGAGCCCAGGAGTTCGAGACCAGCCTGGGCAACATAGTGAGACCTCATGTCTACAAAAAAATCAAAAAATTAACCAGGCGTGGCAGTGTGCACCTGTTGTACCAGCTAATTGGGAGGCTGAGGCAGGAAGATTGCTCAAGCCTCAGAGTTTGAGGCTGTGGTGAGCTGTGATCATGTCACTGCACTCCAGTCTGGGCAACAGAGTAAGAACTCAATTCAAAAATTAAAAAAAAAAAAAAAGAAATGTAAGTATTCTTCCCACTCCCACTCCCCTATCCCCTGCCCCGCTTTAAGATGAACTTCAGCTATCTGGTATTGTACCAAATGACCTGGGACACCTAGAGTGAATTCAGTTCTCAGTGTGATGCACATTGTGACTGAAGCTACACAGACGTATGTGTAATCCAGTCACCAATGACTCTTACATCAGGGTTATCGCCTGACCTTACAACCAGGTTACCGTTGGAACCTGGACATAAGCAGAAGGCTGGAGATGAATGGCATTGGAATCTGGAGAGGACATTAGTTCCAGGGACTGAAACCTGAGGAGGAGGAAATATTTCTGCCACTCAGGAACCTGGAGTCCTCACCTGTCACCACATCTATTAGTCTCTCTGGACAATGATAAAAGTTTCTGCCTCCCCTTACTATCCCCGTTATTCCTCTTAAAATACTTTTTTCCTCCTAAGATGACTCCAAACTTTAGTCACACAGCTCTCCTGCTGAACGTGAGATGTTTTCCACTTGGAGCAATCTTTTTAAAAATCCTCTCTCAGAGTTACAGCAGTGCCCCCTTGTGACAGTTTATGTGCATGTGCATGGCTGCCACCGGGCAAACAGCAAAGAGGTGTCTTCAGTATCTCCTGCTCCCGCTTCACTCCGTTTCTTCTCCTCCCCAGTGTATTGTGAGGTCATGCTTCTCTCTGGGTATTCAGAACTTCCCAATTCAGTCACCCTTGAAACTGTGAAGAATCCAGTCTTGCAAATCATTTATTCTCTCCCAGTTCACCCCCTATTAATGTTTTTGTCCTATGTTCCATTCTGCTGGTCTCTGACAAGTGAAGGGAGACTACCCTTACAAACTAACTCAGAAATAGAGAGCAAAGAGCTTAAAGTGTCACCTTTCCTAAGTAATATTTGCTGTTTTTTTTTTTTTTTTGAGTTGGAGTCTCGCTCTGTCGCCCAGACTGGAGTGCAGTGGCCACTCCCGGCCACCGCAGCCTCGACCCGCTGGGCTCCAGCGATCCTTCTGCCTCAGCCTTCCAAGTAGCTGGAATTAAACGTGCGCGCTACCACACCCGGCTAATTTTTGATTTATTGTAGAGATGAGGTCTCGCCAAGTTGCCCAGGCGGGTCTCAAACCCGCGGGCTCAGGCAATCCGCTCACCTCAGCCTCCCAAAGGCGCGGAATTACAGGCTGAGCCACCGAGCCCGGCTTATTTGCTGTTTTATAATAGCAGCTTCGAGTGTCTTAATCCAAATGAATGAGTAAGAAGGGCATTACAGCATCATGATAAGGTGTCCGCTTCTGATGTCCTGCAAGTCACACAGCCACCTTAAGATGGGCTGTGTCAGCTAGTGTTTGCTGGTAACAAGCAACAGAAACAGACCCAGCAGGCCGAAGTTACAGTAAGGATAGCATGAGTATGATGATGGAGAGAAAGATCAGAGGGCCAGCCTTGAAAATAGACTGCAGTGCTAGAAGCAGAACTATGGGAAAGAAGCCATTGCAGGAAAGGTCTAGTAAGCATACTACCCTTGCCTGAATGATCCCTCATCATGGTTAGTTTCCACATTGCTCTGCTCAAAATTCACATTCCAATGAGGGGTGTGCTATCAGCCCAGCTGGGGTCATCTGGCTGCCCCTAGGTAGGCAGTAACAGGAACCTGATTAGCTGTTGGGAAGATGGACTGAAAACTGGGTAGTAGTCCAAACCCACCAGAGTCCACCAAGTGAACTCCATCATGCAAAGCTGGAATCAAATACATGTAGTTATCCCAGCCAACATACAAGTCTAAATGACTTACTCTCATCATGACAAAGGAGTTGACACCGTCATTCTCTTCAGCAACCAGAAACCTAGGTGGGACTTGAGTCAGGTTTGAAATGAAAAGCAATGAATACAAACACTATTATAAGAGCCAAATGGTGCAGCAACTATAGTGTGTTCGGTTGTTATGGGAAAAATGAGGCTGAAAAGGAAGAGTGTTTCTCTTGGGCACCATAAATCACAACAGTACACCTTTAGCCAAATGTGTCCCCCACTGAAGACTCAGAGAACACAGCTCTCCTTTATAACGTTGCTGTTGATGAATGGGCCTTCCTGGTAGCATGCCCAGGTCACATAATGAGAGGAGGGCTGTGGACGGTATGTACAATGTCAGTCCATGAGAATGAGCCATGAGGCCACGCAGTGCAAGAATGAAAGATAAGAAAGCAGCACTGACCAGTGTTTCAATGTTCAGTGCCGTGCCTCACTATTCTGATGAACTGCTCTTAAAAAACAATCTTCCTTTCCGATAAAACCCCAAGAACCAAAATGAAGTGAGGCATTTCATGGGATAGTCCACACAACAGGATCACTGGCAGACTATGCTTCTTCTGGGAAAGAGCTGCTTTCAGAACAAAACCCCAGACGGCGGACCTCAGCTCAGATTTCTGGAAAGTCATGGAAAAGGCAATTGAGTAGGCAGGCAGGGGTCTTTGAGTAGCGCTGGCATTTCCTTGTTCTATTTTATTCTGCACTTTTTCTGTATTTTTCTGATTAAAGGGAATTTTGAAGAATCCCTAGTAACAAAATAGTACAAATGTTGTGCTGCCTCTGAATTTCCATCTTACGATATGCACCAAGAAGTGACTGAAGCCAGGCTTGCTGGTCCTCCATCCTTTACAAAATGTATTGCCATAAATCCATGGTAGAATAATGCACATTCTAGGAAATTGAACAAAATAGACAAACAGTGTAGAAAAGGAAAACAAGAGGTATGGAAATGAGCTCAAGATTACTGCAGGTACAAGAGGATGTTAAATGGGATATTTTCCTGACTCAAAGTTTTGTCCAAGGCCCCAAAGCTGAGCACAATGATAACCATCCACTGGTTCTAACCCTTAGGACTTACTAAGTGGTGAGCCCAAAACACTTTCTGCCACCCATCCGCCCCGTGCCACTCTTCAGCTTATATACAGGAGAAGGCAAGAATGAAAGAGGGTTAGTCACAGTTCTGGAAACTTTCTTCTCTGCCCCAACTCCACCCCAAAGCAAATAGAGGGCGATTTTGAAAGAACCACTTGGAGAGAGTGACAGATGCTCCTGTCCTGAAAGGCCATCGTTGGCACCATCGTATAATGTCTGACTATCCTAAAAAACTAACAAATGAGAAGCCAATTAGAACTGCCTAAGACTGCCTATGACAGTCATGAGATTGACTGCAGAAGGAACATCCTGCTTCTGGGGTTTGTGGGCTGGAGGGGCAGAGCTGCTGGGTTTCTTCCATGGGCTAAGTGCACATCAAGCAAGTTGCTGGGCGTAGGCTGTCTTGGAAGGTCCCCACCCAAGAGGACTACCTGCAAGTGAGATGACCCAACAGAGAGAATTGAACAAAATGGACAAACACATTTGATATTGAACTATTTATAGAATAAAGGGTGTGACCAAAGCAGAAGCTGGCGGTCAACCATATGGTGCATTGTTTGAACTAAAAATGGGTGGGTAGGGCCCCCAGCAAAGGGAGAGTCTCCCAAAAAATTCCAAAGGTGAGCCACTAGAAAGAACAAAGGAGATAGCATTTGAACATTAGCACACAGAAGGCTCCAATATCAATATCACTAACTGCATTAGTTTCCTGTGTCAGCCATAACAAATTACCACAAACTGGGTGACATAGAACAATGGAAATTTATTCTATCACAGTTCTGGAGACAGAAACCTAACATCAAGGGCTCAGCAGGACCATACTTCTACCAAAATCTCTAGAAGGGAATCTTTCCTTGATTATTCCAGCTCCTGGTGGCTCCAGGCATCCCTTGGCCTGTGGCCACATCCCTCCAATGTCTGCCTCCATCTTCATGTGACTTTCTCCTCCATCTCCATCTTCTTTTTTTTTTTTTTTTTTTTTTTTTTTTTGAGTTGGAGTCTCACTGTCGCCCAGACTGGAGTGCAGTGGCTGCTCCCAGCCACCGCAGCCTCGACCTCCTGGGCTCCGGCGATCCTTCCGCCTCAGCCTTCCGAGTAGCCGGAATTACAGGCGTGCGCTACCACGCCTGGCTGATTTTTGGATTTATTGTAGAGATGAGGTCTCGCTGCCCAGGTGGGTCTCGAACCCGCGGGCTCAGGCAATCCACTCACCTCAGCCTCCCAAAGGCGCGGGATTACAGGCTGAGCCACTGAGCCCGGCTCCATCTTCTTCTTATAAGGACACCTGTCACTGGAGTAAAGCCCACCGAGGATGATCTCATCGAGATCCTTAACTTAATTACAACCTTAAAGACTTTTTTTTTTTCCAAATAAGGTCACATTTGCAGGTTCCAGTATTAGGAAATAGACATGTCTATCGTTTTCAGAAGGCCACAATTCAACCCACAATACTAATCAGATGTGACCTTTACACCACTCTTCCCTTCCCATACCTTGACTTTGAAGAGACCAGAAAATCGTGGTGGGGATAAGGAGAGTAAAGAAATTAACCCACATGTCTCTCTTTTTGAAGTGCCACAGAATTGTAGGTAACACCTGTGCTGAGGGAGGGTCAGAGCTTTGAACTGGATGAGTGATTGAAGTCTTAATATTAGATTAGACTGGACTTTTTAACAACCTAAAAATAAGACTGTTTCTTTATACCTGAAAGGGACTGGAAAAGCTATAGAATTTGCTCAAGCCTCAAGCTCCAGCCCTGGATCAGGCAAGGGGCCAGGGAGAAAGCCAGAGAGCTTGCTGCAAGGCAATGCTGAAAAGAAATAAAGATTTCTTCCTGTTTACACCCTAAGGAACCCAGCCTGTCCAATAAATTAGATTTATAGATATCTCACTTTTTTCTTGTGCTAGAAAAAAATCTTATAGCGATAGCCTTGGGAAACTAAAGTGTCAGCTTGGATCTGCAGTATTCTGTTTTTTAAAAAACAAACTACATGAAAGTACATCGCTTAGTCCTACTGATCTTAGCACTGGGGTCTTAGTCCAAACCATATGTCTTTGATGAACTAGGTATATGGGCAAAGGCTCTGAATAGACATGTCTCCAAAGATATGCAAATGACCAGTAAGTACATTAAAAGATGCTTAACATCATTACTCATCAGGGAAATGCAACAATGGCAAAAGTAAAATGGAAAACGCAGGGAAATGCAATGGATAAAACTTCAAGTCAGATTTTTAAAATCTATATGACCAATTAATAAGTAAAAAGCTAGAAACTGTTTTCTGTTTGTATCAGATAAAAAGTACCAGCCTAGGCAACATACTGAGACCCCATCTCTACAAAACAAAAGAACAAAAGGCTGAGGCAGAAGGATCATCTGAGACCAGGAATTGGAGATAAAAGTGAGCTATGATCATGCCACTGCATTCCAGCCTAGGTGACAGAATGAAACAGTCTCTCTCTCTCTCTCTCTCCTCTCTCTCTCTCTCTTTCTTTCTTCCCCTCCCTCTTCCTCTCCCTCTCCATACATATACACTTAGTTTTATATATATATAAAATCTGATTAGTTAAATATTTAGTGCTCAATTCTGGGGAAATGCAGAAGCCATATGAGAAAAAATTAACTCATCAAACAACAACTGCTGTACAGTGTATAGTGTTATTGTGGAATGAGATTGTCTAGGATTAAATACTGGCTACTTAATTTGCCTTGGTTTCTAATTGTAAATTTTATTGTGACACAATGAGAGAGGGCTACACACACCACTAACAACAAGGCAGTTTAGGTAAAGCTTGTTAAGAAACAGATAGACAGGGAAGCAATATACTGATATCCCAAACCAAGATACTCTGATTTAATTGACCTGAAGTACAGTTTGACCACTGGGTGTTTTAAAAGTTCACCAGGTGATTCTAATATGTAGCAAATATTGTGAACCATTGACATAGAGCTCTCATACATTGCTGAGGAAAGTGTCTAATGGAAAGTTGTTTGGCAGTGTCAACTAAAACTAACATATACCTACCCTATGGTGCAGCAATTCTACTTCTGGGTATATACTCAAGAGAAAGAAGGACTTATGTTCACTAGAAGACATAGATAAAAATGCTCATAACAGCTTTATTTGTAGTAGTCTTTTTTTTATTAATCAATATTTTTTATTATGGTTTTGTGGGGTACAGTTAAGGGTTAGGTGTACAATTACGTTTCATTCAGGCACCCTGTTGATAAGAGGTGTTTTCCCATCCCCAGATATTTGCTCCTGTTAATCCCATCCCCCTCTCCCCCATAGTTTCCCAGTACCGTCAGTCATTTTCTTATAGTATTATTTGTAGTGGTCTTAAACTGAAAACAACTCAAATATCCATCAACAGTAAACTTTACAAATTGTGGTAGATGCATACTATCTATTATTGCACAGAATGAAAAACCACAACATGGGTGAATTCCATAGACAAAATATTGAGTGAAAGCAGCTACATGCAAATGGGTACATACAAAACGAGTCCATTTTAATGAAGTTCAAACACATAAAACTAAACTAGGGTGATGGAGATCAGACAGAGGATGCCCATGGCAGTGGGAGGGGCAGAAGAGAGTCCTCTAAGGGATATTGTATATCTTGATCTAGGTGATGATTAGCTGGGTATATATTATAATTTTTTAATTTTAAATTTTAAATATATGAGGTACAATTCAGAGTTAGGTTTACAAATGTTCATTATGCAGGTACCCTTGTTGATGAGGTGTGCCTCCCGTTCCCCTAGCAGTTTCCCACTGCTGCCAATCCCTTTCTTATAGTATTATGATAGTTGTTCAAGGTCCACTTATGAGTGAGAACATGTGATACTCAGTTCTTTATTTCTGTGATAGATCACTCAGTAGTATAGCCTCTAAATCCATCCAAGTTGCTGCGAAGTTCATAATTTTGTCCTTCTTTATGGCTACATAATATCCCATTGTATATACATACTACATTTTTTTATCCAGTCCTCTTTCGACGGGCAGCATGGTTGGTTCCATGCTTTTGCTATTGGGCATAATGCTGCAATAAACATGTGTGTGCAGGTATCTTTTTCATAGAGTGATTTGAGTTCCTCTAGGTATATTCCCAGAAGGGGGATTGTGGAGTTGTATGTATAATTTTATAAAGCTGTAATTTTAAGTATGTAGGTCATTCCTCAATATAAAAGAAGAAATAACAGCAAAACTCAAGTATCTATGGCAATTAAATTTTAAAGGCTATACCAATGAATAAAATTTCATGCGGTTTTTCAAAGTGAATAATGTTTAGGCTATGGGGGGTGGGATGTTTTTAAACCAGAAGTGTGGTCTCCCTCTCCACCCTACTCCCATCCTGCTCAGCCTGGAGAAAGTCTGGCTAATGTGTTTGACAAAAGCTCCCCCAGATACTTCTGATACACTTCCCCCACCCTGGTGAAGAATCACTGGTTTAAGCAGTTTGTGGCCTACTAGCCAGACACTGCCTGATCCATGCAGGAACTAGCTCTTCTGTGAGCCTCTGAGGGTTTTCACTGGAGATACTATGTCATTTCACCTGCATAAGTCTGAGGTATATGTTGCAGAAATTAAACATAAGGTTTGTTTCTACAATGCCTTTTTGTTCTATTTCCTGACATTCTGTAACTCCTGAGATTTCAGGGGAACAGTTAGAAGTTTTCAACCCATGCATTATGTTCTATGGCTTATAAGGACATTCCTGTTAAGCCCTGGGTCTGGTCCTAGAGTTTTATCAGGAAATGAACCCAAAAAGATGCGGGTTTCTCTGACCTCATTCAATGGAAAATATCTGTAACTATTCCCTTAGTAATGTGTAACATTAGCTTCTGGAGAGGATCCATAAAGAATTTTACCTCTGTTCCTTGGGAATTTTCAGGAAAGAGCTGTATGAGTAACCTCAGAATATCTATACTGCCACTCAGAGACTTAAAGCAGATTGAAAAAGGGTTTCTGCTGCACTAAGAGACATTTATCAAAGAGAATTCCAGAGTATTGAAGCAGCTGAAAGATAATATTAAAACAAAGGCCTGAAACAATGTATGATAAATTATCACATAAATGAGTACTATTATTGATATTCTACTTAAACTTTGCCCAAAAGAATTGTGCAGCAAACTTTTTAGAATCCATTGGCAGTCCTGTTGTAGATTCATTCCAGATGAACTCAGCCAGTGCTGTCCAACAGAACTTTCTGCAGCCATGGACATGTTCTGTATCTGTGCTACCTAACATGATACCCACTAGCCACATGTGGCTATTGAGAACTTGATGTTTGGCTAGTGCAACTAAGGAACTGAATTTTAAATTTTATCTAAGCATCCATATGTGACTACTGTAGTGGACAATGCTGGACTGTACAGTAATTATAGCTTGTCTCTTTGTTGAAATAATGATTTATTTTTTTAAAAAATTCAAACCAGAGAAATAATGATTGTTTTGTTTTTAGACTTTTGACTAATTTCTATTTTTTATTTCAGTACAGAACTCATGAAAAATAGTTATAATACCCCTCAAGGCTCTATTGACAAGGATTTTAAGGTAACTTTTAGTTTCTAAACTAAATCCTTCAGGTTGAATGTTTCATAGTTTAAGTGCAATTGTTTTGACAAATAGTGAATATTTTAAGAATTTAGGGTTACAAATTTGATCAAAAAGGAAGTATTCTTCCTAGATCACCATTTAAAAC
Organism: Cephalopachus bancanus; assembly: GCA_027257055.1. Taxonomy (NCBI): domain Eukaryota; kingdom Metazoa; phylum Chordata; class Mammalia; order Primates; family Tarsiidae; genus Cephalopachus; species Cephalopachus bancanus. Next base: position 406,562 of record JAPVLO010000691.1, read on the forward strand.
CTGGAGATTGTTGTTCTGGAGGCCTGTAGTGCCTCATATTTTTAAATGAGTGCTTCCAAAGAGGGGCAAGAGTACTCTGAAAAGGATCGAAAAAAGTTACAAAGGGAGAAGAGAAATACTATTAATTAATGTTAAATTTAAGCAGGAGGTCATTGGCCTGAGGCTGTCTCTGTACCTTGAACTGCAGCCTAATTTAGTACATAAACTGAAAACCTAATCTAAGGGTATAATTAACAGCCAAATCTCAGTCAATCACAGACAGCCAAGCTTCCACCAATTACAGGCTGTCAAACGATCAGACCATGTACAAATGAGGTAAAGTCCTAGTTGCAACTGATCAACCTATTTCTGTATTATACTTCTATTCTCTGTCTATAAATACTGACTCCCCATGGAAGTCTCTTACCTTGTTCTGGTTCTGGGTGCTGCCCAATTGATGAATCATTATTTGCCTAAATAAACTCTGCTAAATTTAAGTTGCCTAAAGTTTTTATTTTATTTCTTTTTTCTTTTCCTTTTTTTTTGAATCAGATTCTCACTCTGTCACCCAGGCTGGAGCGCAGTGGCATGATAACAGCTACCACAGACTTAACCTGATGGGCTCAGGCAATACTTCTGCCTCAGCCTTCCTAGTAGCTGGAACTACAGGTACTTACCACCATGCCCAGCTAATTCTTTTTTAATTTATTGTAGAGAGGAGGTCTTACCAAGTTGCCCAGGCTGACCTTGAAGCCCTGGGCTCAGGCAATCCTTTTGCCTCAGCCTCCCAAAGTGCTGGGATTACAGGCATGAGCCACTGTGCCCTGCTAAAGTTTTTCTTTTAACAGGCAAAAGTAAAGATTAACAAAGACTCTTTGCTTGACTAAACTTTAGTCAGGCTCTGGAACCTTCTCCTAGGCCCATCTGCACACTTCTTTGTAAAATCCAGTTTTAGCAAAGAGTCCTGCTAAGTCAGTTTAGTAAGAATCACCCACCCTCAATATCTGATCTTTCTCAACATCTGATTGGGTTCCTCATCCTCCACTAATCCCTAAGTGATGTCTGATCACCCTTGACCTATCTTCAGCAAGAATTCTGTTAGGCCGGTTTAGTCAGAATCCCCTTACCCCTGATTTACCTCTTTGTAATTTTCCATCCACTGAACCTCCACCCTTAATCACAGAATCGCCCCGCTTCCTTATAGTATCCAGAGTATTGGATTGGATACTCTGCATCTATGAACCTTTCCCCCTTACTTTAGAGTAGGGGATCAGCAAAAGAGGTTGACACATTCTCTAGTTCAGTCACCACTGTGGATTTACTAGATCCTTGCAGCCAAACAATGCATATAGGGGAAAAATCCTGGATGCACATGACCACTTAATGAACATTTACTACTTTCGTATCAATGGATGCATGCTAGGGTGCAATAAATACTTGCTTAATTAATTACTGCGTTAAATAGATGGTTCACATCATGTCCACAGTTTTAACAACATCTAGTTTGGAACTGTCGTGACTGTCTTGATTAGAAGCAAAAATGATAAGCTGTGAAGTAGCTCAACAAAGTTCGCTCGCTGCTAAAACACGTTAGTGCGGTTTCTTTTTCAACTCAGTCCCGGAACGGGGCCACAGCTCCTCCTCCAGGGAGCTTCAGGGAGGGGCAGGCCCACGGCACCCGCCGATCCCTCAGCGCAGGCGCCGCTTCCCAAGCGCGCAGGCGCCGCTTCCCTAACGCGCAGGCGCTACTTCCCTAGTGCGCAGGCGCCGCTTTCCTAGCGCGCAGGCGCCATTTTCTTAGCGCGCAGGCGCCATCTTCTTAGCGCGCAGGCGCTGTTTCCCTAGCACGCGTGTACTGGGTCCCAGGACCTAGTGCTCTTGTCCGTGGCCTTGGATTGGTGGAGCTTTGGTGATCCCGCCCAGGGGATCAGAAGTTCTCTGTGGACGCGTGGGTCGTTGAGAATTCCGAGACTGCGCCTGCGCTTATCGGTAAGTCACGCTTTGGGTTCGCTAGGCCTGTGCCCGGTAGAAGGGCGAGCTCTTCTTTCCAGGGGAAGCTTACTAGAGCGGAAGCTCTCCCGTGCGCCCTGGGCTGGGTAGGCCTTAAAGTGCCCTCACCCCCACTCCCTCCTCTCACCCAGCCGAGGTCGCCAGGGTGGGCCCTTAGGACCGCCGCTGCTTGTGTGCTGGGTGCTGGGCTGTCGCCCTGGGACGGTTAGTAGCAGGTTGTACTTGTTGCACGACCCCACCCACCGGAAAGGGCCCCGGCGCAGTGCTGAGTGTCTGTTTCGAAACTGCGACGCCCCTGCCAACATTTAGCATCATTTCTCTCCATGGAGGACGGGACTCCCGTGAAGCTGGAGAGCTGTGTGTGTGTGTTAGGGCTAGAACGTTAAAAGTTCTCTTTAGATTTTAAAGAGATCTAAAGATCTAAACAGATATAGATTACTACTGATGTGTTACCAGCTTCTGAAAATTCTCACTGATCTTTCCCCTCATCCTTCTCAATATTTAGACAATTTTGTGCAGTTGTGGTCACCTTCCCTGTGCTGTATATTATTATGTATACACTTTTATATGCACCCAGTCAAATATTTAGCGTCTACTCTTGCTGGCACTGTATAAACTTTTTGATATGTGTGTATTTAAGTATTATCTATATTAGCGTATGTTCTAGAACTGTGCTGTCCAATATGGTAACTTCTAGTTACATAAGGCTTTAGCTCCTAAAATGTGGCTAGTCCAAATTGAGACACGGTGTAAGACAGTGAATTTTGGAGAATTAGTATAGAAAATAATGTAAAATATCTCAATCTGTTTATATCATTTACATGTTGTAACTACAATATTCTGGATACACTAGATTAAAAGTATTAATTCCATCTATTTTATTATTTATTTATTTATTTTTTTTTTTTGAGCCGAGATCTCACCCTTTTGCTCAGGCTGGAGTGCAGTAGCCTGATCAGGACTATTACAGCTCATGGTAGCCTGGAACTGGTAGGCTCAGGCGATCCTTCCACTTCAGCATCCCAAGTATCTGGAACTACATGCATGCCACCACATCTGGCTAATTTTTTTTATTGTCTGTAGAGACTAGGTTTCTCTATGTTGCTCTGTCTGGTCTTGAACTCCTGAGCTTAGGCAATCTTCCCGCCCTGGTCTCCCAGAGTGCTGCGATTACAGGTGTGAGCCACTGCATCAGGCCTCTATTTTATTTTTTAACGTGGCTACTAGAAAATTTTAAATTATTTTTGTGGCTTGCATTATATTTCTGTTGCACAGCACTGTTCTAGAAAGGGGTCAACAAACTGGCCTGTGGCCAAATCTAGTCTGCTTATTTTTGGAAACAAGTGTTATTGGAACAAAGTGATGCCCATTCACTTATGTATTTTCTGTGTTGGCTGTTCCTGCTACAGGAGCAGCAGAGTTAGATAGTCCCTACTGAAATTGTATAGCCTGCAAAACCTCTAGTATGTACTGTCTGTCCTTTTACAGAAAACGTTTACTGACTTCCTGTTCTGGACCCATGCCTGGTTTGGTAGATGTTTTTAAACCTTTTAGTTGTAGACCCACATAATTGTTGGTCAGGTTTACTCTGTGACAGGCATAGTTCTAAGCACTTTATAAAAACTATCTCACTTAATTCTCATATTAATCATAGGATGTTGGATTTCCCCCATTTTTTAGATGAGGAAATTGAGACAGAGTGGTCAAAACACCCAGCTTGTAATGCCCCTCACTTCTGTGCCTTCTTGACCCTCCCTATCCAAATGGCTTAACTTCCCAGACCCACTTCATTAGCCCACAGTGTGCACCATGGATTTTTTTTTTTAACTAGGATGTTTTGAGTGCTTTTTTGAACTAGAATTGAGATGGGCTTGGTCTCCCAGGGAAGAGGCCAAGGAACACTGGGCTTAGGTGCAGTGAGTATAAGCAAGCTGGCTTGTAGTGGAAAGAAATGAATCTCACAGGCAAAGAGGAGAGAGAGCAACCTGGATGCTTTTCACTCATTTAACAAAAATAATTTTTGTTAAATAATAGTAAGCACCAGCCAGGTGTTTGCCAAGTGTGCCTAGGTGAATGCAACACATGTGGATCTTCCCTTATGGTTTCACGGGCAAAGCAGATGATAAAAATGTTTTCACATTGTGAAAAAAATGCAATGTACAAATTATTTGATGTTTTTAACAGGTTTCTTTGTCTGTAAAATGGAGATAAGCTATGTCTGTATTTCAAGGTTATTGTGAGGACTGAGATGACAGGAGTGTGTGTGGCAGTTGCCTCCGCTGTGAAGAGGTAAGTGAGGGACTGAGTATCAGGAATTGTGTGCATCATGACACTTAAAACATTATTGTCACCAGTTGTAATTTGTAGAGGTTCTTGAGTGCATTGCACACAGAGGGTGTTTTTAATGTTTTCTAATGTAGTGGGACTCATCTAGAAAAATCCAAAGTCAAAGAGATTCTGTGTATTCATTCCGGGAGCAGGACTGGAGCTGTCTTTGTGGCTGATGGTAGCCTTACTGGGAGGTCCTGCTTGGGGTGAGGGGAGGGTTGTGTGCCTGTGTGTGGTTTGAATCAGAATCACCTGGAAAGCTGAACCAGCACCCAGCCCTACCCTCAGAACTTCTAATTCATTCTGTCTGGAGTGAGGCCCTGGCATTGTTTTGTTTTGTTGTTGTTTAATTTCCCTGGATGATTCTAATATGCAACCAGGGTTGAGAACCACCAGTGGTGAGAGATCTGCCAGACTTGGGGAGCTGTGGCACAGAGCAAAGGCACAGAACTGTGCCCATCAGTGGTGGGGAGTACTCAAGGGGAAGGCATAGGAGGGCACTTTTCATCATCTGGCCAAGGAGCTTGGGCTCCACCTGAGAGCAGAGGGGAACCTTAGAGGGCTTTTAGAAGGAAAATGAGGGAATATGTTGTAAGATCTGTACTAGAGGATGATCCCTCTAACAAAGTGCCATGATCAGAGTGAAGGCAGTGAAGAAGCCATTGTAGGTGACTGGCCAGATGATGGGGAGCCCAGACAGGGTTTGGTACCCTCCTGTGTATATTTCCCCTAGCAACCAGTATCTATCCATGTGGAAACACCACATGTATTGTAATTGGCCAGTTTCTTATCAGTATTCCTCCCACTGGGCTTTCAGTTCTTTCAAGGCAGATACTATCTCTTTAGGCTCAGCATCTAGTACAAAATAGACACATAAATGTTTGTGGAATGAGCTATGTAGGACTCTAAATTGGACACACAGCTTACTTTGTCATTTTATGGCAGTTACCAAAATATTGTGTCCCAGTGGCTTCTGCATTATACCCTTCTAGGACAATAAATGCTTTTTGTATCTACATGATTGTCACATAGGGGAATAGAAGGTTTGACAGGATGTAAGCACTGTTAAAAATATGAAGGAGATTGGAAAGCAGTATGATGGCTTCTCAAAAAATTAAAAACAGAATTACCTTCTGGGTGCAGTGGCTCACGCCTGTAACCCTAGCACTTTGGGAGGCTGAGGCAGGAGGATTGCCTCAGGTCAGGAGTTGAAGACCAGCCTGGCTAACATAGCAAGACCTCATCTCTTAAAAAAAACACAAAAAAGTGCCAGACTCATACCTGTAATCCCAGCACTTTGGGAGACTGAGGCAGGAGGATTGCCTGAGCCCAAAAGTTCGAGACCAGCCTGGGCAACATAGCGAGACCTTATCTCTACAATAAATCCAAAAATTAGCTGGGTGTGATGATATGTGCCTGTAGTCCCAGCTACTTGGAAGGCTGAGGCCAAAGGATCCCTTGAGCCCAGCAGGTTGCGATTGTGGTAGTTGTGATCGTGCCATTGCACTCCAGCCTGGGTGACATAGTGAGACTTCAACTCAAAAAAAGAGAGAGAGAGAAAGAATTACCGTATGATTCAGGAACTTCACCTCAGAGTATATACTGAAAAAAATTTGAGCAGGGTCTCAAACAGATAATTGTATGCCCATGTTCATAGTAGCATTGTCACAATAGCCCATAGGTGGAAGCAAACAAAGTGTGAAACAGATGAATGGATAAACAAAATATGATCATGTACAGGTAATGGAATATTATTCAACCTTAAAAAGGACATCCTGTCACATGCCACAACTTGAGGACATTATGCTGATTGAAATAAGCCAAACACAAAAAAGCAAATACTGTATGATTCCACTTATATGAGGAGTCTGATCCGTAGAGACAGAAAGTAGGATGGTGGTTGCTAGAGGGCTGGCGGAGGAGGAGTGGGAGTGTTGTTTGCTGGGTGCATAGTTTCAGTTTGGGAAGATGACAAGAGAACTGGGTATAGATGTACAACACTGTGAATGTACTTAACACTTCTGAGCTGTACACTTCAAAATAGTGAAGAAGATACATTAATTATTTTTTTTTTGAGTTGGAGTCTCACTCTTTGTTGCCCAGGCTGGAGTGCAGTGGCACACTCACGGCCACTGCAGCCTTGACCTGCTGAGCTCAGGCGACCCTTCCGCCTCAGCCTTTCAAGTACCTAGAACTATAGACGCGCCACCACGCCTGGCTAGTTTTTGTGAGATTTGTTGTAGAGACGAGGTTTCACCAAGTTGCCCAGGCTGATCTCTAGCCCCTAGACTCGGGCTCAGACAGTCCTCTCGCCTCAGCCTTCCAAAGTGCTGGGATTACAGGCTGATCACCAGGCCAATTAAAAATTTTAAATAAATATGGAGAGGTAAATAAAAGAACATGTAAAATGAAGAGCAGTGTGCTTTTTTTATGTTTACACATGAACACATTAACTTTCTAGATTTACACAAGAAAAAGTTTTGCTGATAAGACAAGTGGCTGCTGTAATGCTGCTGAAACCCTGAAGCTACAGTTACAATTCCCTTCACAATCACCTTGAAACTTAGATCCTCAGTTAAGAAATTCAGCTGGTCAAAGATTTCTTAACTTCCTTGTGTACACTCTAGTCCTGTCTCTTATTAACACCTTCCTGAGCATCTGGCAAACCTCAGTCCTAGTTTCTTTTCTTCAGTATAGAATGCAGGCAGAATGAACGTTTCTTCTTTGTTAAGAAACTGTCTAGTCAGACCCAACACTTTGGGAGGGTGAGGCGGGAGGATCACTTGAGCCCAAGACTGGCCTGGGCAACATAGCGAGACCTTGTTGCTGCAAAAAATCAAAAAATTAGCTGGGCATGGTGGCGCATGTGGGAGTTAAGGCAGGGGGATCACTTGAGCCCAGCAGGTCAAGGCTATAGTGAACTGGGAATTTGCCACTCACTCTATTCTGGGTGACAGAGTGAAACCCTGACTCAAAAAGAAAGAAAGGAAGAACGGGAGGGGAGGGGAGGGGAGGAGAGGGAACTTTTCAACAAGTCAAGAGTCAAGGAGGGCTCAAGTATATTGAGCAGCTTGAAACCTTATCATTGAGACACAGCCGCTTGAATTCCTCGAGATCTGAAGAAGACAAGTTTGAGAGAAAGGTTTAGTAGTTAAGGGTGTGATTTTTTAAAAAAAATTTTCTGTGCTATCTTACTTTGTTTATTTAGCTTTTGATTCTTAGGAAGACCTCTTTTACTGTTTTCAGATTTTAAAAGCAGAATTTTTAAAAGGAAGAATTATGTTTTAGTATTGGTTCTTAATAGCCAGGAAAAATTATCTTAAGAAGCTGAATTACTTAAGATCCTGAATTGATAGCCCCCTGAGTATTACACTGACTTAAAAAAAAAAAAAAAAAACGAAGCCGGGCTTGGTGGCTCAGCCTGTAATCCTGCGCCTTTGGGAGGCCAAGGTGAGTGGATTGCCTGAGCCCGCGGGTTCGAGACCCGCCTGGGCAACTTGGCGAGACCTCATCTCTACAATAAATCAAAAATTAGCCGGGCGTGGTAGCACGTGCCTGTAGTTCCAGCTACTTGGAAGGCTGAGGCAGAAGGATCGCCAGCGCCCAGCAGGCGAGGCTGCAGTGGACGGAAGCGGCCTCTGCACTCCAGTTTGGGCAACGGAGTGAGACTCCAACTCAAAAAAAAAAAATTAATTAAAAACGACCCCCCACCCCGGGTTTTCTACATTTCAGCTCCCTCTGATGGTAAAAATGCAAGACTTGTAATCTTGGTTATCTTTGAGCATCCCATTAGGGAAACACAGTGGGAACCTCATAGTATGACCAAGGGTACTTGACTATTCATATTTTGGGTAGAGTTCAAGGGCAAGTGCAGCTGTTTAAGATTTAGCAATCGACTTCTGAGGAAATTATGAATGCAAAGCCACAGGTAATGTAGGAAGGCAGTTAGAGAGTGATCTTCCATACCATTTTCCAGGCGGCATCTATCTTAAATGTATATAGTTTATCATGAAATTATACTATATCAGTAACTCACTTCTGATTATGAAAATAACACATGCTTACCACAGAAAAGGGTAAAAGAACACATTAGTATCACCTGTTTCAGAAAATGCTACTTTAAAAAATTTATGAATCTCTTTTCACATGTAATTGTTAAATAAAGCTTGGATCAGACTCTATATTATTTTAACAACAGCTTTATTTAGATGTCATTTATATTCCATACCCTTCATCTATTTCAAGTGTACAATTCAGTGGTTTTAGTATACTCAGAGTTGGACAACTCATCACCGTAGATGACTTTAGAAGATTTTTGCCACCACCCCCCAAGAAAAACCCTGTACCCGTTAGTAGTCACCCCCCATTTCCCTTCACCCTTCTGCCCCAGCCCTTCCTACTCAGCCACTTGTCTGTTTTTTTGTCTCTATAGATTTCCCTATTTTGAACATTTCATATAAATGGAATCATACAACATGTGCTCTTTTGTGTCTGGCTTCTTTCACTTAGCATAACGTCTTCAAGGGTTATCCATGTTGTAGCATGTGACAGTACTTCATTCCTTTTTATGACTGAATAATATTCTATTGAATGGATAGGCTACATTTTATTTATTCATGAGTTGATAGATTTGGGGAGATTTTCTACTTGTTGACTATTATAAATAATACTACTATGAGCATTTGTGTACAAGTTTTTGTATGAACATGTGTTTTCAATTCTCTTGGATAGATTTGCTAGATCATATGATGACTGTTTAATCTTTTGTGTATACAGTTTTGCATCCTGATTTTTTCACCTAACATTGTTTTATGACTGTTTTTCCATGTCATTAAATATTCTCTAAAAACATGATTATAAGTGATCACATTATTGTATCATTCTAGGAATACCTCATCTTTTTTAAGCCATTCTCTTATTTGGGGGCCTTCCAGTTTCTTTTAAGGATATTACGTTTTATGGCACTTGTTAGATAGTCACGTTTAGACCAGACAAATATAGACTGAAGGGTATTGTGTAGACAAGGTTATATATATTATGTGAGGGAAAAAATAGACTGGTTACATAAAGTAAACATTTGCCTGCCCAAGATGAGATTCACACAGGCATAATCATCAAGCAACTTCTCACACTTAAAAAGTTTTTTAAAAAATTAATGAAACTAAACTCTGTAGGGACCAGTAAGTCTAAAGTCATAAATCGTCTGGATCATTGAGTCTGAACAAGACTAAGAGGGCAACATAGTGCTGCCTGTTGACTTTTGGGACACAAAAAACCTAGCTCTGGCTGCTTCCCAACCTGTGCTGTCTCACCATTTCTTTAGATCACTGGAACCATTAGCAAGCCGTTTTTGTCCTGTTTTCTGCTCTATTACATTCAGAAAAGTACCACTTCCAAGATGGTAAAATCAGCCAGCAGTTGAGTGATATAGCTGAATATGGGGGAGATAGTGCAGCATTGCTCAGCATTCCCGTATTGATGCTAACACTGACATGATTTCATCCCCAACACAATCACCAAATTCCACCCAAATGAATAGACTCATCTTGATCTAGAAGGATCAGTGATTTGTGAAACTGAAGGTAAAGCTGTAGCAGATCCTCCAGCAAGCTTCTTTTAAGCAGATTTTATACAGGAGCTCTTTGCAAATGCCGCTTTTTTTTTTTTTTTTTTTTACCGTTAAGAATAAAGCTCTTGACACTTAACTATACTACCTTGCAGATTCCATTTTCTAATATGTCACACATATTTGTGTCACATAACTCCTTCAGAAAACATTGCATTGGGTAACTGGCAGAAAGTGCTATTTAACTGTCCAGGAGCTGTGACTAGCAAAGACAGGCATAAGAAAACTGAAATTTCTTTTTTATTTGCAGCTGTAAAGATGTCTGACAAGAACCAGATAGCTGCCACAGCTTTCCTTATTGAACAACTGATGTCTAAAAGGAATTTTGAGAATCTTGGCAACCACCTTACTGAGCTAGAAACAATTTATGTGACTAAGGAGCATCTCCAGGAGACAAATATGGTCAGAGCTGTGTACAGAGTCCTCAAAAACTGCCCCTCGGTGACTTTGAAAAAGAAAGCCAAGTGTTTGCTGTCAAAATGGAAAGCTCTTTATAAGGGCACTCACTTCAAATCAAGAGACAGCCCTAAATTATTCACTACGAGTGGTAATGAAGTAAATTCAAGGCTTCCTCACGAACCAAATAAGGATGAAAAACTGGATGTCTGCAGTTCTAATCCTCTGCTTTCATCCCAAGATGTTGCAAAAGTTAGTGAAATGATTGTGCTGGAAAATAGCACTATTCAGAAGGAATCTAAGAAAGAGCATGCTGAGGGTAGTGACCTTGCATCCACTGGCAAGAGATCAATTGAGTTGCAGGATCCCACAACACCTATGAGAACTAAATGCACAGAGCTTCTTTATTCAGCTTTAACTAGTTCTTCCACAGATCAGCCAAGAGCTGATTTGTGGCAAAACTTTGCAAGAGAAATTGAAGAGCATATTTTTACCCTTTATGCAAAGAACATAAAAAAATATAAAACTTGTATCAGAAGCAAAGTTGCCAATTTGAAGAACCCCAGAAATTCTCACTTACAACAAAACTTGCTCTCTGGGTCCATGTCTGCAAGAGAATTTGCTGAAATGACTGTCATGGAGATGGCCAACAAGGAACTGAAGCAGTTGAGAGCTTCGTACACAGAATCTTGTCTCCAGGAACATTACCTTCCCCAAGTGATTGATGGCACACAGACCAATAAAATTAAATGTAGACGCTGTGAGAAATATAATTGCAAGGTCACTGTCATTGCCAGAGGAACGCTTTTCCTTCCAAGCTGGGTGCGGAATTCAAATCCAGATGAACAAATGATGACCTATGTAATTTGTAATGAATGTGGGGAGCAGTGGTACCATAGCAAGTGGGTGTGCCTGTAATTGTTTAAAATATTATGCTCACTATTCTTAAAACAGAAGAAGAAGGAAAGAAAGTCATTAACCAAAGCTCACGCCACCATCACTATAAGTTATAGTTTGGGGAGAGAGAGTGGGTAACTATTTGCGTTGTGCCTTGTGGCCATTTCGTACCTTGCTATACTAAGTTTATAGTATCTGTGTAACTAGTGCATAACCTAGAAGCCTCGGAGAAATGTAGACTCCCAGACCCCACACTACAAAATCCAAATCTCCATTTGGTCAGGTTCCCCAGGCCATCCTCCAGGACAATTTGAGAAGCACCCACGTTAGCAACAATCCTGTGGTTCTCAGCAGTGGCTGCATATTAGAATCATCTGGAGAGCTTTGGAAACTGGTGCTTGAGGGCCTTAAGACATGTGTCTTCGATCTGAACCTCAGAACAATTCAGTCAGCCCATAGAATGGGACCAGGCATTAACGTTTCTTTTTTTTGTTCCCCAAGTTATTTTAAGATGCAGCCAGAGTTAAGAACTGTTCATAAATAGGCTCTCATTTGATCCTTTTTGCAGCTCTAAGATGAGAGTGTTATTCTAGACACTTTACAGATGAGGAAACAGGTCTATAGAGGTGGCAGTGACATGCCCAAACTACACAATCATAAATAGCCCAACTCCAACAGATTTTATCCCAGACTCTTATGCCAACTCTTATCCCAGATCTTTCCCCAGATTTTCTTCCTCCAGATTCACTGTCCAAAACTGACTTGATACCGACTTCTGAGAAATGTATTCTGGAGATGGTGGACTAAGTGAATAGTGTCTTTAGACTCTAAAATTGGGGGACCAGACTCTCATTCTTTTCTCCTTTTCTCACTTTGCAGGTCTCCTTACAGCCTGTAGGTAACTAAAGTTACCCTATAACACATCCCACAGTTAGAATTTTTAGAGCCCTTTAGCTTAGTTGAGGGAGTTGTGTATTTTTTTTTTCTTTGCACAAGTTCTTCAGGGGATATAAACTCTGTAACTATGACATTTGGTTTCTGATGTTAGGAGTCTTCATATTTTCAAGTACATGGGTCTTCGGTCTGAAATTCAAATTCTGCTTTATGTGAAAATAGACATTAATCTGTCAGAGGAAGTCCATTGCCTTTGAATCTACCAACATTTATCTAATAAATGAAGAGGAAATGTATTTATTTGAGGCGTTTACAAAGTGCTTAATTTATATAATTGTTTAAATACAACAAACCTATATGTTTGCAGCTAATTTTTTCCTTTAAAAAGTCATAGACTTTTCATTGTTTTTGTAGTTTTAAAAGTTTACTTTGGAAGTCTCTACAAACCTACACATTTTTCTTTTTCACTAGTTCTTTTCTCCTAGCTTCCTTTATTGGAGCTCTGAAAGCTTAACTGTATGTACACTTTATTTACCTCGTGATAGAATTCCCCAAAAAGCACAGAAACTACAATACATTTGTGTTTTCAAATGATTTTTAAGAAATTGGCTTAATGCCATCAAGTGTGAATTCTATTTTGATATATTTTTCTCCCTGTGGCTTCCCAGGGCTGCTATGGTGATGCAACATGTTAGCCCTTTAAAGAATAACTTGCAAAGTTATCTGAAACTTAAAGTTTCACAAAGCGTGGTTTCATATGACTTGGAATAATCTTAGAAACTATTCAGTGGTTATGAAAGAGCATAGCACATGAAAACCAAGTTTGATGAGATCAGGTCACTGCTTGGGTTTTGGTTTGGGGGTTGTGTGTGTGTGTTATGTGTATGCTTTTTATTTGTATTGGAATTTTGCAAACTAAATTTTCAGACGAATGAAAGTTCGTGAAATGGAAATTCCCTTACTGTCCAAGATGTAAAAACCTACGTGGTCTTCCTCATTTTGTTTCAACTTTGTCAGTGAGTTTTGCAACTGGAGATAGGAGAATTGTAATCTGGGTGTTTTTCTTTTGGTCAGTGAGACAGCATTGCATTGTCTAAGTATAGATAATTCTTTTATATTTTGTGTCCTATCCCCTAGTTTTTCTTTAAAATTACTTGTGGGGGTCGGGCTCGGTGACAGCCTGTAATCCCAGCACTTTGGGAAGCTGAGGTGAGTGGATTGCCTGAGACTGCGGGTTCGAGACCAGCCCGGGCAACTTGGTGAGAACTTGTCTATACAATTAAAAAAAAAAAAAATTAGCCAGGCATAGTAGCACATGCCTGTAGTTCCAACTACTTAGAAGGCTGAGGTGGAAGGATCACTGGAGCCCAGCAGGTCAACGCTGGGGTGACCATGAGCGTGCCACTGCACTCCAGCCTGGACAACAGAGTGAAACTCCAACTCAAAAAAAAAAAAAGTAAATAAAATTACTTATGGGATAAAGACTAGTTTAGAATCACTTTCACAGAAACAGAAAGTACAAGGACCCTGAGACAGGAAAGGGCCTGATATAGTCAAGGTACAGCAGGACGAGGTTTGAATACCCTTTAGGAAGGCTCACTCTAGCTGTTATGTTGAGTTGGATGGGGACGGACCCTAGGGCGGATGTAGGGGTACTAGTTCAGTGGCCATGTCCAAGTGTCATATAACTGGCTTTAAACAAGAGTATACAAAAACTGGTCTTCTTGAATCTCTATAAAATTGACAAAGTCCTGGGCAATTTTGCAAATGTATGTTACATAAAATATACTCAACCCCAGATTCCCTGCCCATGGTTCATAAAAAATAGCCGACAATGCAGAAATTCAGCACAGCACAAGTAGTCTACACCCTGGTTGCCGTGGTTACTAGGAGTCACTGCTTAGGGCATAAACCAGTTGTCATACCAGAATGCAGGAGAGCTCTTGGTGGGTTTTCCCACATCACTCTCCTTTTGTCTGTGTTACTTTTTTTAGATAAAAAGTTGGATACAATGGCAGCTCTGTCTCTTCCCTAAGCACTTCCTGTGATGAGAGACTCCTTTCATTCCCGGTTACCATTTCCAAGTGCCAGTCAGGAAGCCTGCTCCTGGCAGGGCTCCACTGCCTTGGCACGGGCTGGACCTGCATCTTCTAGGTCAGATTGCTTTGTTATTTATAACTTCTCAGTAAATGCAAAAGATGTTACTAAAATAGGTATCTCTCAGAGGTACTTACTGTAAGTACTAGATTATAAGGCACCTTCTTGCTTTCAGAAGAGCCCCACAGTCAGAAGGGGGACCAGATGACAACCTCATATAATCCTATTTGCATTATTACTTAAAATTAGGTTTCCAGAGATATTGCCGTGCGTTGTCAAAAGTGTTCTGCAGTTATGATTGCACATTGCCTTACACGTTGCCAGGTGCTAGGGGCAAATAGATGATTAAGATATTGTCCCAGGGTTTTGGGACTTTTGGCTCAAGACCTACAAAATCAGGGGATGCACCATGCAATGTAGCCAGCAATCATTTTACGTTTTAAGTGCTATGAGAGAGATACCCACTGGAAAGGCCGGAGTGCAGAGGACAGACTAACCCAGCATGGCAGGGTCAGGGAAGGCTTCACAGATGTTGTGACCCTTAGGGCAAATTTTGAGAGGAACATGGTCAGGAAGGGGAGGTGGGATATGTGTTCCAACACCATATTTGCTAGATTCCTGGCGCTTTATATACAGCATCTCACTTAATCTCCACAACTACCATACCACACAGCATTTTAGAGGTGAGGAAACAGGCTAAGAAAGATTAAGTTACTTGTCCAAGGACACACAGAGACAAAGCCAGAACTAACTCATGTGAAAGCATGTGGATTTATTTGGGGGTGAGGGTGTTTGTTTTGTGTATCAGTTTGCTTCCAGAAACAACATCAGGCTCCCCATTAACTCCAGGCAAGGCACAGCTGTTTTTTCACTGTGGTTTGTTTTTCAGTGACAGAAGCATGTGATTTATGGACTCCCACCTTGGCCTGGTGCTATGCATTCCTCCCGATGATGGAGAGCTCATGGGAGACCACCTGGCATGGGTTGCCCACTCTCCTGACATGGGAATCTTTCCGAACCTTCTAGTGGCATTCATATGGTTTATCTGGTTTTCTGAGAAATGAGTGATTTTTTTTTAAATACTGAAATTTTAAAACATAAAAACATGTAGTATTTAAAGGGACATTTACATGTTTATATTTTTGTGAATTTGAAGACTATAGCCATATAAATGCAGTTTCAAATATCATTTCCTATAAAATATAGGGCTTTTCTAGCTTCATGTTTTGCCTGTATGACCTAGAGAAATAAGAATCAATTATGAAAAAATAGTCAAGCTATTTGGCATCCTTTGTTAAATTATTGTAAGTGCCCTATACAGGATGGAGAGTCAAAAATATAATTAAAATAAATTGTTGGACATATTCTTGCTTTCTTTTAGAATATGAGATACAAATAGGAGTAGGGTCTAAGAAGTCATTAATCTTTTTCAAGTGATGACAAATATTTTTTAAATATCCAAAACTGAGCAGGGCTCAGTGGCTCAGCCTTTAATCTCAGCACTTTGGGAAGCCGAGGAGAGTGAATTGTCTGAGCCCATGGGTTTGAGACCAACCTGGGCAACTTGATGAGACCTCATCTCTACAATAAAAGAAAAAATTAGCCCGACATGGTAGCACGCGCCTGTAGTTCCGGCTACTTGGAAGGCTGAGGCGGAAGGATTGCCGGAGCCCAGCGGGTCAACGCTGGGGTGGCCATAAGTGTGCCACTGCACTCCAGCTTGGGCGATGGAGTGAGACTCTAACTAAAAAAAAACCAAAATCCAAAACTGCCATGGAAAAGTTACAAGTCTAATTAATAAGCAAGTTAATATATCACCCACTGAAAAACTTGTTTTAAATTTTTTATTCACACTCTCACCCAGTGCAGTGGCACAATCATGGCTCACTGCAGCCTCAACCCCCCTCAACGCCCCCCCCCCGAGCTCAGGCAGTCCTCTGCCTCAGTCTCCTGAGTACCTGGGACTACAAGAGCGTGCCACCACACATGGCTAATGTTTTGATTTTTTGTAGAGATGAGGTCTCACTATGTTGCCCAGGCTGGTCTTGAACCCCTAGATTCAAGCAATCCTCCCATCTCGGCCTCCCAAAGTGCTGAGATTACAGGTGTGAACCACCACGCCCAGGTAGAAAAACTTCTTTCTTTTTTATTTTTGGAATATATCCTGCTCACTTTGGAAATGCATGTAAACATAGAAATAGATAGCTGTCCAGCAGCTGCTTTTAAATCATCAAAATGGTTTCATAGCTTACTAAATTCCCCTTTGTGGACTGAAAGAAAAAATTCAAAAATTTCCAATGTGCCAGGGAGGCCCTTAGTCATCTGGCTGGGTTCCACCTAATGTTCCTATCTGTGAATGATTGAAGGCAGAGCTGCAGAACCAGTTTTAGTTTTCTTTCCCTGATTACAGCACAGCCAGGCACTTGTCCAATCAGTGTCCCACAGAGCTCTTACCCAGGGCGCGTGACTTCATGTGCACGGTAGTCAGGAAAAGCTGAAGTCAAAGTTCACCCATATCGAACAGAAAAGGATCCTGAGGTTTGCGTGGGCTTTATGTTGGCAGTTATGAGTTCACCAGGCCGTTCTGTCTTTAGTGTCTTTTCAGAGTGAGATTTCTGTTTCTACTGTTTTGTTTTCTTTCAAAATATGGAGTTTTGCCCCCTAGCAGAAAGTTTTCAGACACTTGAGTGTATTTAAAAATGAGACGATGTCTCAAAGACATGGGGGTTTCTTTTGAGAGTGATAAAAATGCTCCATAATTGATGGTGGTGACAGATACATGTGCTAAGTGCCACTGACTTGCACACTTTAAGTGGGTGAATTGTATGTTACATGAATTGTATCTCAATAAAGCTTTTACCAAAAAAAATCAGATAAACTGAGAGAGGAAATTGGAGAAAGGGTTTCTACTGGATATTTGTATTGGTGAGTCATTCTGAACCTGTATGTGTGTGTCGGGATCTCAGTAGGCTGGAGGGCAGTGGCGCAATCACAGCTCAGTGCAGCCTCGACCTCTTTGTCTCAGGCAATTCTACTGCCTCAGCCTCCCAAGTGGCTGGGACTACAGGTGTGCACCACCACGCCTGGCTAATTTTCTTATTTTTTTGTACGGACATGGTCTTGCTATATTGCCCAGGCTGTTGTTGCACTCCTGGACTCAAGCAGTTCTCCCGCCATGGCCTCCCAAAATGCTGGGATAACAGGTGTGATTCACCATGCCCGGCACATTCTGAACCTTTAGTGCCCCAATTTACTCATTCTTATAAAGGCAGGTTCCTCAAAGGAGGCTGTCAGGTGGCTCTTAGTCAAATCACTGACAGATAAAGAGCAAGTCTCCCAGCACCTTTGAAGCTGTCAGGGTAGTTTCCTGGGTCTCAGCATATGCAATTCTGCATAGAACCTGCCTTCACACAGCTCACAGGGCTGAGTGAACATCCCAAATCATCACTCCTTATGTTTCTTCCCCTCTTCTCGAGCCACGGACCTGAGCTGAACTATCAATGACATTAAACCGTTGGAAAATAAAAAAATCCTCTAGAGTCAACCCCAAGCCATTGGCATCTATGTTCCTGGTAAAATCTATACTTAGGAATGATTGTTGCAATAACTGGCAGAAACATGTTTCATGAACATCATACTACACATTGCTCGCTCCTTATAGTGAGGCCCTCGATTAGCAGTGTCAGCGTCACCTGGAACAAATACAGAAACATGGGTCCCATCCCAGACCTACTGAATCTGAATCCACATTTTTACAAAGTCCTCGGAGATTCCTGCACATTTTAAAGCCCTGTTCACAGCAGCCAGGTCTATTAATTCTGCCTTCCTGCTTTTACCTTTGGATGAAATGTCTGAGTTCTTAGTTAACACGGGTCTCTCCACTTGTCTTGGTCACCAGCAACCTCCACGTCCATATCACTAAATTCAGGGGGTAATTCTCAGTGTGGAAACCTGTCCACAGCATCTGATACTCCCTTCCTTCTTGAGAACACTGTTTCACATGGCTTGCAGTAGGTTACACTCTTTCTCGTTTTCCCTTTCACTGGCCACTGCATCTTAGTGTTACTTCCTTGTTCCTCTTTACTGTCCTGACCTTTTAACTGTGGAATGTCCCAGAATGTAGTCTTTAAACCCATTCTATCTACATTCACTCCTTTGGTGACCTCTAGTTCCATGACTTTCTACGGCATCTATATGCTAGCTTCAGGCTTGCATCTCCCTCTGGATTCCAGATCCAGACAGATATCTAGCAGCCAACTTGTCAACTCCATTTGGATATCTAATTTCTTTCTTTTTTTTGAGTCTGAGTCTCACTCTGTCACCTAGACTGGAGTGCAGTAGCACACTCATGGCCACTGCAGCCTCAGCCTGCTGGGCTCAGGCGATCTTTTTGCCTCAACCTTCCAAGTACCAGGAACTACAGGCTCGTGCCACCCTGCCCGGCTAATTTTATTTTATTTGTTGTAGAGATGAGGTTTCGCCAAGTTGCCCAGGTAAGTTTCAAATCCCTGGACTCAGGCAATCCTTTCGCCTCTGCCTCCCAAAGTGCTGAGATTACAGGCATGAGCCACCGTGCCCGGCTTGAACACATTTCAAATCAAGCTTCCAATCTTCTAGCACCTGCTTCTCCACTTAATGGCGACTCCATATTTATGTACCTTGAGCTAAAAATTTGGAATCATTATTGGCTCCTGGCTTTCTTTCATATCACGTTTCCTAGCAACCAGCAAATCCTATTTGCTCTATTTCAAACATATAGGGGGTGTCAAAAATATACACATTTTAAGTATGATGTTTGCTCAAAAGATGGCGTTAATCAAATAAATGCTAGTGTCACCATGCAACAGGCAGGACAGTCAAAGAAAATGGCAGAAACATGGTTGCATGAACATCATACTACACATTGCTATTGTAATTCAACTTCAAAAAGTAATATGTAGATGACATTACTTAAAATGTGTATACATTTTTTGGCACTCCCATATATTTCCAGAGGCCCATCTTTGTACATTACTGGTGGGAATGTAAAATGGTGCACCCACTTTGGGAAGCAGTTTGGCAGTATCTTTAGAAGTTAAGCATAAATTTACCGTGCAACCTGGCAATTCCACATTTTGATATGTACATGGAGAAACGAACACACACATTTACACAAAGACTCCTATGTGAGTGTTCATAGCAGCAGTATTCATAATAGCCAAAACGTGGAAACAACCCAAATGCTCATTAACTGGTAAATGGGTAAACAAGATATGGTATATTCATTCAAGGAAATACTATAGTAATAGAAAGGAATGAAATAATGATACATGCTATGGCATGAATGAACTTTGGAAACTTCTGCCAAATGAAAAAAGTCAGTCATAAAAAGCCACTTTTATGAAATGTCCAAAATAGGCAATCCATAAAGACAGAAGTAGCTTCGTGGTCACCTGGGGCTTGTGGCATGAAAGGGGAATGACTACAGATGGACACAAGGGATTCTACTGGAGTGATGGAAATGTTCTAAAAGTGACTTGTGATGGCTGGACAACTGTAAATTTGTTTAAAAATTGTTGAATTGTGCACTTTAAACACATAACCTGTATTGTATGTAAATTATATCTCAATAATGCTGTTAAAAACAGTCTGGAATCTGACCACATGTTATGTTGTCTGCTACCACCCTTGTTCTAAGCCAGCACCATCCTCTCCTGGATGGCTGATTATACACGTACCACCTGCTAAGTGATTGCCTGACTTCCACTCTTGTCCTCTAAGTATATTTTTGACACAACAGCCAGATTGATCCTGGGAAATCTGCAAATTAGGTCATATCAGCCCTCTGCTCACATGGCTCGCAGTAGGTTACCCTGTCTGTTGGCTCCTGTCTCTAAGAGAAAGGCAACGTTCTCACAGTAGCCTTTAAGGTCTCACTAATTTGCCTCCCTCTCAGTTACCCTCACCACTGCTTCCCCCCTTGCTATAGACTTAGCTCAGTCACACTGGCCTCCTTGTTGCTCTTTGACCATGCCAGGCACACTGGTTCTTCTTTACTTTCCTGATTTTTAACTGTGGAGTGTCCCAGAATGTAGTCTTTGAACCCCTTCCATCTATACTCACTCCAGAAGCTGTTGTTTCTACCTGTAATGTTCTTAATCCAGATTCTTAATGACTTATCTCTCTTAAGCCCTAGCTCAAATGTCACCCTGAGCAGTAAGTCTTTCTCTGGCCACTTCCTGTATTCCCTAGCATCCTTTCTGGTTTTATTTCGTAGAGCTTATTCACTACTGAAATACAGTGCCTTGCTTATTTATATTGCTTATCGTGTCTCTTTCCTCTCACTGAACCGTAATCTCCATGGGGGTCAGAGAGTTTTGTCTTTTTGGTTCATAGCTTATCCTCAGCCCCCAGAATAGTTCCTGGCACACAGAAAGCCCTCAACAAATATTTGTTGAATGAGTACACCTAAGAAAATTGAAAGGGCCGGGAGTATGACATATCGATACATACACACATTTATGTAAAGAATTGAAAGCAAGTTCAGAGGGAGTGGCTGTAGTTTATGACAGGCAAAACAATTTGAGAGTGGAGAAAACAGACAGTTGAAAAGGGGAGAACTTTTTCCCCTGGAATGTTTCAGAACTTTTCTCCCTCATGGACATAGTATTTTTGAATAAGCATCACATGTACTATAAAGTCCTGGGCCATGTATTCTCAAACTCTAATGTAAAGCTAGTTTTCCAATTGTCTTATCTTTCTGTGTGTTATTTTCTATTTTATTTTATTTTTATTTTTTTAATTTTTTGAGTTGGAGTCTCACTCAGTCGCCCAGACTGGAGTGCAGTGGCCGCTCCCGGCCACCGCAGCCTCAACCTGCTGGGCTCCGGTGATCCTTCCGCCTCAGCCTTCTGAGTAGCCGGAATTACAGGCGTGCGCTACCACGCCTGGCTGATTTTTGGATTTATTGTAGAGATGAGGTCTCGCTGCCCAGGCGGGTCTCGAACCCGCGGGCTCAGGCAATCCACTCACCTCAGCCTCCCAAAGGCACGGGATTACAGGCTGAGCCACCGAGCCCGGCTTTATTTTCTATTTTAATGTTCATTAGCATTGTCACAGAAATAAAAGGAGATTAAAAATAAGATTCTATTGGTTCATTATTTTATTTGCCAGAAGACTCTGCAAGTATTTAATAAGGAATATATTTGAAAGAGGTAATAAAATTATTTGGTGATTTTGTTGTTGTTGGCTTAGTTATTCATTACAAACTATTTGGCTGTACGTCAGTGATTCTAGAAGTGGCTCTTTGAAAATAATTTCCCCCAAATCAAACATATACATAAGCACTATTTGCAACTTATGAGGTTTTTTAAAGTTTATGTGCATTTATTTTTTGTTGCGATTCAGTGGGTTTTCACATATTCACAAAGTTGTACAATCATCATCATTGTCTAGTTCCAGAATCTCTTCATCACCCCAAGAAGACACCTGGTACTAGTTAGTAGTCACTGTCTATTCCTTCCCTCCTCCCAGCCCACCCCCTAGCACCCACCAATCTACTTTTTGTCCCTATGGATTTGCCTATCCTGGACATTTTATAGAAATGGAACAATACAATATGTGGGCTTTTGTGTCTGGCTTCTTTCACATAAATTGTTTTTATAAAACTCAAGAAGTAGCCGGGCTCGGTGGCTCAGCTTGTAATCCCACGCCTTTGGGAGGCTGAGGTGAGTGGATTGCCTGAGCCCATGGGTTTGAGACCCGCCTGGGCAACTTGGCGAGACCTCATCTCTACAATAAATCAAAAAATTAGCCGGGCGTGGTAGCGCGCTCCTGTAGTTCCAGCTACTTGGAAGACTGAGGTGGAAGGATCACTGGAGCCCAGCAGATGGAGGCTGCGGTGGCCGGGAGTGGCCACTGCACTCCAGTCTGGGCAACAGAGTGAGACTCCAACTCAAAAAAAAAAAAAAAAAAAAACTCAAGAAGTAAGCCATATTTCACTAAGCAAAAGAACTGTACTGACCTTTAGTTAAAGTACAACTTTAACTGAATTTGCATAAATAATTTGATATTTATACCTGTCTTAATTATACTTCTTCAAACTTTTGTGTCAAGAATTATTTTTGATTAACCACATACAAAACTTGACATTTTAAATGCAAAATACCCACTGTTATCTACAAGTTAAAGGTCACAAGATATTATTCTTTAAGAAAAAGGAAATAAGGATATTTTCCCCTAGTTTCTAATTTATTTGGTGAAGAAGAATTCAAATTTCATCACTGGAACCATCATGTTTTGTAAAAACAAAAGTTAGGAATTCTTAGAAGCTGGACCAACGTGTTCTCCCCTGTCTCCTCCCAAACACATAAACCTGTGGTATACAATTATTTTATAAAATATGTGGTATGAAATTATTTGAAGTATATGACTTGTTGAAAAGTAGTCTCTTCCTCACACAATTCCATTATACCTCTAGGGTACAGAAGTCTATACTTAAGCCCATCCTAGGAACTTTCTCTATTCTATCTCTCCTTTTTTTAGTCACTGCTTTATAGCATTTGTGAACATATTTTTCCCTTTAATTGTCCATCAAGATTCCTGTGCAGGTCTCAGTTATCTTTGTGGCCCTCAAAGCCCCAAGGTTTAACTCTGGGCTTGGTAGCTGTTTAATGCAATTTTGCGAAATAGATTTTTACTTAAAATTAGAGTGGCATTTCAGTGTGCACTCATATAAGTTTCAGTTGTATATAGCAACCCCACACTTTAGAAGCACTGCTTCTAACTTTAATGAATGGGATCAAATGTTACTATTGTTAATGTTTCAAGCCCAATCTCCTGAAAAATAATTTATTTCATTCATGTTATAGAATTTGAAACTTACCAGGTTAATAAAACAAAGCCCTGAATCATAACAGCTGTGTTAGATTGCATTATTGTACAAATATCTGATGATTCTCCCAGTGGGATGATTCTAGGACACCACTCCAATCACATCAGACTTTGCCATGTAACTTGCAGTGCCCCTCCCTTTATACATCCCAATGTATGACTTGCTTTGGTTAATGATACATGGGGGGAAATGATGAATATTGTTTCTGGGTAGAAGTGTAACCGGCCAGCAGGGGCTTGATTCTTGGTCTCTTTTCTCCCAACCAATGAGATCCACAATATATCAGAAAAAGGCTGATCCATTAGCTCAGGTTCATCAGATTGGGGCCAGAAGCAAGATGACATGGATTGGAACAACAGCTGACCCATGATAGACACTAAAGTAAGAAACAAATCTTTGTTTTTATAAGCTACTGAGATTTTGGGGGGGTCATCTTTCCCCCACAGCATAGCTTAGCCTAAGCTGACAGATAATGTGTTAACAGCAATGCAGTTTCACTTACCAGCATTTATATTATGAATCACCGTAAGCTTGGACTAGATAATCTATAAGATACATTCTAACCTTGTACCATTCAGGGTTTGTGGTTGCAAATAAAGACCTTAACTCCTAACTTAGAAAAGGAATTTATTGGGAAGATATTGGGCATCTCTTAGAGGCAAAGCTGGATTATTGAGATTGGACAGTGGGCAGGAGCCCAAGGGAATCCAGGAGGCTGGAGTCTCAGTAAAGGCCAGAACCTGAATGACCTGATTAAGATGCTGTCACTGTTAAGTAATGGATACTGCCACTGGCATCCTTGACACGAGCACCATTGGTGGTCACTAGATACTAGAGGCCACCACTACTTGTGCCAGAATGAACTCTGAGCTAATTCAACGTCTCTGCATTGCTTGTCCAAGACTCAGATCTTCGAAGAGAGAATCTAATTGGCTAGTCTTGGGTCTTGTGCCTGCACTGTTGTTACCAGGGTACTGGAAGAGTACGTATCTGTCCTTTGGGGCTTTTATAGTGAAAAGACTCACAAAATAGTTCCCTAAATGTCAGAAGGACCTTCAGATGCTAAGCAAACCCCATCCTCCGCAAATGACAATTATCTACCACAAACTTTTAGAAGATAAGCAAACTTTACAACTCTGAATCTGTATTTTTTACCAAGTTGTGCTTCCCTTTATGGTGGTAGAACATAAGCAGTGTAATATAAATGATTGCATTCTAATTGAAAATGTATGCGATGGATGGACACGTGCTAGTCCAGTGTTGTCCAATAGAATTTTCTGTGCTGATGGACATTTTCTATATTTACATTGCCCAGTGGGGTAGCCACTAGCCACATGTGCCTATTGAGCAGTGGAAATGAGGCTTATCTGACTAAGGAACTGAATTCTGAATGCTGCTTTGTTTTAATTGGTTTACATTGAAATTTAAATAGCCACATGTGCCTAGTGGCTACTATATTTGACAGCACAGTTCTAGTCCACTCAGGCACCACATTATAAAGGTCTTCATGATGTCTACATTTGATTTATTCCTAAGTGTTTTATAATTTTGTTACTGAAATTTGTATATTTTAATTGTTTTCTGTGTTCTGTTGGCTGTATAAATTGAATATTTTTATCTACCTTTTTATCTAGCCACCTTGTTAAACTCTTTTGATGATACATTTTCTATAGAGTGATTTGGATTTTCTAATCATATTGTCTGTGTTTAATACAGTTTTGTTACTCCCTTTGCAATTCTCATGCTTTTTTTTCTTTTACTTTTCTGTGCTAAGACCTCTTACGCAATGTTGAAGAGAATGGTCATAGCAGACATTCTTACCCGTATCCTGTTTTAAAAGGCATACTTACAGATTTCAACCATTAAGAATGATGATTGGCATAGGTTGTTAGTAGATATTCTTTTTTTTTTTTAAGTTGGAGTCTCACTCCATTGCCCAGGCTGGAGTGCAGTGGCACACTCACAGCCACCCCAGCGTTGATCTGCTAGGCTCCGGCAGTCCTTCTGCCTCAGCCTTCCAAGTAGCTGGAACCATGGGTGTGCGCTACCACGCCCAGCTAATTTTTGATTTATTGTAGAGATGAGGTCTCACCAAGTTGCCCGGGCTGGTCTCGAACCCGCAGGCTCAGGCAATCCACTCACCTCGGCCTCTCAAAGTGCTGGGATTACAGGCTGTGCCACCAAGCTCGGCGGTTAGTAGATATTCTTTATGAGGTTAAGGAACTTCCCTTCTATTCCCGGTTTGTTAAGAGATTGCTTATCACGAATGGGTGTTGTATTTAATTGATGAATGGTTTTCTTCATCTATTGAGTTGACTGCATTTTTTTTCCTTTAAGCTGTTAATGTTAAACTACCTTTGCCTTTTTTTTTTTTTGCTTTTTTTTTACCTTTTTGAGATACATCCAAATTCCTCTTGACAAATGAAATTGTATCATTTTGTTTACTCTTGATTATTCATCACTTTTTCCTGCCTCTTTTTGTGTCTAATAATTTTTATTGCACGCTAGACATAGTATACAAATGAAACAAATGCTCCACATAATGTCTTCCACCAGTGAGAGTTCCCCCTTTCTTCTGTTAGGCAGATAGGGTGAAAATTGTATCCCTTTAATTCAAGCAAGGATTTCGATTAGGCTGAGCCTAGCTGCAGCTGTGGAGGTTGGATTATTTATGCCTATGTGGATGGAGTGAGGGTAGGGAAGATGAGAGGATACGAAGCTGGTTTTGTTAGGGTGATGGTGGTCTTTGTTCCTACACCAAAAAGGTAAAGAAAGCTGTGAACCGGTGGTGGGTATTTAGACAGATGATAATGGGGAGGCTGGAAGAGGAACACTTCAATATTACTATCCTGAGCCCTAGGAGCAGCACAGATGGTTTTGGACATGTCTTTGTGAATTGGGGAGAGCTTATGTCTGAAAGAAATAGTTGCCAAGATAGCCAGATTTTTGTCTTGCACTAACCATTATAGACTAAGGCAAATATTATATTGGGAGGCTTTATGAAGTACTTTTAAAGATTGAAAATTGTTTCATAAGCTGGGCACAGTGGCTCACACCTGTAATCCTAGCACTTTGGGAGGTTGAGGTGAGAGGATTGCCTGAGCCTAGGAGTTAGAGACCAGCCTGGGCAACTTGGCAAGACCTCGTCTCTACAATAAATCAAGAAAATTAGCAGGGTATGGTGACACCCACCTGTGGTTCCAGCTATTTGGAAGGCTGAGGTGGAAGGATCACCTGAGCCCAACGGGTTGAGGCTACAGTGGCCCTGAGTGTTCCACTGCACTTCAGCCTGGGTGAAAGTGTGAGTCTCTGACTCAAATTTTTAAAAACTGCTTCATTAAAAAATTTCCACTTATTGTTCAAAAGAATATTAGGACATGGAATCCAGAATTTAAATACAAGTTACCCAGAATCATACTGCCATATTAATTCAACTGTTTCAACTGTTTTGATTTTCCTTGTAGGTTTCCATTATTTTGTTTATAAACACTCATGTGCAAACACTTATAGAAATACACACAAATATAGCATTGGTGTAAAATATTTTAGATGGTTTATTCTTGAGCCAAACTTGAGGACTTAAGCCCAGGTACATCTATCCTCAGGAGGTCTTGAGAAAGTGTGCCTGCTGTGGCCAAATGATGGCTTGATTATATACAGTTTAAGGGTGGCAAAATTTACAAAAAACGAAAATCAATACATATGAGATTCTCATTGGTTTGGCCAGGGGAGGAGGAACATTTCCAAGCGGGGGCTTGCAGGTCATAGGTGGATTTAAAGATTTCTTTTGACTAGTAATATGTAGTCTTTATCAGCAGATAAGATTTGCTGGAACAAAGTGCGGAAAGGCTGTAGGTTTGTTGATATGTCCATGAAGTTAAGATGTTTTGCTGAGTTCTTATCAGTCGTGATTCCCCAAACCTCTTAGTTAGGAATTTGGGTAGAAGAAAAAGGTCAGATTTCATCCTCAGTAGTTTTTACATAATTGTAACTATTGTGTGTATGAGATTCTCCTTCTACTGCCTTTGAAGGTTAAGTTCAGTTTATAACTCACATTCGTCAGCAAATGAGCAAAGGGATTCAATTCCTCACCTTATTCCTGAATTTTAATACTTGTTCCATTTTTGCCATTTTTAATCAACTTGGTTAAACTATGTTTAGAGTGTAGCAGCGAAAGCATAGCACTATCCAACATGTACATATTATTTTAAAGAGAACACAGTAGATCTTGTTATGGCTAGAGAAACTATTATTTCAGTTTTCACACCTATTAGGCAGATTTAGTAATAGTTTGCCCATTTTTCTTTATTTAGAAAGATTTACTGAAAGCTGCTATGTGCTAGATTTCTTGGTGAATTGTTCTTCACTCAAATTGTAGCAGTCTCCCCATGGCTGCCTACTCATCCTTAGGGTTTGGTATGTGTTATCTCTTCATTCCTGCCTTCTCTCATGTCATCACCCTGTATGCCAGCTTACTTTACCTTGTATCTCTTCTTCAAGGCCCTCAATCCAATTTGTAACTACACATTTGTTTAGTTGCTTATTGAATGTCTCTTCCACTCTTCTCTAAGCTCTCTTAGGAAAGAGACTGAATCTATTTTAGTCTTCAAGGTAAGGTCATATGATATTTAAAAAAAAAAAAACTGATGATGGGGGCAAAAATGTGGAGGAAGGTGATCGTATTCGGAGAAGAGGGTGATGGCTCGGGACACTCCCTGAATTGTTTATGTCTTGTATACCACTGTAGTATTCTCAGCACCTAGCACAGTGTGCAAATTCAGTATCTATTTGTTGAATAAATAAGTATTAACATGAATTGACTTCACATTTCCTGCAAATCACCCAAGGGAAGGGAGTAAATATGTGTCTATGCTACGGGCATTGGAGAGATTTGGGCTGGTGTAGTTGTTACCCACAAACTTGGAAGGTGTGAGTTGAGTTGCCTCCTGCCTGTGAGGTCCCCTCCCTTCTGAGATAGACTGACAGAAGGAAGCATGGCAGTGGTTTTTTACTCCCAGGTTGTCATTCAAAATCGACCATTGGATAGAATTCATGGAACCCATGACTGAGGTGGTTGAGGGTCAGAATTTTCATTTGATCCCATCAACCCTAGACTAGAAATTCTGAAATTTGCTCACTGATGATATGTAGATTAAGGATGATGCTTTTATGCATTTTTGCTTTAGAACTCCTTTTTAGGTGAAGTAGTGACAAAATCAGATTTCTGGTATTTCCTTATATACTGAAATTTTATCTGACTTTAAGAATCAGTATCAAAAGTTCTACATTAGTGCAAGAAACATGCTGACCCTACTTTCTAGACCAACTGGACAAATGTGACATTAGTTTAAAATATTGAAAGTTCATGTATTATATAAATATGTAAGAATATAAATAAATGCATTATTAAATATTTCAACATATATTGAAAAGTTATACATTATTAAAATGTTTCCTCAACCAAATTGGGATTTTTCCTTCATATACTATTTGGTAATGTTATTTTTGACCTAACATAATATATTGTCATCTATTTTCACTCTGACTTTAAAACCAAATGTAATGATTTTTGAGTTACTTTTGTACATAGTGTATGCTTTTTTTTTCCTTTTTAGTACAACTATACAAGATCTATGCAATATTGAGAACAAATCTCTTCTTTTGGCCAATGACTCGGTGAGGAAATATCAATTTTATTATTATTTAAGTATGTAATTTAGTGGTCCATTTGCCTACCATTGAGTTCTGCATTTTTCATTTGAAAAGTATAAGCAATTTAATTATAGTCAGTTTTTAGTGTACCCGAGTCTGGGGACCACTTACTTGTAGCTTTTCTTCAAAAATATCAGAGGTGAGTGCTTTTAGACTCCAGCTTGAAATGGGGTATTATAACTCCCAATCCTCATACTAATAAGTAGGTATCATTAAAGAAAATAATCATTAATGCATAGCAATTTTGACCTTTCTCTTCCATGAGTGATGCATTGATGTTTTCCGTATATAATAATTAAAATCTTAATTAGATAAAAGCAGTCAAACTAGGCCATTTCTTGAATGTTTTCCTCGAAGAACAAGTTTATGGAGTATAAGAGATTATGGAGTATGAGAGAGAGAGAGAGACAATCTATCCAACTTGTGTTAGTTTGCCAACCACACACATCCAAAACAAAATCCCCCAAGCTTGCCTTTCAGAGAAAAATCTTTTTGTTTTTAATTTTTATTATAAAGATGTGGGGTACATTTCAGATTTAGGTATACAAACACTGATCATGCAGATACCCTTGTTGATGAGGTATGCCCCTTCCTCCCCTAGCAGTTTCCCTCAACTGCCAATCCCACCCCCTCTCCCCTGACCGTTTCCCACTACTGCCAATCCCTTTCTTACAGTATTATAATTGTTCAAGGTCCGCTTATGAGTGAGAACATATGGAACTCTGTTCTTTGTTTCTGTGATTAATTACTGAGTATGATCAACTCCAAAACCATTTTGACCTTCTCTATTTTTGCACTGACATATACATTAGGTTAAAAGGTGATTGGTGGAAGAGACCAGAATACGCTAGCATTCTTAAATGTCAGTTGGCTAATATCCTAGTCAGTTATTTTAGAAAATGTACCTTTTTTGTATTCTTTCTTCAGGAGCTAACAAGAGCTATACTCAGATATGTTCGAATGCCTCCTTAATTTTGGAACAGTCTAAGAATCACTCATAGGACTTTTCTAGAAACTTTTTTTGAAAGACTCTTGGATTTCTTAAGACTTACTTTAAGTAAAAATACAATAATTTCATAGCTTGTTAATAGATGGTTGGTACTAGCAGCTGCGCAGGCAAGTTCCTATGCTATCACTCCTTGACTATGATTATGACATACAATTTTCACGTGGCATTTCCTTAATGACCCTGTGGATTGCTTGTTGCAATTTAGCCAGTATACATGACACAACTTTTTTTCTGCTGAAAAATCAACTCTAACGTTCATATATGTTTTATTGTGCAGTTTTAATTATTATGTCTTTTAAAACAAGATAACAAATATCTCTTCCTCTTCACTATTTTCAACAGATTTGTATTTCATAAACCTTTACTCATATTTCCCTGGGGAAATAATCTGCAGATAAAAAATACATTTTGTATAAGAAAAACTCATTTAAGCTCCAACTAGAACTTAATCTTTTTTTGTTTTTTTGGTTTTTTTGAGTCAGAGTCTCACTCCCTGGCCCAGGCTGGAGTGCAGTGCATGCTCAAGGCCACCCCAGAGTCGACCTGCTGGGCTCCGGTGATCCTTCCGCTTTAGCCTTCCAAGTAATCCAGAACTACAGGGGTGTGCTACCACACCCGGCTAGTTTTTTTGATCTATTGTAGAGACGAGGTCTCACCAAGTTGCCCAGGCTGGTCTCGAACCCCTGGGCTCAGGCAGTCCTCTCGCCTCAGCCTCCCAAAGTGCTGGGATTACAGACTTGAACCACCGTGCTCGCCGAACGTAATCTTTACTATGTATCTTATGTTCACAAGTATTCTAAAATTATCTTTTATAACTTATGAGAAATTCTCTCAAATATAACCTCTGTAGTGCTGAATCATTACCTGAAAATGACTCCCCAAAGATTATTTAAATTATTGTGGGCCCCAAAAGTCATACAATGAGATATTTCTCTTGGAAAATAAACAAACTAAATCTACCTCACAAACTATCTTGACAGGTGACTAAGTCCCTCCCGCCTCCATGGTCCTATGTTACAGGACCCATGTGCTAACTCCATGTATAAAACGAGGCATTAAGAAGCTCTTCTCCAATACCACCTTTTGCTATTACTGCTTTATATTTAGAGAGAGAGGCAATATTTTAACAAGATTGGAATAAATTTTAAAAACTTAATATAAAAAATTACTGTTATTCCAAATACTACAACTGTTTTCATTTTCATCTACCCGTTCTTTGCACATTCGTTTTTAGCATTGTAATCACGACATCTTGTGATTGTGCGCATGAGATCTGTTTATTTCCACTTTACCTACACTTTTCAGAAAACTATTATTTCCAGCTCGCTTTCGCCGGGACGCGGGCGGAAAGACACGAGGAACAACCCACCGGAAGAAAACCGCGATTCGGCGAGGACAGTGAGTGTGTGGGTGAGGTCGAGGCGGACTCAACCTATAAGGCCCGCCCTCCTCGGCTCCACCTCCTCTGGGTCTCGCTCCCAGGGTCTCGCCGCTGGCGCCCCGCCTCCCAGGGTCCCGCCCCGCCTCCCTGGCCCCGCCCTGCCTCCCAGGGTCCCGCCCCGCCTCCCTCGCCCCGCCCCACCTCCCCGGCCCCGCCCCGTCGCCATGTTGTTCCCTCCGCGCTGGACAGGAGCAGCAGGAGCCAGAGCTGGGCAGCGCCACCGGAGCTGGGCAGCGCCACCGCCGCTGTCTCCTGTCTGCCGGGCGTCCAACCCTCTCTCTGTCCTTATTGCACCCAGACGGGCAGGCCAGGAGCTCCCGGGGCGTCCTCCGTGTGACCGCGAGGTGAACGGGACCCGGTACTCCCCTCGGGGCCGAGCGAGGACCGGATCGGGTCGCGAGGGCGTCTGGGTCCGAGGGGGCGGCCCGGGCCTCGGGCGGCTGGGGCGGGGTGCGCGCGGGGCTAGCGTGGGTCACAAGGCAGCCCCGGAGAGGGACCGGCTTGTCGTTCCCGTCTCCTGCTGACTGACGCAGGAGGAAAGATGGGTTCCCACACCCACACACTCGAGGAGAGGGACACACATCCACACGGGAACACACATACACTGGGGAGAGACACAAAAAAACCAAGACACTCGAGGGCAAGGGTACGCGCACATACACGTAATGTAGGTGAAACAAAGGCGTTCACACGACTTGATTTTGGCAACGTCTGAATTTCAACCTAGCTGAACGTTGCGCGATGTCTTAAGACCGACCACTCGGGTGAGGAGTTTGGAAGGTAAAGCCAATCCTAGGGGCGACAGGGGGGCATTATCTGATTCAGACACTGGCTAAGGTTTACAGAATTGCGTTCCTTATTTTTTTCCAACTTACAAAGTAAAAAGGCAAGATGAGAATTTTAAGTGCTGACCAAATAGTTGGAGGTATTTTTTTTTAAGTGATGACACATCCCGTGACCACTGTTCTTTTGAGGAGTATTTTCTGCTGGTTTCCAACTTGGCATGTGACCACTGTCTTTTCATAGAATTTTAGCGTCCTCATACAATCAATGGGCAGAATTTGATTTCTTTTTTTAAATGTATGTGTTTTTCCGTTTGTGGCACCATTGTAATGGAAAAATCCCTACGTTGCCTGTTGTCTCATAAGCTGTCCAATGGAGCAAAACTAGAGATGAAGGAAACCCAGAACTGTTTAGCTATGAACTTTTTTTTATTTTTTTGAGTTGGAGTCTCACCCTGTCGCCCAGGCTGGAGTGCAGAGGCACGCTCACTGCTACCGCAGCCTCTACCTACTGGGCTCAGGTGATCCTTCCTCCTCAGCCTTCCAAGTAGCTGGAACTACAGGCACGCACCATCACACCCAGCTAATTTTTGATTTATTGTAGAGACGAGGTCTCACCAAGTTGCCCAGGCTAGTCTCGAACCCCTGGTCTCAGGCAACCCTCTTGCCTTGGCTTCCCAAAGTGCTGGGATTACAGACTTGATCAACCACACCTGGCTTAGCTATGAACTTTTAAGACGCCTGCTTTTAGTTTTTCTTTTAGAAGCTTATGTTGCAGTTATCATCACTACTTCTCTAAACTTTAGTATGTTACTTAAATTCCTAAATTTAAGACAATGGTGTAGCAATCTGGTGCTTTCAGTATTCTTATGTACGTTGTAGTAAATTCCTCATTTATACTAAAAAGTTTCTGGTTTGGTGGCTTATTCGTTTTGGAGATTTTGTGATTTGGTGTTATTATTTGGAATATTACATAGGCAAAAACTAAGTGGAACATCATTGGCCTTGACTACAAACTGGGTTTTGGAGACTAGGGAAATACTTTAGTGCTATTACATCTTTTCCAGCGTTTTCTCTTTATCTTTCTCAACCACTTCTGTTTAGACTACAGCACTCTGGAGGGCTGCAGATAAGATCCTTTGGTTCTAGAAATTATTATTTTTTAAACTCCTCTCATTTCTTAATATTTATTGTGCACTCACCCTGGCAATAAATGTTCTGTGTAAATCCTGTACATATGTCATTTCATTTCATTCTCAGAGCATTTCTGTGGTAAGAGCTCCATCTTACAGATGAGGAATTTGCTGAGGCATAGGAAGGTTTGGTCTCTTTCCCAAGGTCACACAGGTAGTGAGGGGGCCAAGTGGTATTCAAAGCATGTCTGTGTGATTTTTAGAGTATTAGTTCTCAACCAAGGTGGGCGTGGGCAATTCATCTGGAGGAGTTTTTGAGTCACACCTGGGGGCAGAGAGGTGTTGCTGACATCTAGTGGGTAGAGACCAGGGATGCTGCTGAACATTGTATAATTTACAGGACAGGGCTCCACAACGATGAGTTGTCTGGCCCAAAATGTCCCTAGTGTTGGGGTTGAGAAACCCTGCTTGGTTCTGACATCATCCTACAACAGAATTCATTGCCTGCCAACTCAAGGACAGGCGTTCATGAAAACAAATAAAGGAAAAAAAAACAGGGCCAGGTGCAGTGGCTCACTCCTGTAATCCCAAGCACTTTGGGAGACTGAAGCGGGAGAATCATTTGAACCCAGGTGTTGGAGGCTACAGTAAGCAGTGATTGCACACTGTGCGGCCTGGGTGACAAGCAAGAACCTGACTCTAAAAATATATTTAAAAAAATAAAACAAAACAGCTCATACTGGGCAGAGAAGTATCTGTCTCATGGCGTTTACTGTGAGTGGATTTAGATGAAATGGTGAAAACTTAATGTATGCTTTATAGTTTTGTACGGTTAACCACGTGTGAATATTTACAAGAATCTAATTGAGAAGACATTCTTGTTGAGCATAAAATTATTTTTAAAATTTCGCCTCATTAGATAATAGTTATGCATGCATTTTATCAATGGAATGCAGAAATAAGTGACGAAATTTTAAAAAATGGCTTTTGCATAGTTTTCTTTCTGGTGTTTTCCAGTCTGTTTTCTTCATGCCTATTTAAGACCAGGCCTTTCAAAATATGAGGGGAGAACCAAAAAATTATTTATTAAAAATTGTATATTTATTCTTACATGTTTATATTTTAGTCACCTTCAAAGTACTCTCTGTTTGATGCAATAAACCTATTGAGATGCTTTTTCCACTGACCAAAACAGTTTTGAACTCATCAATTTTGATGCCTTTTAGTGCTTCTGCCCTTTTTAGTTTCACCTTTTTCATATCTGCAAAATTCTTCCTTTTGAGGACTTTTTTCATCCAAGGAAACAACAAAAAAAAGTTGCTCGGGGTAGGATCTGGTGAATAGGGAGAATGGGGTGCTGGGTGTGGGGGGGTGGTCATGCTGTTTGGGGCCAAAAACTGAACACTCAGTGTGGTGTGGGCAGGTATGCTTGTAAATCACCCATCATGAAATGGGCAAATGCGTTGAAAGAATCTCCAAAAAAAATTCACTGAAGCTGAATGCAGCCTTTCACAACTATGCCAGCTGGTACACTGATGCCAGTGGGTTCCTAGAACACTTGCCTAGCAGGGGAATCCTGTACTACAAGGGGTTTGCTCTCCAAAAGCTAATTCCGTATTTTTTGTGGTCCCTCTCATATGTGCTGCTTCATTCTGGTGGCGGAACTGTTAGGTGAACTTTGTTTTGCTTTTGTTTTTGTTTTGAGTTGGAGCCTCACTCTGTCACACAGGCTGGAGTGCAGTGGTACAGTCATGGCTCACTGCAGCCTCGACCTTCTGAGGTAGTTCTTCTGCCTCAACCTCCTACTAACTGGGACTACAGGCATATGCCACCATGCCAGGCTAATTTTTTAATTTTTTTGTAGAGATGCAATCTCACTGTGTTGGCCAGGCTGGTCTCATACTCCTGGGCTTAAGCGATACTCCTTCTGCCTCCCAAAGTTCTGGGATTACAGGCATGAGCCACCACACCCGGCCTCTTAGGTGAACTTTGGAAGGGAGTGGTTGAGAGGAACAATCAAAAAGGGTTGGATCTCATTTTAGGCGTTACTGCGAAAGTATTATTTATGTAGTCAACATAGTATCTTTTTGTTGGTAGCTTTGGTTTTTGACTCATGCTACTGCACAGCATATTCTTTGCTAATGAATAGATTTCTGTGCCTCTTATCAGGAGTTGTCTGCTGTGGGTGGGAGGATGCTGATTTATGCACCTCAAAATGTTTGTTAGTGCATGGAATCTGCAAAAGCGATGTGTTTTATTGTGGTAAATGTCCAAAGAAGTTGATGCCAGAGTTATCTTTCTCGATCATTAGGTGGCTTGCTCCTCTGGCCAAGTTAGATCTTCACATTTCTTTTCTTTTTTCTTTTTCTTTTTCTTTTTTTTTTTGAGTTGTAGTCTCCATCAACTAGGCTAGAGTGCAGTGGCACGCTCACGGCCACCCCAGCGTCGACCTGCTGGGCTTCCAGCAATTCTTCTGCTTCAGTCTTTCAAGTAGCCGAAACTACAGGCGTGCACTACTGCGCCTGGCTAATTTTTTTTTATTTATTGTGGAGACCAGGTCTCGCCAAGTTGCCCGTGCGGGTCTCGAACCTGCAGGCTTAGGCAATCCACTACCTCGGCCTCCCAAAGTGCTGGGATTACAGGCTGAGCCACTGAGCCCGGCCCTTCATATTTCTTTCTTGGTAAAATGAGACGGTTGTAATTTATAATCTCTAGGAGATTATTAGCTTCCAACTAGTTATACCCAGCCAATTTGTTGGTTAAGCAGCTGGAGGAAATATACCAAATGGAAGTATGTGTGTTTGGGCAATGCGTCTAACTTGAAAGCTATCTAAATAATAAATTTGTTAGTCAAAGCCAAGCATTAGAAAATAGGGCTTGTGACTAAGTAGATCATCAACAGAGAACATTCATTAAGGATTTTTTTTTTTTTTTTTTTGGTGAGGAAGTGGGGGTGTACTCACAGAATGCCTCAGGGAGTTTGGTGGAAAGGTTTGATGCAAATGGAAGGTCAGGATATGGGAGGGAGGAGACCTGGAACCACCTAGGTGTGTAGGTGGGGAGGGAGCGAGGCTGGATGCAGTCCCAGGCTGATGTTGCCAGGGAGCCTGGGGATGCCTGGACTGCTTAGTAACTTGGAAGAGAAATCTTTGTCTCTCAACGTGCCTCTTGATACTATACATGTTGTGAAGTTGTGTGCTCTGGATTTCCACATTCTGAATTTTTTCATTACCTTTTGTTAATTTTTGACCATGGTGAATTCAGGTTTAGAATGTTGTTGCTTATCATGAAGATAGAGAGGATGACTAGGTGTGAATGAATGTGAGGTAACAGCTAGATCTGCATGGTCTGGGGAGAGACTGGGTGTGTATTTTGGAAGGAAGAGAGAAGTGAAACAGGCAGTCCAGGCTTTCACATTCTGACTGCAAGGAAACCAGCTCATTGCAGTCTCCTGGAGTTTGTGGACACAGACTCCACTTTTGTCTTAGACTTGATGCATTCCAATTGTAAGCTGTTGTTTGACAGGGGGTGGAGAAACAGTATAGAACAACTCCATGCATTCATTCCTGACAGGAGATGGAGAAACAGTATAAAACAACTTGATACATTCATTCTGTTGCCATATTCTTTATCCAAGTGTGAAGGATAGCAGCACAATATAAAGGAGCTGAACCACTACTGCATTTTAATTCCAAGTTCTTGTGAATTGGGTTAGGTTTTTGAGTGCAGAAGTTAGGGTAATTTCCAGGTTCGTTTGCATAGAAGTGGCTGTGTTATCAATTTTGGGAAAAAAAGTCTTAACAGACTTCTGTTTTTAAAACTCACTATACAGAACTCTAACAGATGGGAGTATTTGTACAGCTAGACAACAGCAGTTTGTGCTAGTCTGTGCAGGTTCATGCTTGTGTATTTGATGAGATGAATATACCTGAAAATACATAAATGTGTTTGGAAGTCAGAACAGAACTGCTTGTTGAGGACCACATGTTGATGAGTGCAGAGTGTTCTTTGGAATGAGTTCTACTATCCTTACATATAATGTTTAAAATAGTTGTTTTGGAGCAAACAGCTGCCACCCTTATAATCCATCTTAATTTGTGCCCAGTACTTGATTTCATTTTTATTTTTTTTTAGTTGGAGTCTCACTCTGTCATCCAGACTGGAGCAGTGGCCACTCCCGATCACCGCAGCCTCGACCTGCTGGGCTCTGGCGATCCTTCCGCCTCAGCCTTCCAAGTAGCCGGAACTACAGGCGCGCGCTACCACTCCCAGCTAATTTTTTTTTTTGACTTGTTGTAGAGATGAGGTCTCGCCAAGTTGCCCAGGCGGGTCTCGAACCCGCGGGCTCAGGCAATCCACTCACCTCAGCCTCCCAAGGTGTTGGGATTACAGGCTGAGCCACCGAGCCCGGCTAGTACTTGATTTTTTATCACAGCAGTCCCGGAAAAGCCAGCTTCACAAAGATGTGATGCCAATGAAAGTTATGTGCAATCTAATGTTAAAACTGTGAACTCCTTGTAGCCTGGTGCCCCACAAATGTCAAGTATCTGTGTTAACCTCAGAAATTTAAAACAGCCTGCCCTGCCCCTGTGAATTAGCTGTGACACTTTGGGGCCCCTCGGCACACGGTTTGGAATCTCAGGATTAGAAGTTAGTGTTTTCGGTTCTGGTTTACAGGCTGGTAGTCTTCGTGGTAAGGAGACATCAAAGGTATCAAAGTCAGTTTTAATTCTCCATCCCCTTCCAGTATTGGTACTAAGCTTTTTCCTTGGGCTATTCCCCAGAGCTATTTGTGCAGTTTTGGGATGCTGCCCTTGCGGTCGCTGAGCTGGGAAGAGGGATGGACGGAGGAAGGAACCCGCAGTTCAGGTTTCCTATGCAGACCATCCCTGCCACCCCACTCTCCTCCTACTGTCCTTCAGGCTTCTTTTCCATTTTCTGCTACATATACTTCTTTAGGAAGTAGGTGGCAAAAGGGGGTGGGTCATGGGGGTCCACAGCCTTTCAAGGGCCCCTCGAGCTTTCAGCCCCACCTGTCAGGAGAAGTCTTGAGAAGTGCCTGTGTGCTGCCCAGTTCTGTGGTGAGAATTGGCTTTCTCATCATTGGCTGCTTCTCACTGCATTAGGTTTCGTGGTCTTTTCACTCTGTCACTACTGGGCCATTGTTTTCTGCCTTCTACATTTTGTTGCTATCTTGAATCTACAATTGTTCCTTCTTGGTGTCTTTTTTGGGTTTGTACATTTTTTTAGTCTTTTTCTGTCATTTGGTGGGAGTGAAAATAACACATGCTTGACCTACTGGTTTAATCAGACCTGAGGAAGTGATTTATTCTTTAGGAGCTTCTGTTTACTGATTTATAAAATGTGGGTGATAGTGTCCAACTTGCAGGTGATTTTATGATGCTGTATGCCAGGTCCCTCGTAGATATTTGGTAAATAATGGCTGCTAATCTTATTACAGCCATAG
This sequence comes from Cephalopachus bancanus, assembly GCA_027257055.1. NCBI lineage: Eukaryota > Metazoa > Chordata > Mammalia > Primates > Tarsiidae > Cephalopachus > Cephalopachus bancanus. Next base: position 445,205 of record JAPVLO010000691.1, read on the forward strand.
CATTTGTTATTTGAACAACCACGACACTGGCAATAGATGGAGAGAAGTGGACACATTTCTTGTGTGGATGAATGAGGTGGATAAAAGAAGAGAAGAGATTTTGGAAATGGGGAAAATAATTTGCTTGGGTTTAGGTATATTGAATTTGAAATACCATCAGGATACAAGATGAACATTTATACAAGGAGTTTAAAATTCTTGTCAAGCCCTGGCACATGAGGTGGGCATTAGTTTAAGAATCAGTGGTTTATATAGCCTAGGAAGATATTGTTTGGGAAGAGATAAGAGTCAAGCTGTGTGAAATACCTTCCTCAAGAGCTTGTCAGGAAAGGGAAATGCCTAGGTTGAAGAAAGCAAGGGAGCTGATGGGAAGAGGAAGCAGAACTGATTGTCAGAGTAGTTTTGTGGACAATTACATAGGAAATGTTTTCAGGAGGGTCACTGCCAGGCTGTTTGGACCTGAGAGAGGCAGTAATAAATGGTGAGTCTAGCTAAGATGTGAAGGTCCCACCTGTGCCATTAGCTAGATGTGTCATTCTGTGTAAGACACTTTCCCAGTTGGGCCTCTCTTTCCTTATTTGTTTAAAAAAAAAGACTTGAGTACCCTCTAAGATTTTAGGTCATGTATATCCAGACAGATGGCTGACTATACCGGAGAGGCTTCACGGTCTACTAGCTGGGCCTATACTGGTCAGACTTAAGGGTGTTTTCTAGAAACTACACAATAAAGTCCTGAGGGCAGCACTTTTCCCTATATTCCCTTTAGGACTGTGTGTGTGTTAGGGCATTCAGATGAGGACTGAGAAGAAGCCATTGGATTGACTCTGGTGACTTTTGCTGACATTCAGGAGAGTTTGGGGGGGTTGGGAGCCCACGTGTGTAGTATAAGCTGAGTGGAGGGTTAATCAGACATGGAGGCAGATGGGAAAATGGGTAGTAATGGACAGAGTGAATCTGGGCTTGAAAAGCTTTTTGTGAGGAAAATCCTTTTCAACATCTCTATAGGGACAAACTGGAGCATCGCTGACAGAGATGTGACAGTTACAGCGGATAAACTGAATTTTGGCTCGTAATGTTTTTTTCTCATTTTGAGCTGGTGACAACTTCTCTGCAGAATGGTATTTTGGGAGCCTCTAATATAATTGAGTCCTGTATACCAGACATATAGTTGCCCCCTTTAAATATATTTTTTCTTGAAAAATCCTCAGTCCTCTTACTTAACTTCTAGCAGTCAAGAAGTCCTCTTTGCCCTGGCTCCATGCCTTGTGTGAGTTTGTCTAGAAGTTCGGTCCCATCCTTGTCTGCTCTAAATTACAGACCCCTGGTTTCTTATCTAACTGGAAAAGAGGCCTTCTCAGAACAAGTGTTTGCTTAAGGGATAGCAGAACACTGCGGATCATATTTGATTTGTGTTTTTCTGCTTTAATATATTTCTGCTATGTCTGTTCAAATTTATTCCTTTCATAATTTTTCTTCCTGAAATACCCAGCTGTAATTTCCAGTGCTCTTGTGACTTTTGTCTGTTTCTTTGCATTTTAATTCTGTCTTCCACAGTGCAGTCTTAAACTATCCTTACTCCTTTCTTTATTGTCAAAAAGTATTGTAAGTGCCTTTTACAGGTAATTGCCTTATTACAGGTAGATTTATGTTTGGTCCTTAAAAATTTAAGCAAAACAAAAATAACAAAAATATCCTCACATCTCAGGATTAGCAGTTTCCCACCAGTGAGGCTGTTCACTGAACCATCACAGTTTATGGTCAAAGTGTAATTTATAAAGTCTCATGGGTGAGGGCAAGAAAGGGGAAATAGTGATGCCAAATAAAAACAAAAGGTTTTAAGTTGTTATGAGCTACACAAATGGGTCACACATAACATATGAATGATGCAGACATGTAGGAATTGCTTCCTGGGTCCAAACTCCTTTAGGACTCTGCTGAAACCTTTTCCACTCTTTCCAGAAAAACACTCAGGCATACAAGCTTCCTTCCATATTCTCATCCTTATTTCACAAATGATTGTAGGGGATACATACATTTTCCCCCTGAAACTCTTTTATGGACTCCCAATGAACCACACTCTAGGCCATCACTGTCTAGCACAGTAAGCCACTAGCCTCATGGAACAATTTATTTTTATTTTATCTTTTAGTTGGAGTCTCACTCCATCACCCAGGCTGGAGTGCAGTGGCACCCTCACGGCCACCCCAGGGTTGACCTGCTAGGCTCAGGCGATCCTCCCACCTCGGCCTTCCAAGTAGCCAGAACTACAGGTGAGCACTACCACGCCTGGCTAATTTTTTTTTGATTTATTGTAGAGATGAGGTCTTGCCAAATTGCTCAGGCTGTTCTTGAACCCATGGGCTCAGGCAGTCCCCTCACCTCGGCCTCTCAACGTGCTAGGATTACAGGCTTGAGTCACTGTGCCCGGCCCCTCATGGAACAATTTAAATTTAAACTAATTAAAATTAAGTAAAATGAAAACTTCAGTTCCTCGTTTGGATAACCCACTTTCAAGTGCTCAGTAGCCACTTGTGGTTAGTGGCTACCATATGGGACAGCACAAATAATAGAACATTTCCATCATTGCAGAAAGCTCTGTTGGATCCTGTTGCACTATACTTTCATGGTGGCTTAAGAAGATTTAGTTTCTTACCTAAGTCTTTTTTTGCCCTCCCCACTTCCTCCCTTCCCACTCCCCTGACTACTGTTAATGATTAGCTAGCATGCCTAACTACAGAGGCGCCTTGTTTTAAGTTAAATTGATGATTCATCTTCCAAAAACTTACTTGTTTAAATGAGTTCTTCATGGAAAGTGCTCTGACATAGTGATACTATAGTTTGATGTATAGTTTTTTCCTTCTGTAGTTGCTTCTGTCCATGAGGTAATGCTCAGTGGTTGACTAGATATTACTAGATATTTTATTTCACCTAGCAAGCCTTGCCTCCACGTTGGTCTATTCCAACGTGTTTCCTGACAGTATTTTACTTAATTCCTTTCTTTGGTCAACTTCTTGCGTAGAGCTAGCACCCATATTAGATGTCATGCTGTTCCTTGATTTACTCATCCTTTTCAGCATGACAGCCAGAAAGTCTATAGAAACAAATAGTGGAACCAATTAGGCTTTTAAGTGAGACACACCTAAATTAAGATATAAGGACATAAATACAGCTGAAGTGAAAATAGACATAATTTCAAGATTACCCATGCTTTTGTTTCCCTGATTAATTTCTTTGAACCTCAGTTTCTCAAGCTATAAAATGAAATGAAGTAGTAAGTTCTAGGACATTCAGGGTGAATGCAGAAGGAACTTGTGAATTTGACCAAAAAAAAAAATCTGTTCCTAACTGTAAACCAGGAGTGATAAGTTCGATTCAGTTTTTGGAAGTGAGAACTAGTCAAGTGGTTATGGAATATGTGTTTCAAATCTAAAGTTTTCAGAAAGGCAGTTTACCAGTGAAGCCTGCTCTGCCTTTGGCAGATTATTAAGGAGTGTAGTTGTTTTTCAACATTTGCCAGCTCCCTGTTGCTGTCAGTTAGTACTTATTTTTTATTTTATTTTGAGTCAGGGTCTCACTCTGTTGTCCAGGCTGGGGTGCAGTAGCATGATCATGGCTTACTGTAGCCTCGAACTCCTGGATTCAAGGGATCCTCATGCCTCAGCCACCTGAGTAGTTGGAACTACTAGCGTGCACACCACATCTGGCTAATTTTTGTTTGTTTGTTTTTTGTAGAGACGAGGTCTCACTATGTTGCCCAGGCTGGTCTTGAACTCCTGGCCTCAAGTGGTCCTTCTGCCTCAGCCTCCTAAAGTGCTGGGAATACAAGAGTGAGCCACCACACCTGTCAATAGTACTTATTCTTGATATTCTTTTTTGTTTTGAGTCGGGGTCTCACTCTGTTTCCCAAGCTGGAGTGCAACGGCACCATCATGGCTCACTGAAGCCTCGACCTCCTGGCCTCAGGAGTTACTCCCGCCTCAGTCTCCTGAGCAGATGGGACTACAGGCATGTGCCACCATGCCCAGCTAATTTTTTTGTAGAGACAAGATTTTGTAGACGTTAGGCTGGTCTCAGACTCCTGGGCTCAAGCAGTCCTCTTGCCTTGGCCTCCCTAAATGCTGGAATTACAGGCGTGAGCCACTGCGCCCAACCAGCACTTATTCTTAAGTGGGTTTTCTTGTTAGGCTTGTTCCTTCCCACATATTTTAATAGACCTCAAAAATAGAATGGGGGGAGAACTGATAGTGAAACAAGGAATTTTTTTTTTTTTTTGAGTTGGAGTCTCACTCAGTCGCCCAGACTGGAGTGCAGTGGCCGCTCCCGGCCACCGCAGCCTCGACCTGCTGGGCTCCGGTGATCCTTCCGCCTCAGCCTTCCAAGTAGCTGGAACTACAGGCACGCGCTACCACGCCCGGCTAATTTTTGATTTATTATAGAGATGAGATCTCGCCAAGTTGCCCAGGCGGGTCTCGAACCTGCGGGCTCAGGCAATCCACTCACCTCAGCCTCCCAAAGGCATGGGATTACAAGCTGAGCCACCGAGCCCAGCTGAAACAAAGAATTTAAGTGCAGAAATTACAAATATAATAATAATAGGATAGCAAGAATAAAGGAGGAAGTCATTTACCCTGTTCTCAATTTAGCGTTTATTTGCACTTACCATATGCAGAACATTGTACACAATGTGGCAGACCCAAAAAAGGGACAAATGAGTAGATGGCATCAGGTGTTGTGAGTCCCTCCCAGGGAGTTGACATAGTAATTAGGAGACATGTACACAACTGCAGGGGATTAGCACATAAGTAGAGAGCTGAAATTGAGGTGGCGATGATGAGAGCAAAGACAAGAGAAAGATTGGGTTGCTGGGGCAGCCTTAGAAGGTTCTTTGCATGAGGTGATCTGAACTAGGCCTCTAGTAACTAAGATTTTAATAGCTGTTGAGGTAGGGAGGGCCTCCCAAGCCAGGATAATAGCCTGAGCAAAGATGTGGACAGAAAATGCTGGTGATAGGTTTATATAGTGACTTGTAGGGATGTAATTGTGACAGGCTTGTGAGGGTTGGATAGCTCTTTGAGAGAGAGAATGCTGAATCCTAACCACTAGAACACCAGAGATCTGCTGGATAACTCTTTGAATGCTTTGCTCAAAATTTTACATAATAAAATTAATGGAGAAATAAATGAGTTTAGTTACTTCTAAGAATGGAGGCAGAGTCTAACTGTAACCTATGAAAACACTCATATTTGAGATTTATATTCTTGATGCTTTATGTTCTCCCTCTTGGTTTATTGTAGTGCATGGCTTTGGAAGCCAGCAAAGGGTTGGAGAAGGCTAGAGAAAAGGGTACTACGAAAAGCTATTCATGAGCAATTGATAGTGCAAGATAAACCTACACAATAGAAAAGTTGGGAAGATAGTGTTATAAGAAGGAAGAGTTGACATAAGATGCTCTTGTCTTTTGAATTTTGAGGTATCTGCTGAAAACATTCTTCATTTTCTTCCTGCCAGTGACCTGCATATCCAGCTTCCTATTCAGATTAGCATGTGCCGTATACTACATCTATTGGTGCCAGCACATGGTATTGGCATCCTAGAGTAGTAGCTATTATACATGTATTTGATGTATTTAAAGGGACAAGAGATCATTTGCAGCTCTAGTTGTGTAAATCCAAAGCTAGGATCATATTTCTAATTCTCAGGTGATCTAGATATATATTTTTTCACGTATTCACCCTTTTGAAGTATACAATTCACCCTTTTGAAGTAAACAATTTAGTGGTTTTTATAGTATATTTACAAAGTTGTGCAACCCATCACCATTGTCTAATTCCAGAAGGTTTTCATTACCTCGAAAGAAACCCTGTGCTCCATTAGCAGTCACTGCTCATTTACGTCCCCCTGGCCAACCCCTGGCAGCCACAAATCTACTTTCTGTCTCTGTATTTGCCTATTCTGGACATTTATATAAATGGAATCATACAATATGTGGCCTTTTATGTCTAGCTTCTTAGCATACTGTATTTGAGGTTCCTTTACATTGCCGCATTGCATGGATATATGCCACATTTTATTTATCCATTTAACAATTGATGGACTTTTTTTTCTTTTTGGGGGGAAGGTGGTTTTAGAATAATTATGAGCATGTATTTTTTCATATAGTCTAAAAAACTGACAACTCAGAGGGAAAGTATGGACATTTTTATAATTGTATAATGCGTGTCCACATAATAAAAATTTTTTTAAAGAACAAGTTTCATTTTTATTAGACTGTAGGCATGTGGATTACAGAATTCCTTTAGAGGCATGCACAGGGGCTGTTGGGAACACAGGGGAAGGGGGTTCAGTTTGAGATGTCTGGTCAAGGGTAAAGAGTTAACCAGATAACAGGAGGAACTCAAAGGGAGGCAAGAGGAAGTATGAAGTCATATAGTAAAGATCTTACTGGGAGATCAAGTGTGGGATGTGACCACCTCACCTTTCCATCATAAGCCCAGCTGACACCGTCCATAGTAGAGAGGGGCCGTAATGGCACACACCTCAGCTCCACCCAGGATCTTGCTCCTCTCTTCACCCGCAGCTGTTCTCCCATTGCAGCCAGTTACCTTTCTGGACTCCATATCTGACCAGGTCACCCACTGTTGAAGCTATTTCAGTGGCTCTTTATTACTCCTAGGGTACAGATGGAAGTCCTTCCTATGACTTCCATGCTACTGCTTGCTCCAGGGCCTCTCCCTCCAGTCCCGTCTTTCTAGCACATGCTTCACTCTTCAGCCTCCAGGTGCTCGGGCCTACCTTGGGTTCACCTGATCCATGCCAGGGCCAGGCTTCCTTGGCAGGCCCCTGGTGTTTTCCTGGTTCCAGCTCCCTCCTCTTTTCTCATAGTTTTCTCTGCCTCCTGCTGTGCTTAGCCTGTGGTTAAAGTTCCTCCCCCTGGGTCAAATCCCTCTCCAGTGGACTCAGCCTTTGGAATGGCTGCATTCTCAGGACAGCATGTGGGTAAAATGATCACAGTGACATTGCTTTGGAACACACCACACTGGAAACCGATGCACAGTTGTCTCTCATCAACACAGGGTAACCCAGCCTCATTTCCCCTGGCATTGGAAGTTACCGCTTTCTCTTTAACTGCAGCTTGGTGAGTGAAATAGTTGGCTTGTGTTACAGGATCATGTTGTATGCAAATTAACCCCCCGTGTGGCTAGACTCTTAGGGACTCATGCACTGGCATGGGGAGCCTGGGTCTGATTGAGGAGCCCCAGGTTTCCACATCAGGCCTCACACCCACTGAGGGAGCTTGTGGGAAGAACCCCCTGTACTGTTTTAAGTTGTCCTTTGGTTTTTGGCTGAGTGTAAATAGTTGTGCTTTATACTGTGTACCTCTCATTTTGTAGAACTTGTCGCAGTTGTGAGTTAAGTGGGTTTGTGTGTGGATGTGGCCCTCACCCAACTACGAGCTCCACAAGTCAGGGACTATGTGTGTGGTTTGTATCTTCAGGGTCTTGCACACAGTAGGGGCTCACTAAATACTTGTTGAAAACCTGCTCTCCCACTCATTCTGCAGAACAGTGAGCTGTGGAGATGTTTGAGCTCCATTTGACTCATGTCATTTAAAACATGTTTTAAACTACTTAAACTCTTAACAGCACACTCACATGTGCTTTATTCTACATGATAACAGGTGGGAGATTACTAGTTCTGTCAGGCTAACTTGTCCTTGTGTAGATCTTGAAATCAAGCAAGTGGCTGAAAGATTCTTACCATTTGCAACTGCTTATTTTCACTCTGCCTGTAACAACACACTAGAACCCTCAGAATCAAACACAAAGGCAGTTAAGATTGACGTAGCCTGGTGGATTAAGTGCCTGGACTTTAGAGTGAATCTGCTCCACTCCTATCTTACTCCCACCTTTTACTAGCTCTGTGACCTTGACCAAGGTCTGTAACCTCTCTGAGTCAGTATACTCATGTGTAACATGCAGGTCATAAGAGACTTGAGAGGAGTAAATGCAGTGTTGCAGAGTACATGACATACAGGATTCAGTGTTAGTAACTGCTGTTATTGTCATCGTCATTCTTGTTGTTTTATCCTTAATTTCAAATGTCAGGATTTCGAAGGGTTAAGGACTGCTTTATGTAAGTCTCACAAAAATGCCCTTTGCTTTAAAAAGAGGGAGTACAAAAAAGGCTAGTAATTTAGCATAGTTGCTCATAATCGTCACTGGGAAACCTTCGAATTGACTTTGACCTCTAGGACTAGGATCCTTGGGCTTACTAATATAGGCCTGTGTAGTCCTCTGATTTGTTCTGCCCATAGCTCTTACTGAAATTTGATCTGACATGGCCATAGAAATAACCCGTCTGTAAAACTTCCAGTAAAGGCTACTTCGTGTATTCATTCCACAGAAACTTCCGGCATGCTTATAATGAGCCTGGCGCTGTGATGAAAAGCTTTTTCCCCATTTGACTGAATCTTCTCGACAATTCTGGCAGGTGGGTACTGGTGTTGCCGTTTTTCCATGAGGCTTCAGGGTGTTAAGTAGCTTGTCAGGAACACGTTCTTTCTGATGTTGAGTTGTGATTCACACAGAAACAAGAGTTTCTCATTTTGCCTTGGCTGCCTACAAGCATCCCAGCATTGTACTATCTTCAGCTTTAGCCTTTTTCTGTATCATGTTTGTGCACCTCCTTGACACAGCCCTTCTGTTTTCCTTGTTTGTGTTATCTTTATTTCATTCTCTAGAATATGACTTATTCTAAGCCATCCAAAATTTGGCTTTTTGTTGAGTGAATGAAATATTATACATTTCATCTTAATATACATTTATTGCTGTCTCTGCATATGAAACTTAGAAAAGGAGGGTGGGTGGTGAAAAAAACTTTGGAAAAAAACAAAGTAGAATATTTGATTGTGAGACTTTGTAGGGTGGCAAAGGTAGAGAGCATTCAGGTGTGGTTTTTCTTTTAAGTTAAGAATCTGGTTGCTAACAGAAGTCAAATACTGTGCTGCTTTCACTTTTTTTTTTTTTTTTTTTTGAGTCAGGGTTCTCAGTCTGTCAGCCAGGCTGGAGTGCAGTGACATGATCATGGCTCACTGAAGCCTGGACCTCCTGGGCTCAGGTGATCCTTCCACCTCAACTTCCTGAGTTGCTGGGATTACAGGCATGTGCTACCACGCCTGGCTCATTTTTGGATTTTTTGTAGAGTTGTGATCTTGCTATGTTGCCTAGGCTAGTCTCAAAATCCTGGACTCAGGAGATTACCTGGGATTACAGGTGTGAGCCACTGCACCTAGCCTTTCTTTCACATTTTGATTTTAATCTCTTAAAATTATGAAAATGTATATTGCTAATGTGAGCTTTCTAATTATTTTCTTTATAGATGATGATGCTTGAATTGAACAATTAAGGTAAGATTTATGACCTATGTGATATGCTTTTCTTATTCAGATTTCTTTATAGAATTTAGCAGAATTACTAAGGTAATCTTTTAACCTTGGTGAGGATTATTGCCTTTGGGACAATCACTCCAAACTCTGGAGTATAAGAGACTTCACATTATATTTTTAGATAAATTCTGATAATAATATAGTAGGGTATTTTATTCATTTAACTTACATGAAAGAAATTTCAAAGAATTTTACTGTTTTTCGAGAAGAAAAGGAAATTTTTCTAATGCCCATAAGCTGATTGTGGTCATGTTAATGTATAAATTGAATGATACTGGCTTTTGTTAGATGTTAGAGGACAGTAAGATGGTCTTTGTAATTATTTATATCACCATGTATGTTTGTATGCAACTCTACATTTGGAATCAGAGAGGTGTTCATATATACATATATTAGTTATTTTAGCAAATGCCAATATAGTCCCAAATAGTAACATCTGGGAAGCCCCAAACTATAGATGAGAAATGTAAAAACTTGTACCCTATTTCCTGGTGGGTCCAGCATAGCCCAAACTTGTTAGGTCAGAATAATGACACAAACTAGGAAATCTCATATTACTATGAAAAAAGGAAAGAACTGTTAGTCCTGATAGGCCAGGCATGGTAGTTCATTCCTGTAATCCCAGCACTTTGGGAGACTGAGGCAGAAGGATCGCTTGAGCACAGGAGTTTGAGATCATCCTGGACAGCTTAGCGAGACCTCGTCTCTACAAAAAATTAGCCACATATGGTGGCATGTGCCTGTAGCTACTTTGGAGGCTTAGGTAGGAGAATTATTTGAGCCCAGGAGTTCTAGGTTGTGGTCATCTGTGATTGTGTCACTGCACTCCAACCTGGGTGACAGAGTGAGACCCCAACTCAAAAAAAAAAAAAAAAGGATCCCGATAAAAGTATAAATTACAAATCTCATGGAATTTCTAAAAATTAATTTGGTAGAGGTATGCAACTAGTAGTCTGGGTGGGAGTTGTTAGAGTGCATGATCTGGTTTATAATTTAAGTATTCTAGTTTCAGTGCGGTACAATAAAACTTTGGTAAGGCAATTCATTAGAGACTTATTAAAATACTAGAATGAATGATAGACTAGAATTATGCATGTCTGTTGCACTCTCGTAACACAACATGGAAATTGTGTGAAAGGAACACTGAAGGAGGCTGCTGGAGGAGGATTCCCAGTGGAGTTGATGGCCATGCTGAGCAGTTCTGAGGGTGCAGTGGTTCCTTGCAGAAGAGAGAGCAGTGTATGCCAGGGTGAAGGCAAGAGAGAGTGGGGTGTGCTGAGTGAGTGGCATCAATTTCAGTTCCATGTGACAGCGCATTTCAGAATGACTGAAGCAGAGTGTGAGCGGGGAGGCAGCCTGAGTGAGGCTGGCTATTAGCAGGCATAAGGTGTCTTGCCTTAGAAGTTGACCTTAGTCCCGGATCTCTGGGAAATGACCCAATGAAGAATTCCAAGGAGGGGGCATTAGATAGTTACTCCCCTTGGGTTGAAATAGTTGGTTTGCTTTCATGGTATTGTCAGTCTCTTTAAGTTGAAGTTGTTTAAGTAAGATTCCAAAGAATTAAACAAAGAAACAGATGTAGCATAATGTTACCTACATCAGGAAAGTAAGGGACTTGAGGGTGTTTCCATTTCCTCTCTAACATTAATTTAGTCTGGGCATTGAGCAGAGCCATATGTTGGAAATCAAAAAAGTAACAAAAGCTGTGCACCTTAACTGCCTTGCACTTTTGTTGGACAGTTTAAATTTTATCAGTTATAGTAGTAATTACTATGGTAGTAATCTAAAAGAACCAGTAAGAGGTAGGGACTAAGGTATGTCCCATCATTCTTTAATCATTTTTTAACCCTTTATGGATCACCTACCAGCAACTCAGCCACATTTTACGAAATACTGAAGAGAGTCACTTTATATTAAATACTATACCATTGGAACCAATTATTTTATTTTAATCATATTTGGCTTATAATGGAATTTTGGACACTGAGGAAGTTTATTTATGACAAAAGTTAAAATGTTATATCTTACATTTCTCTAATGTGAAACAGTCACTGGCATGCATTACAGGTTCATTGATACATGTTATGCAATAGCAATTTGTTTGATATATTCCATTTGGTGTTTTTCTATTTGAGCAGACAATGCAATCTTGTTTTCTTCCTCACACATTAATAATATGTAATTTATTGTCCAGTCTGTGCACTGCTCTAAAAGCATGTCACATTCTCTTTCTACGTAACGCCAGCTGATTTTTTTTTACGTATATCTCAGTATATATTCCATCTTTTTATTTACCTTCGTGCAATTTGGATGGAAAACTTCAAGGAAACATACATTTTTGAAAAATTTGTGCTGGCATAAGTTTGTCCTGTATAATCACCAGCAGACTCTTTATGTCCCCTAAGAGGGGACACCCAAGTAGTTTGCTAAATTTATGATGTCCCCTCAGCGGTGACATCCAAGTGCAAAGGGTTAATCATCATTCTTTAATTTTCCCATTTACTTTATTTCTCACTGTACAAACTACTACAGGTTTTTTCCAGAATAGAGCATGTAGAATTCTTACATGTACAGTAAGTGTTCAATTATATTAGGTCATATTTGCATATAACCAAGAGACAGCCAGATAATGTTTACTACAGTGACTTTACTAATTCATCCTAATCAATAGAACAATTATTGTGCATATCTTTATTACCTTCCCATTGAGGGATTCACAATACTTACTTTCATATTAGAGCTAATAGCTAGTTTTGCTCTAGAGCTATGTTGTCCAGTACACCTGTTGGCTCTTTAAAGATGCCTATTTAGTTAAAATTAAATAAAAATAAAAATTCAGTTCCTCACTCCCATCAGCCACATGTCAAGTACTCAAGAGCCACGTGTGGCTAACGGCTGCCACATTGGACATTTCCATCATTGTATACAATCCTGTTGGACAGGTTATCTTCTTATATACATTTTAAATTCTTAAAAACCATTTAATACTAAAATATTTACAGATTAAATGATATAGGGAGAGTGGGGAGTTATGGAGGAAACAGGATCTCCTTGTTTCAACTATAAGTTGACAATTGGTGAAGCTGGGTTTGGGTTCATTGTGTTATTCTCATTATTCAGAAATGTTGGGTATGTTTGAAATTTTCCATAATAAGTTAGAACAGAAGCCTTAGCTAGGAACAGTGCTCCCACCAGTGCTCAGAAGTAGCTGTCAGTGGGTATCTAAAATCTCACACCTCACAGGCTGGCTCTTGTAGTATAGGAAAGTTGTTAATCCTGCCCCAGGACTTCCACTAAAGAGCGTATAGAGCAAGTGGCATTTTTTAAAAAGGTTTATTTCATTCTACCTTAAAACACACAAGTAAGGGCTTAGACTTGCTTCTAAGCTGCCCAAATGAGTCTTACGGATAGAATATGCTAGATTATGATATTAAAGTAAATATTCTATTGCTCCTGGCATTAATTTTAGCAAACTCAGGATAGTGTTCCTAATGAAGAAAATAAAGTCCTTTTACTCAGTGATTGGTTGATTTTATTTCACAGGTAGATCAGTCCATTTCTGTCTCTTGGTGAACAGTACCTATATCTGAAGAGAGAAAGGGTGGGGGGAGGGGAGGAGGAGTAGCAGAGAAAGTCACTGGTATGAGAAAAGCCATTAGTAAACATGTCACTGTGTACCAAAGGGAAATTGTTAAAAGAAACTTGTGGACTTCGGTTTCTTACTGCATCTTTAACAAATGGTGAAGGGGCTTATTGTGAGCAGAGAGGGGCTTATTATATGATGGTTCAGAGCAAGGTTTTTGGGCTCAGACTTGGGTTTGAGTGTCAGCTTCACAGTCAGCTGTGATCTAAGAAACAGAAGAGTGAGACCTTTCCTGCTGTTTTAGAGAATAATGGTAGAACAGTGGCCGGCACACAGTTACGTTCTCAGTAAATGACAATTCTTAAGAATTGTATTCCCTTTGCAAAAAGGAATTGGGGCTATGCATTTATTTAAAGGCTGATATTCATAGAATCACGTAGAGGAGTGTGCGGGTATAAAGGAATGTAATAGTACCTTTTTATTTTACAGGGTTCTGAAGTCAAAGCTTTTGAGATTAATAATGGCAGGAAAATCATCACTTTTTAAAGTAATTCTCCTTGGAGATGGTGGAGTTGGAAAGAGTTCCCTTATGAACAGATATGTAACTAATAAGTTTGATACCCAACTCTTCCATACAATAGGTGTGGAATTTTTAAATAAAGATTTGGAGGTAGATGGACATTTTGTTACCATGCAGATTTGGGACACAGCTGGTCAAGAGCGATTCCGAAGCCTGAGGACACCATTTTACAGAGGTTCTGACTGTTGCCTGCTTACTTTTAGTGTCGATGATTCACAAAGCTTCCAGAACTTGAGTAACTGGAAGAAAGAGTTCATATATTATGCAGATGTGAAAGAGCCTGAAAGCTTTCCTTTCGTGATTTTGGGTAACAAGATTGACATAAGTGAACGGCAGGTGTCTACAGAAGAAGCCCAAGCTTGGTGCAGGGACAACGGCGACTACCCTTACTTTGAAACAAGTGCAAAAGATGCCACGAATGTTGCAGCAGCCTTTGAGGAAGCGGTTCGAAGAGTTCTTGCTACCGAGGATAGGTCAGATCACTTGATTCAGACAGACACGGTCAATCTTCACCGAAAGCCCAAGCCTAGCTCATCTTGTTGTTGATTGTTAGACATTGTCGATGCGTTCTAACCAACTCACATGTATACATAAACATGGGGATGGAGAAGACAATTAGCACTTGCAGCAGTATATCATCTACTAATACAATTAAACTAATGTATATTGCTGCTTCATTAGTTGGTGGGAGAAGGGACACATCCACTCACAAAGGAATCTATTTACTCAACAATGGCACCTTACATTTATCAGTTGTAATGGTTGTCTAATCCTATTTCTTTAATTTAAATATGTAAGTTACACAGCTAATAAAGAAGATGACCAAGACTTTAATTGTAATTAAAACAAAAAACTTGACTATTCTAGAAGTTATACTTGGATTTTTTTTCCTGGAAAAATGGAGAACTACTTTTTATATGTGTATGTTTTTATGTAATTAGCATTGTATTCTTGGTTCAAGGGAAAAATTTCCTAAAGCAATAATGTTAGATATTAAAGATTAAAATCTAATGCATTTACAACGTATTGTTATTTACTTCATTCTCTTCAAAATGATTTAACTGTTCATATTTTCATTCTACATATTATTAGAATAGATCTCATTAGTAATTGATCTCACTCATGTGCCACACATGCACCCTTATGCCCAAGACAGAAGCTAAATGTACCACTCTAAGAGGAAATGCTAAGAAGGACTGTACTTTCTAAGAGGGTAAATGAAAACATCTTTATTTGGTCATATATTTATTAAGCATCTTCCCTATCACTGAACATTGGTGATTTGCTCACAAAGGGATATTTGTTCTAAAGAGTCTGGTCATTGCAGACTTGATAAAGCAAATTGTGGTCTTTTGTGGTCCAGTTCATATGCTGTGCCATTGACAGTCCAATTCTATAGAGGCAAACCAAAGCGTAGACTCAGTTACTGTGGACAAGACCCTCATCTGTGGTGCAATGGGGTTTTCAAACGACAGTGAGGGGAACTGGTTGTCATGGAGGGGTTTTGAAAAATCAGAATGACATATTTCTCTCCCTGGCCCCACCCAGTGAGAACCACCTAAAAAAAATTATAGTAACCTAAGCTTTTGAAAGTCTAATTTTCCTAACATAAGGGTCAATTTTGGCATGTGGAAACACTTTACAGAAAAAAAACACTTTACAGAAGATTGGGGAGAACAAAATAGGTGGCAACTGTGGCAGCAGGTGTGGTGAGAAACAGCTGCCAAGCCTCCAGGAAGAAAACGGAGAACTGTAGCTCATGCTTCACAGTTCAGGGAAGGAGGAGGGGCCTGAAGGTACAGGAGTTGCTCACCATATGGTGCTTCTGTCATGATGGGCATACATCCAGCTAGGTTCAAGCTGTCCGTAAGTGGAAAGCCTTTTGAGAAAGAGTTCAGTTTGAAGAAAAAGCCGAACTACTGAACTTGGAGAATAAACAAGCGTGCACTTGACAACTGATATAGCAATGACTGTGTTGCATGAAAGATGAAAAGTTACAATTCTCAGTGGACTAAATGTTACTTTACCTTTGTGAAAAAATCCCTAGTTGAAGCAAAAAACATTCCAAATGTTCCTTGTCTTAAAAGAAAACCTTGCTTTTAAATTTCTCTACATATGTTTTCACTTTATTATTGTGACACCACAATGCAGGTTCTCTCACAGTATAGGTATCTTGTGGGGCAGCAAAGTGTTAAGTACAAAAACGTGCCTGCGTGGTTCCCATTGAAAGGTGGGTACCAGAGTCAGTGTTTTCTGGGACTCTGTCACAAAGTGTTGAAGTGATGAAAAGTTAAGGAGCTCTGGTGTAGCATGGCAGAGATTAAGAGTATGTCCAGGGGAAACGGATGTTAATTGAAGCATCCTGGGGAATTTCTGGCTATAGAAAGAGGACAGAACTGAATTTGTGCATTTTGCATAGATCACTTTTTTTTGAGTTGCAGTCTCACTCTGACACCCAGACTGTAGTCTCGTGGCACGCTGCTCATGGTCACCGCAGCCTCGACCTGCTAGGCTCAGGCGATCCTTCCGCCTCAGCCTTCCAGGTAGCTGGAACCACAGGCATGTACCACAACACCCGGCTAATTTTTTTATTTATTGTAGAGATGAGGTCTCGAACCCCTGAGCTCAGGCAATCCTTTTGCCTCCACCTCCCGTAGTGCTGGGATTACAAGCTTGAGCCACCACGTCTGGCTTAGATCACTTTTAGAGCACTAACATAGATAACCAACTCAGTGCTGATACACATGTGCTTGTTGGAGCCCGATTTTCTTAAAGACTTTTCACCCCATTGCTCTCATGTTCTAGAACCTTCAAGGGACATTGTCTGCTAGGTCCAAGCTTTGCCACCTTTCCTTTCCTAATGATCAGCCCCTGGCTTTCCCAATGCCAGTCCTGGACCTGGCCTATCAGCTGTCAGTCCTACCCATGTACCCTGTGCTCTTCTCCACACCTTCATGCCTGCAGTGCTTTCCTTTGCAGCCCAGCTCAGAGGTCCCACTCATTGCTTCAATTATTGCTCCTTCAAAGATGCAGTTACATGGGAAATTTAGCATTTACCTTTAATAAGTACATTACTAGTTCTTATCTCACCCTCACAAGCCTGGAAAAAAGGATGTTATGGGAGGGTACCACTGTTATGCTACTGGGACAGGGCCTGAACCCAAGTCTTATCACTGCTACGACTTCCTCCACTACTCCTGGTTGGCTTGCATTATAAGCTCGTGGAAGGTGGGGCAAACTATATACAATCAATACATGTTTAGGTCTTTCCTAGTAGCATGGCTGAAAGTACTCCTAGATTTCCATATGCGTGTGTACTTTTTTCTTCTCCCAAAGGTCTGGTGCCTAGTCAATCTGAGCTCTATATAACGGGTTGAGATAATCATATTGGTTTGCAGACTCTTAATGAGGGAAGTAGGACTAAAATGGTGGTGATGGTGGTGGTGGTGGTGGAGGTCAGCACTTTAGAATTGGGTATTAAACAACTACAATCTTGGACAAGCATCTTTATTTAAGAAAGCAAATAAATAGGGTAGAAAATGATGGTAGTAACTTCATACAAGGATACAAGACCAAACTTAGAGAATTCTTTGTTTAAAAGTTATTCAGAATGGAACAAAATTCTTCACATGCTCACAATAAGCACAGAAAGTATCTGGTAATATTACTTGCCTTTCAATGGACACGTACTGTTTTACAGTAAGATCACACACTCACTATAGTACCAAAGAGACTGCTCCCAACTCCCTGTGGTGTATAGCCCAAAAGGCTAAGAGTACAAATGTTAGCGGAATCCAAGCTTTTCTTTGACAACAATTCTAAAATTGCCTTACAACATTTTACAAGTACAGATATCAATAGGTTCACTTAATCTTAGTTTACTTTCTGAGAGAAAAATAAAAGAACATAAAGTGACAGAAGCAACACATTCCACTGTGGCCCGTAACTGGACCCAGCCTCCCACTTTACAAAAATGGATCCAGGATTTAAAATTACAACAGGATCACTATTCCCAGCCTCTGACAGAAGTAGGCACATGACACCATGACACTTGGCACTGCAAAAGTTTTTCTTCGGCTTCTTGGGTAGTGCGGTGTATACTGCCTATAAATTTTTATAACATCTCTAAATGTATAAATAAATCAATGTATATGCTACCCATTCCATCCCCTACTGTAAAATCTTTTGTTTTAAATCTGTCTACCAAATCTTGACTATGACATGTTTTGAGGTTGTTATATCATGGGATCAAGTTATCTGAATTAGGAAAGTCAAATGCTTTTTCTCAATTTTTAAAATCAAAATACTTAAATTATTGATGAAGAATTCTTTATAAATAACAGTGTTCACAAGCAAATACTGATCTGTTGACAAGTGACATGAAACGGAATGTACTTTTTTAATATAAAAGGAATTTCATTACGTTTAGATAAATTGAGATTACGATTACGTTTTCCAAGCTATTAATCAAGTTACTTACAATGTATACATTCCTGAGTATACCCCATTGTGGTGACATCATTTATTTCAGATTTTCTCCACATTCAGCTTAAAAGGTGTTTCTTCCCAAGAAACTGAACTTTTCTGTCAAACGCGCTTGATCGAATAGGAGAATTGGGTTCATAAAATGGATTCATTGCAAACTAGGAAAAAAGAAGGTATCAGTGAGCTTGTCAAAGCAAAAAGGCTGACAAATCATAGGTTTCTAAAAGAAAATTATTTTAAAATTTTAAAATAAAAATCATCAAAGATCCAAAAGTCTGAAGACATTTTTAAGTTTCATTGAAAACACTGCATTGTTAAATATTAAGATCACCTTAAGAAAATTTTATTTTGGTGTTTTGGTTTTGAAAAGTACCTGTGGCAAAACTAATGACAGTATGATACATGTTTCTTGTTAAGTTAAATTAACTTTTGGGATTCATCCTGTGTATGAAAGACTCACATCCATTATAAATAAATGGATTAACCTGTAAGGCCTTTTGGCTACATAAAACAAAGAATCTGCCATATGCTCAGAGTTCAGAAAAAGTTACAGTGAAATTAAAAGTTACTCTTGTGTGGTAACTTTTAAACAATCAGATTTTTAATACTCTTTTTTAACACAGAGCTCCATGGTCAGCTTTTCAGCTAAAGTAATAAGTGTATCAAAACATGAGAAAATATTGAATGGAATCACTAATGAGGAAAGGCTTTACTGATTTTTACACCTTAATCACTTGATATTG
Organism: Cephalopachus bancanus; assembly: GCA_027257055.1. NCBI lineage: Eukaryota > Metazoa > Chordata > Mammalia > Primates > Tarsiidae > Cephalopachus > Cephalopachus bancanus. Next base: position 464,041 of record JAPVLO010000691.1, read on the forward strand.
TACATCTTTATAAGAGGACTAAATACTATTTGCTACCTCTGATTAGGAATATTGTTAAATTTTATTACTGTGCTGACACACAAGAAATCCTGTCCAAATATAGAACATAAATTAATAACATACTGTTGTTAGCACCACTGTTTAAGCATGACATCCTATTGCTATTTTATCTTTCAATTGAATATCAAGAAATGCAGGTGTCACCATTCTTAAATGACTATTTGATAATACAAGAACCACTTCCTGTTAGTTTCTGATCTCTCTTCAGCGCACTATAACTTATTGTAAAACAGATGGAAACATTATGAAGCAATTTCCCTTATGTAGGCTGCTTCCTTGCTGTCTTTAGAATTTCCTAATATAATCAACTATATGCACTGAAAGGGGAAGAGTGAAACTGACCTTCACAATCATTTAAAAATAACTACCACGAGTTGTTCTCCTAAATACATATTAACTTGGCTGTGAAGACTTGCCTGCTGAGGAAGTTGTCAGACACAGTTCTGATAGGAAAACGGGGAAAAATAGTCTGAAAGGAAACTGCAACACAAAGGATTTACTTCAGCAGGCCAGTCTCCTGTCAAAGTTAGAATCCTTTTTATAATCAGATTTTTAAAATTATAGAACATTCCATACCTTTATATATAACTCATACACATCAGTAAAGAAGTTCTTTATCCCATCTTCTTGTCTTATGTCATGAAGCATAATAAATCGCATATGTGAAATAATTAAGGTGTAATCTTTCTTAGAAGTGAAAAACAAAAAGCAATTCATTGGTAGAATCTTCAAATTAGTCACATACAGTATATTTTGTGATGCAAAAGTTGAATACATAAACTAGGTTTCAAGTTAGCTTAGTTTTATCTTAACATGACCTTTTAAGTTAAAAATAACTATAAAGTCACCTTTGATAGGGTTCAGATAAACTTTAGTTTTACACATGAGATTTACTTTTAAAATTAGCTGTTAAACAAAATGTGCCCCCCCGAAAAAAAAGTAGCCCCATAAATGGAAATGTCGATTTTGACCTGACTCTGAAATCTATAGACTTAAAAGCCTCACATCTAGGTTCCCTGTTTTTCTAGTGAGTAACCCGCTCTTTAGCTAGGTATCTTTACTAAAAAGGTAAGGATATGCCCTGCAGTGACAAATGCTGACACAAACCACTCGTTGAACTTGTCCACGGTTTTCAAGTACATGTTGTTTGACAGCCACATGTTCTCGTCTACGAGGTCGAGAGCAGCATGAGCTATGAACTGGTTCAGATGACGATGGTCATCCTAGATGACAGTGTGAGTAGCAATAGATTAACATTTCCATATGGCACCAAGAATGCCGACATTTCATTCTATAAATTCTGTAGATGGTTTTCTTGTGCGGATATAACACTGTCTCCTTTTACTTCCTTTATTGTTGTCATGAGACTTATAAAAGATCTTGTATTGTCACATAATATTCTATTTTTCAATTTGATATCTAAATCTCAACAAAAAGGAACAGAAACAGCCAATTACTTAAGTGAAATGATGATTTATATAAAATTATTTTTATTGAGTCATATTTTTCTAGATTTTTTTTAATGTTGCAAGAAGGAAGTTATCAAATTCTATAAACATTTAAGCTTGTGAAAAAAAGATACTATGTTTAAAAAACAACAATGTAGATCCTGCTTTTAAGAAGCTCACACCTTAGACGAGAAGGTGACACACACATACAATATATAAAAGGGGATGTGACTGAAGGAAAGCCCTTGAGGTAGGCGGGGACTAAGGAGGTCATGAGAGAGCTATGGAGAGAGCTGTAGAGAAGTGCTGTTGCACTGGGCCTTGAGGTCTGGGTTTCTTCCTACACAGCACCAGGAAAGAAGAAGAGACAGCTGAGGTGGCACTTGTAATGGCCTGCCAAAGGTAGCTTTCAGGTAGAGGGAGCTTAAATGGCAAGTGTACCTCAGACTGGCAAGAGGCCATGCTTAGCACCAGCTGTGAGCAGTCACCTATGTCAATAGCAGGAGCTGCTCCTGTCAGTTGGGGATATTATTTACATGGGCTGAAATGGCTTAACTAGAGAGAAGGTGTGACTGTACCATCATAATGTGAAAAGGAAATTCACAACTTGGAATTAAGTCTTACTCTAATATAATTTTGTCCTTCAAAATACATTTTTCAAAGAATATTTCTGTTATGGGTTGAGTGAACCCTCCCCATAATTCCTATGGGAAATCCTAAGCCCCAGTACCTCAGAAATGTGGCCTTATTTGGAAAAAGGGTCGTTGCAAATGTGGTTTTTTAAGATGAGGTCATACTGGAGTAGGGTGGGCCCTTAATCCAATATGACTGGTGTATTTATAAAAAGGGAACATATGGAGACAGATACACAGAGAAAATGCCACGTGAAGACTGGAGTTACTCTGCCACAAGCCAAAGAACTTCCAGAAGCTGGGCAAGAGGCCCGGAAAGATCCTTCCCTAGCACCTTCAGAGGAAGCATGGCCCTGCCCCACACCTTGATTTCAGACTTCTGGACCCCAGAACTGTGAGGTATTTATTTCTGCTGTCCTAAACAACTCAGTTTTTTGATACTTTGTTATGACAGCCACAGGAAACTACTAGGGCCTCCTTGCAGAGGTTGTTCCAATGACGGCTGGAAGAAGGCTGCCAGTTGCCCTGGAATCCTTCACACAGCTAAAGTATGTTTACCTCACTCACGTTGCCATGACAAAGCTAAGTGACTCCTTAGAGAAATGGATGTACTTTGTGTCTGGCTCACAACAGCATTTTCCATTACCTTACACTGATGATCAATCTCGAGAGATCAGATCAAACTACAGAAATGCTTTACGAAGGTGAAAGACAGCAGGAGAAAGAACTAAGATTAAGTCATGCAACATGTGTTTTAATTTTAATATGTGCTGCTCTGTCTGCCACAAGGCCAGTGGAGTGCACAGAAACTATATAGAAGTAGCTGTGTCTCACAATATAACTATTGCTACAGATACCTCAAAGCAAAGTTTTAATGAACAGTGTTCTCATAAGAATGTAGGAAAATAATGTAACACCACCACCTGATAGATAATACCTTAAGCAAATTTCTATCATATTTTGGTGGTCAAGATTTGAATTGTTGAAAAGCATGATACACTGAACATTATACATTACAATTGTCTTAAAGGATATTAAAGCCTGTCTTTGGAGGTTGGGAGAAACACAGCATAGTTGTCAGCAATTTATTAGGAACACAGACTAATACAAAAAGATAGAAGGGACCAGGCTCTCCTCATCTATGGGTCTCTTTACTCTGAGTGGCAGCATGTTCTTGAGCCAAGGTTAGTTTTTGGAACCATTTTTTGGCCAGAAAGTCGGGTGGCATCACCTCTGGGGCTGATTCTGAGTTTCCTGCTTGCGGCCAGGGTGTCACTGTGGAGTAGAGCATGCAGGCACCACCCTGCCAGGAAGTGCTGCAGACCTATGGCAGGAGAATATGGAAGCAAGGATCTCTCTTGACTTAGTATGTCCTAATGAAGAATGTGATTCACTGAAACAGAATGGACTTTCATGGCATTTCAAGGCATAATAACTGTTCCTCCAGACCCACTACAAGTGGGCTATGTTTCTATGTGCTTAAGAGCAGCACTTCCTGGTAGGTGTGACACAGTGAACTGAATATCATGGGAAAGAGACAAGAGCATTGTGCTAGTCTGTGCTAAGTAGGTGTGTGCTGAATTAAAGGATGAATAAACAAATCCAAGGACATTCCCTGACTGGCTTCTATCAGTCTGTGGAACTCCAAGCCTCATTTAATTGTGGTGGATTTCAGTTACCTCATTGGTTCAGATCTCTTCCAGTGCTAATATTATATTTTATCATAACAATAGCACAAAAAATCTTACAGAATTTAAGGTCCCATACGCACTTTGGATTCTGCTTTCCCAGCTGGCAAAAACTCCATTTCAAAAACTGGATTATCATGATGGCCAACAATTACAAAGTAGAAGCTTCCAGACATTGTCTTCAATATATGGCTCCTAATCAAATTTAAAAAAAGCATATTTTTAGTACTCAACACTGAAATTCAGAAATTACTAACAAGAAGTCTAGAATTTTTTCTTAAATCTGACATTGTGGAGGAGGATATCACTAAGTTTGGCACACTTTCCAATATACTACCATAGACATATGGCTTTTTGCCTAAACAACTTATATATCTGTGATATGTCCTGTAGAATCCAATGCACTATATTTTCATAAGGAAAATGGAGGACCTCTAATATAGAATTATGAAGACAACATTCTGATGTTCTAAAAGTGTGGAACATTCAGCTCAAGGGTTCCCAAGTGTCTGATGGAATAAGCTGGGCCTCACTTGGATACTTCAATTAGCACCAGCACTGACACCTGGAAGGATCAATAGAGGGTGCCAGTAAGGACAATAGAGAGTAGTAGAAAAACAAAGGAACTAATTAGCCAGCCTTAGAATTTTCCAGGAGGCATCCTTCAGAGGAAGCTATACAACTCTACCCCTTGTCATTTACACAGAAAAGATACTACATCATTTATCCGTAGACTATGAGTGCTGTATTTGTCTTCTTCCTATCCGAAGTATGTGCTACAAATATAAGTCTCTGCAAAAGCAAGAGGCTATGATATGCCTCTTCATGCACCAATTTATAAAGGAAGAAAGTTTTGTATTCTAGAAAAGATAGAAGAAATAATCCCCAAAGGAAGGTATTCTGAGGCACCGAGATCTTAGAACTAAGATTAACAGGTTGGCTAAAGAAATAAAACTGAGAAACTGGGGAGGGGGAGGGAAATATCCGTTATTCCATGGCTTTTAATATAGATAATTGAAATCTAGATAAGTGATGGGTGAGTTGTGTGTATGTGTGTGGGGGTGGGTTTAGCCCATGGTAACCCCACATTTTTAGCACAAAGGCTTTGGAGTCAGACAAAGCTAGGTTCAAGTCCAGCACTGCCACTTACTGGCAGTGTGACCACAGGCAGTCCTTAACCTCCCAATGTTGATTTTCTCATCTGTGAAATAATGATAACACTGTAGCTACCTTATGGCACACTTATAAGCATTTCACTATCTAATGCATGTAAAGTGCCTCGCTCAGTATCTGACTCACAGTTAAGCCGAGTTCAATAAATGTTACCAAGAATAACATGGAAGACCACAGCACATTGGCATTTAGTGACTGGTAACTTCTCAACATGAGGTAGAAATCTAGTTAACTGGAAATGTACAGTCAGTCTTCTGGAAAATACACCTGAGGTGTGTGAGAACTCAAGACTCATCACACCTCACTGGGCCTTCTGCTGATTCATATTAGAACATGCAATGAAATCAGGAAAAATCCGAAATGTATTTACTAATGAATGATACATTTTGTAAAGGCAATCAGGGCACAGCTGGCACTTTTAACTCTTGAGCTGGAAGGCTATGGTGTCGTGGAAGAAGGGGAAGATAGGAGACTATTTTGGCATGACAAAGTAGGATTTATAATGTTATTTGGGAACCTGACCCGCACATTACGTGGCCCGGTGGTGTCCAGGGCGCTCAGCTGCAGGCAGCCGGGCATGGACCCTCAAGCCGCCGGGGCCCAGGCGCTGGGGGCCACGGAGCCACCTCGGGGCCCGCCACAGCCATGTGCACAGGAGGTGCCCCCTGGCCTGGAAGCTTGCTTTGCCACAGCTGACCCCCTGGCCAGGAGAAAAAGACTAAGAAGGCCACAGATCGACTAGCCAGTGGAGCGCAGGGCATCCCTAATGACAGTACCACCAATGCTAAGGGCGCCCATGCTGGAGAGGAAGGTTTTGCTGTGGAAGATGAGGATTCTGATGGGAGGTGAATACCTGGGAGCTATTAGAAGGGACAGATTGTCCATCCAAGGAACAGACTGGTGATCTTTTTCATGAGGACTGGGACTTGGAGTTGAAAGCAGATCAAGGGAATCCATACGATGCTGATGACATCCAGGAGAGCATTTCTCAATAGTTCAGACCCTGGGTGTGCTGTGCCCCACAAGGAGACATGATCTATGACCCCAGTTGGCACCATTTGCCTCCACTGATACCCCATTATTCCAAGATGCTCTTTGAAACTGATGTTTCAAAAAAACTGATGTTAAATATGGCCCCACTGTACTCCCATTTCTGTTGTTGTTGTTTTTAATGGGCTCCTCCTTGGAACATGTGAGTGTTCATGTCTTTGTCAAGAGGAGTTGTGTTCTTTATAAATAAAGGTAGAAAAATCAAAATAAATAAATAAAATAAAATGTTATTTGGTGGGGAAGTGGGGGCATACTACAGCCTGCAGGCAAATCTAGCCTTGTGTCTTTACTTCTGCCTAAGGCTGCTTTCACCCTTCAATGGCAAAGCTGAGCAGTTCCAACAGAGACCATCTAGCCCACAAAGCCAAAAGTATTTACTATCTGGTCCTTTACAGAAAAAGTCTGCCCCTGTTTGGGGGAAGGATGAGAAAAAAGTCCAAATAGTTAAAGTGGGTAACAAAGACAAGCAGGAATGATACAAAAGCTATGCAACACTAGGAGAATTGGCAATAATTCTCCAGCTAAAATGAGGGGAAAAGGGATGAGGACTTGAAATTTGAACAAAGTAAACAATGATATCATGAATTCTTGCTGGACTAGATTTCAGAGCTGGAGTTTGCCAAGGGAAGGGCTTATTTTCTTCAGCACAAACATTTAAGCAACAGAAAAGAAAGGAGCTGCATTCCTTATATGAATAAGGAAAATATCCTACATCCCCCTGACACTCACCCCTACATGGAAATTCATGAAATGGGCAAGCAGCATAGTGCTAAGTACAGCAGGAAGACAAACGGGGAACTGAAAGAACAACTGCTAAAGGGTGCTGCTGTAAATAGCCCAGCTGGGCAGAAAATGAGACAGAGCTTTCTTTACCTTCTGTCCTTGACTTGAGCTGTCAATAATTTGATTTTATAAATAGCTGAAGAAGCAAGAAGGGCTGTAACTCTTAATTCAATTCTGCTAAGGAAAAACTGAAAGGTGAAGTGGAAGAACCGAAAACCCTGGGGGAAAATGACTCTATTATCTCAGGAAGGGAACCGCTGCAATCACTTAGCAAATACTTAAAGGTATCAGGAAAAGGTGAGACACGGTTTAGAATTCTATAGAACTTTCCATGAGGATGGAAATGTTCTACACCTGTGCTGTCCGATATGGGAGCCAGTGAGCATTTGAAATGTGGCTAGTGTTACTACAGAACTGAGTTTTTATTTTTAATTTAAATGTACATAGCTACACGTGGCTAGTGGTTACAGTACTGGACAGCACAGCTCTAGAACAGCGATTCCAAACTCTTTTTGTAAGAGTTTTGAGACCTCCTCCACAAAACAAGTATTATTTAGAATTCCAATACATAATACAAATAAAGCAAATGCTGTGGTGGAAGTGCCTGTGTTAGCAGAGTGTGTATGTGTCTGCTCAATATTCCCATTATCTTAAACAGGGGCCCTTGAAGCATTTCCAAGGAAGGCTTGTCCTAGAGGTGTTAAGGAGGCAGCTACACAGAATTTGGGAATAGAATAAGCTGGGTAATGGAGGACAAGAGAAGAATCTAGGATGGTTCCCAAACGTCCAGCTGAGGTGAGCAAGCAGATGTCCACATCCTAATCTCTGGAACCTGTGAATGTTAGAGCTCACAGCAGAGGAATGAAGGCTACTCATCAGCTTACCTTAAGAGAGGAAGAATAGTCTGGACCATCTAGGTGGGTCCAATGTAATTACAAGGATCATTAAAAGTAGAAGAGGGAGCCGGGCTCGGTGGCTCAGCCTGTAATCCCGTGCCTTTGGGAGGCTGAGGTGAGTGGATTGCCTGAGCCCGCGGATTCGAGACCCGCCTGGGCAGCGAGACCTCATCTCTACAATAAATCAAAAAATCAGCCAGGCGTGGTAGCACATGCCTGTAATTCCAGCTACTCGGAAGGCTGAGGCGGAAGGATCGCCGGAGCCCAGCAGGTCGAGGCTGCCGTGGCCGGGAGCGGCCACTGCACTCCAGTCTGGGTGACAGAGTGAGACTCCAACTCAAAAAAAAAAAAAAAAAGTAGAAGAGGGAAGCAAAAGAGGAAAGTCAGGGGAAGTGTAACTACCAAAGAATGGTCACAATTCACGTTGACGGCTCTGAAAGTGAAAGAAGGATCCGCAGCCAAGGAATGTAGGAGACCTCAGGAAGCTGGAAAGCACAAGGAAACAGATTCTCCCCTAGAGTCTTTAAAAGCAATGCAGCCCTCCAGACACTGCTTTTAGCCCAGTGAGACCTGTATGGGACTTCTGTGCTACAAAAATGTAAAATAACAAATGTGTATTGTGTCAAGCCAGTTAACTTGTAACAATTTGTTACAGCAGCAGTTAGAAACTAACACGCATGTCAAAGCTGAAAAACCTGCCAGTTTGAGAGAAAAGGAAGGAAATACTCAAGGAGGGGTCAGCAAATGAGTAGAAGGTGCATTCTACAAGGAGAATGGAGACAAAAGGGAGTTCGGTTGCATGGGGTACAGGTTTCAAAGCACTGTGGAAAAGGTGGAGCAGGGAGGCAACAATGCATCAAAGTGAAGGTGTCTGCAGCAATACAGAGATGATAGTGTGTGAAAAAACAGGGGCTGTGCTTTTTTCCAGTGTGTATCCCCAACACCAAACACAGAGCCCGGTACACAATAAGCACTAAATGCTTACAGAGTGGAACTGGGGGCGGGGGCTGGAGGTTGGACAGTGTTGTCAGATGATCCTGGAATGCAAGAATGAGAGACATGGTGGGATTTCTGTGTTAAGTGGCCTCAACACTGCAAAAAGCCTTCTGGAAGCTCCACTGCTGAGGCCCTTCACAAAGTATATGTTCAGGTGGTCAGCAACGCCTTTGTAAAAAGTTGCTGAAGTTTGTTAAGGTACCTATGAAAAAATATTCCATGACAAGAAACTGGACTTGATGACTAGGGCAACTTGGACTTCTCTTGAGAGGAAGACGACTAAAGAAATCAACTTGGTGATATGAGGAACTCTCTAACTACCTTAAAGAGGACACAATCAAGATGTAAGGAGGAGGACACTCACTAGTAACAGACATAACAACGGAACCAGAAATCTGTGAGCCAGCATCAGAGGGGCAAGAATTTGCAGTGAGCTGAAATGTGTGAAATACGTTAAGAAAAATGAAAGTCTTTTTAGGCTATGATTGGGGAGGAAAATTGGGGAGAAAGGTTAACAGCTTCAAGAACTTGATACACACTAAAATAACAGAGAAGGCAGAGCTGCCTAACTTCCATTTTCTCTGTTAAAGAGAATGACTTTCAAACAGTGAGTGTGGAAGAAATAAGGTTAGGCAGGCCATGCACCTCAAGATAGGTCAACAAGAAAACAGACATTTCAATAAATCCAAGTCTTCAGGTCCTGGAAAATTACATATCTTGGAAAAACAAATGTGATTGTGTAACTAATGATTAGTGACATTTGAGAAATTGCAATAAAAGTGTCATACATCACAGATAGGTTCAATGTTATTCCTATTTTCAGAAACAGGAAGGTGGCTTATCTCCTAGTCTGTAACAGGGTGAAGTCAAAGAAACTAAAACTCCAACAGAAATATGTACTAAGCAACTGTTTTCGGTCAGACACTGCTACACACATTAACTCATTTAATGTGACCATTCCTTGACATTCATTCAGATACTCTCAGTAGTACTGAGAAGTGACATTTCTGTTTTGAAAAGGACATATAGTGGTAGATAGAGATGGTGGTCTCACTATGTTGCCCAGGCTGGTCTCGAACACCTGGGTTCAAGCGATCCTCCAACCTCGGCCTCCCAAAGTGCTGGGGTTAAAGGCCTGAGCAACCGCACTGGCACAAAACACTTAAGATGATTCCCTGGCCAGGCGCTGTGGCTCAGGCCTGTAATCACAGCACTCTGGGACGCTGAGGCGGGAGGATTACTTGAGCCCAAGAGTTCGAGACCAGCCTGGGCAACATCACATGATGTAAGCATCCTGGGGACCAGCTCGCCTTACTTCACAGCACACAAGGATGGGACTCGGAAAAGCTGAGCTCTGTGGGCCTCGGCGAGGAGCGACTTTGCGTCCAGAGGACGCCCGACGGTGCACGGAGGCAACTAGTTGTCACACCTGGCGAGGGGAGCTACTGGCGCTCAGCAGTAGAGGACACAATGCGCAGGACAGTCCCCACGACAAAGAACCTTCCGGCTCCAAAGGAAGCCCCGGCTGAGCTGAATCACCCAGTGACGGCGACAGAAGCAAAGCCCCGAGAGGGCGGACGTGAGCAGGTCGAAAGGCGATGTGGAACAGCCGGTCCGACCTCAGGCCAGGGTGGGGTGGAGGTACCAGGGCAACATTCGCGTCACTCAGGGCCCCTGGGACGTCCCCAGGGACTCGGAGCACCCCCATCCCCCCTCAACCCCCACTCACTTCATCCCCTACCTGCTTCGAGATGCGGACAACGTAAGCGAACAGCCAACTCCCGGGGCGGAGACTCGCGCTCGGCAGCTTTCGGCCGGACTCCTGGAGCAGATCTCGCGAGACCCCGCAGATGCGCTCTTGCGAGATGTGGAGGAAACTTCCGGTCGCCGCTGCGCAGCCGTGCTCATGCGCCATAGCGCTTCAGAGCAGGGCTTACATTGTATCCGCTCAAGTTACTGTTACTTCTTTGTGTTTGCCCGTTCTCTTTGATTGCTCTGTGTCCAATCGCTACTCATTGTTTAAAGTCTAACTAAGTCACTCCTCCTCCACAGTTATTTCCAACGAAAACCTACAGCAAGCCCCCGAGAGGGCAGACATTTGCAGGTCGAAAGGCAGTGTGGAGGTACAGGGTAGAGGATGAGCTCCGAGGGGTGAAAACTCGCGGTCCTGCCTTGCCGCCTCCTGCCACCTTTGAGTCGTGCCTGGGTCACGGCTCCTTTCACTTCTGGGAGCCACGGAGAAGAGAAGTCCGCCTGATTGCTTGAGTTCCTAGTTGGGACTGCGAGACAACGATTCCCTGAGGCAGAGGCAGGGCTCTGAGGGCAGACATTTCCCCTTGTCTTGGGCCTACAGCCCGGGCTGGGCCTGGAACTCAGGCCACGGCGGGGTTAGCGAGGCGGGCTCGGGAAGAAGCTGACACCTGATGACGGCTCAGGTAGATACACCTGCCCCTCCTTGAGGACAGGCGGAAATGAAGTCTTGTTTGTCTTCGTTAAAGCTCCGTTCCCCGCTGAATCTCTTAGGAATTCCCCGGAGGCTTCTGGACTGTTGTCAGAAATCCACGTTCCCCCCGCCCGCCTGGTAACCTGTAACCGTTTTGTCTTTCAGTCCACCATGCTCCCCAAGGCTGATGTGTTGAGTCAAGATGAACTACGCAAAAAGCTATACCAGACGTTTAAGGATCGGGGCATACTGGACACACTCAAGGTATCAGATTTCATAGATTGTATTGGTGAATTACATTTTTATATTCCTGTATGATTATTTACTCTGCCATAATACAGTCTCTTGAAAATGAGAAAATGGTGAGTTTGAGTCGTCTTAAAAGAGCATATTTAAATAATTAATTGTACTGACTTTAAGATAGCGGGTATCATATGATGAACACATTTTAAAGTTAGGCTTGTTTTCTTACTCTGGCTTACAGGTTCCTTAATGAATAAGTGGTTTTGTAAGGATATTGACACCATATAGAAAATATCAAGTGTACTGCTTAATGTGGAAGTTTGGGAAATGAAATTTTTTTTCTTTAAAATATATTGAAATGTTAGACTGTTTAATTTGGGCAGCAAATTATATTTGGATCAACAGCCAGGAGTAGGATTGGCTCAACATCTCTTCATTACGCTATGTTTTCCAAAAGCATATTTTACAGTTAAAATGGGAAATTAAGGAAAAATGAGCTTGATTTTTCTCCCTGGTCCTTCCCCATTGCTTTTGTAGCTTCATAAAATTGCTTCAGACTCATCTGAAAAATACAGAGAAACGTTTAAGGGAGAAAAAAATAATCTCTAATACAACCACTACTTGATATAAGTATGTGTGTACATATCATTCTTAAATTTAAATTATATGGTGAGCATTTCTCCCTGTCCTTAAAAGTTTCTTGAAATCTTATTTTTCAGTGGCAGCAGGCTCATCTTGGATGTATGAGTAATATATGTAAGCAGTCCCCATTTGTTCAGTGTTTCAGTTATATTCTCCAACAATCCACAGAGGTGAGATAAAGTAGCAGAATTGTTTCCTATACTTGGTATCCTGATCATAAGCTGCCGAAATGGGCTCCTAGGCAAGTGAAGTGAAGAGTCTACAAGGTGTCTGGCTAACTACCAGTTCACTTGAGAGCTGGGGCAAGAAAGCCTTTGCCAGAAACCACTGGACTGTTTGTTTCACAGGGCAAGATAAGATGTGCAGGAGAAGGTTCCTAACTTTTGAGCATGGATCTGGACCCATTCTGGAAATAAAAGAAAGGATTCCAGCGAATGTGACAAATCTGTGTATATCTCTACTAACAATCTGCTGCAATTGTTTTACCTTTTGTTTATTTCTATCCTTTTTTTTTTTGAGCTAGACTCAACTTCGAAACCAGCTAATTCATGAGTTGATGCACCCTGTATTGAGTGGAGAACTGAAACCTCAGTCCATTTCAGTGGAAGGGAGCACCCTTTTAATAAATGCCTCTAACTCTTTAGTGGCAGATCACTTACAAAGATGTGGCTATGAATATTCACTTTCTGTTTTCTTTCCGGAAAGTGGTTTGGCAAAAGAAAAGGTAAAGTGTTTCCTTTTCTACTTGTGAATTTTCTATTAATAATTTTTTCCTCTGATAATTATAAAGTGCTCCATGATAACCAAGTGCTCCTTAACTAGCTAGGTCCATTACTTGTTCATCTTTGAGTTCACATCGCACCTGCACACATTATATGTGTTATATAACAAATGGGAATTAAATTTGATTATTATTAATTCCTTGGTGTATCATTTAGTTTTTTTTGTAAAATAGTGATATGTAGACTCTCTAAATGTTTTAGAGCTAGAATTGATCTTCTGTTCCATGTTGTCTAATGAGACGCTGACATTTCTGTTGAGTATGTACTATGAGCTTGGCATGTACTAGGCACACTGCAAGTGTTTTGTGTGCTATGGATGAGGAACTGACTCTGGAGAGATGAAGTGATGTGCCCAAGGTCATATAACTTTTAAGTGGCAGTACAGGGCAGTAAATCTAGATCTCTAAAATATACTTTTTGCTAGGCTATAGCCTCTTCAGATATTTCTCTTCTTTGTAATTACATGAGGAGTGAGAAATATATAATTTAAAAAGATTTGTAAAATTCTCAAATATTAAAATATATTTTATGTTTTATCACTTTTTAATTATTTTAGTTATATTTCTTTGCCATTGCCATTGAATTTTTCCACTGCTCAAAATTGTTTTTGAACTCATCATTTTGATGCCTTTTAGTGCTTCTGCCATTTTTGGTTTCACCTCTTCCACATAGGCAAGACATTTCCCTTTCAGGACTTTTTTTTTAATCCGGGGAAACAAAAAAAGTTACCCAGGGCAAGATGGCTGAATAAGGAGGGTGGAACATGGGGGTCATGCTGCTTTTGGTCAGAAACTGCTGAACACTCAGCGAGGTATAGGCAGGTGTGCTCGTACATCACCCATCATGAGATGGGCAAATATATTGAAAGAATCTTCAAAAAAAAATTCATTGAAGCCAAACTCAGCCTCTCACAACAATGCTAGCTGGTACACTGATGCTGATGGGTTCCTAGAACAACACTTACTTAGCAGGGGAAGCCTGTACTACAGAGGAGCTGCCCTCTAAAAAAAAATTCCGGTTTATTTTGGGTCCCCTTTGTATGTTTTTTGTAATTTACTAAACAATATAAAAAGAGCTTCAGTATTGCATTATTAATATAGTTATCATCTTATTTTTACTTCATCTAAAGCTTGTTTATTGATCTCATAGTTAGAAACATATACTAATTTAACATTTAAACAATGATGTAAAAGTATGTCTAATTAGTATCTTTTTTTTCTTAAGGTATTTACTATGCAGGATCTATTACAACTCATTAAAATCAACCCTGCCTCCAGTCTCTACAAATCACTGGTAGGATTGCTTAGTTTTTATAACCAGCTTTGATTTGTTAATTATTATTGAATAGTTGAATAAAGGTAAAATATTTTCTTTTAACAGATTTCAGAATTTGATAAAGAAAATAGAAAAGGTAGGAGCCTTCATCTTTGTGGAGCTAAACAACATTTTTGTATATACTATTTTCTTTAAAAGTATGGAGCTAATAATTTTTAGGGAGGAAGGTAGGAAATTTAATTTTAATTAAATCATTTAACTTTTCTTGCTGACCATACCTTACCTTTTAAATAAGCAACAGTTCATCTGTTGTTCTGACAAATGTAGGTAATTTCCTCATATTTACATTTTTGTAATAACTTTTAGATACTTAGATAAGAAAAGTACAAGCACTATCAAGAGCCCTACAAACAGATTGCAAGATACTCTTTGTAAAATACCCACTGTTTGGAACATTTCTGGAAAAAAAAATTTGAAAAACTAGTAACTTTTAGGCCAGTGTCTATATGTGAAGTATTTTCCTCAAGTACAATTTATAGAGTATTAAATGTATGAGTGCTTAAATAATGAAATATCTGTTTTAGTAATATATGTATTTTTTGTTCTTTTGTGTTTATACAGACCTGATAAATTGCCTTAATTTTGTCTTTGATAATAACCTTTCAGAGAGTTAATAACTACCATGGGTGCCAAACCATTGGTTAGACTTGAGGATGGGCTTTGTAGCATGAACATAAGCTGGCGACTTACCTTTAATGCATAGTTATTCATTAGTTCTTTTTAAATTAGCTGTGACATTAGTAGTGGTCCTTTTGTGTTGTTACGGTCTTGGATTTTGTCTGTTGCCAGCACTGCTACTGTCCCCATTAGAACAGTCATTCATTCCTGTTCATCCATTCATTCAGAAATTACTCAGCAAACATTTGAGTACCTACATTCTGCCAGCCATTACTCTGTGACTTAATTGCCAGGTTTCTTGGGACTAATGTTAGCAGAGGATAAGTAAATTGAATCACAAGACATTCTGGGTTTCCTGCACGGTAGACCATTCCTACTGAAGTTCAGTATGGTATATTCTGTATATTATAAGGTATATTGTAAGGTATATTATCCTTAAACATAGTTTTTCACAGTCATGCCCAGTGGCTAACGCCTGTAATCCTAGCATTTTGGAAGGCCAAGGTGAAAGGATCACTTGAGTTCAGGAGTTCGAGACCAGCCTGGGCTATATAGTAAGACCTTGTCTCTACAAAAAATTTAACAATTAACTGGGCATGGTGGTGTACACCTGTAGTCCCAGCTACTTGGGAGGCTATGGTGGGAGGCTCACTTGAGTCTAGGATGTTGAGGCTACAGTAAGCCAGGATTACACCACTGCACTCCAGGCTAGGCAACTGAGTGAAACCCTGTCTCAAAAAAAAAAATAGCTTTTCACCTTTACATAGTCTCTTTAAATGCTTCTGATTCAGAAAGTTATCTGGCTAATACCTTTTGCCAGTTTCACCCAGCATCCCAGTAAAACTGCAAGTCAGTAAAAGTATGAGTAACAGGCATATCAGGCATCCTAGTGCCAAAATTTGAATAGAATTATTTGCTAACAATTAAACAGTTACTGTTAAAAAGATTTTTTTAAATTGGTGACTTCCAATGAAGAGATTGAGACTATCTGAAAACATGTAGGAAGATATTTTATACCTAGTTTCTGTCCCCTGAATCAGAGATCTATGGTCTTATCTTATTGTATCTACACTCTGGAAGTGCTGCACTGTTGAACAGTCATATAACTTTTTCCTTAGATTCTGTCCACCCATTCTTCCCACCCCTAATTTTTCCTCTCTGAGATAATGATATTCAAAAAATGATGGGCACAAAATTTGGGTGAGTGTTGAAAATTAGGACATTGGCCCTTTATTTTCTGAAAGTTAAAATTTATACCTGTGATTGGCAAAAGAATAGATACATAGGTCAATGGGACAGAACTAGAGCATCCAGAAGTAGATCCACACAAATGTAGTCAACCGATTGTTTTACAAATGTGCAAAGGCAATTCAATAGAGGAAGGATAGTCTGTTAAGAAATGGGGTCAGGTGCAGTGGCTTAAGCCTGTAATCCCAGCACTTTGGGAGGCCAAGGTGGGGAGATTGCCTGAGCAACTTGGCAAGACCTCATCTCTACAATAAATCAAAAAATTAACCAGGCCTGGTAGCGTGCGCCTATAGTTCCAGCTATTTAGAAGACTAAGGTGGAAGGATTGCT
Organism: Cephalopachus bancanus; assembly: GCA_027257055.1. Taxonomy (NCBI): domain Eukaryota; kingdom Metazoa; phylum Chordata; class Mammalia; order Primates; family Tarsiidae; genus Cephalopachus; species Cephalopachus bancanus. Next base: position 480,408 of record JAPVLO010000691.1, read on the forward strand.
GGAGCCCAGCAAGTCGATGCTGAGGTGGCCGTGAGCACGCCACTGCACTCCAGCCTGGGTGATGGAGTGAGACTCCAACTCAAAAAAAAAAAAAATAATTAAAAGAAATGGTGCTGGAAGAATTGGGCATTCATATACACAGAAATGAACCTAGACACAGATCTTACACGAAAACGAACTCAAAATGAATCATAGACCTAAATGTAAAATGCAAAACTATAAAACTTCTAAGTGGAATCAGAAAATCTATGTGACTTTGGGTTTTGTGGTGAGCTAGAACACCAAAAACATTATATCTGAAAGAACAGACGATCAGTTAGACTTTATTACAATTTAAAACTCTCTGTAAAAGACACTGTTAAGAGAATGAAAAAACAAATTACAGACCAGGAGAAAATATTTGCAAAACTCATTTCTGATAAAGGGCTTGTATCCAAAACATACAAAGAACTTTCAAAACTCAACGCTAATAAAACAACCCAACTTTTTTAAAAAGCAAAAGCAACTTGCCAAAGAAGATATATAGATGGCAAATAAATGTAGAAAAGATGCTTGCCATGATTTGTCATTAGGGAAATACAGATCAATTAATCTCACAACAGTGAGATTCCACTGCGCACTATTAGAATGGCTAACATCCAAAACACTGACACCACCAAATGCTAGTGAGACTGGAGCAACAGGAACTCTCATTCATTGCTGGTGGGAATTCAAAATGGGGCTGTCACTTGGGGAGACAGTTTGGTAGTTTCACAAAGCTGAACATAGTCTTACCATACAACCCAGCAGTCATACTTCTAGGTATTTGCCTATCTGATTTGAAACGTTTGTCTACACAAACACCTGAACATATGTTTTAGCAGCTTTTTCCTAATTGCCACAAATTAGAAGCAACTAAGATGCCCTGCTGTAGGCAAATGGATAACTAAGCTGTGGTACATCTATACAATGGAATATTACTATCTCACAGGAGTGAGTTGTCAAGCCATTTAAAAATATAAAATAACATTAAGTAAACATTGTTCATGAAAGAAGCCAGTCTGAAAAGGCTACATATTATATGATTCTGTTTATATAACATTCTGGAAAAACAAAAATCGTAATATATTTAGACCAATTTTATTTATTTTTCCTGAGTTGGAGTCTCCTTTGTTGCCTGGAGTACAGTGGCATGATCACAGTTCACCACAACCTCAACCTCCTGGGCTCAGGCAATCCTTCCATCTCAGCCTCCTGAGTAGCTGGGACTATAGGTGTGCACCACCATGCCCGGCTAATTTTTAAAATATTTTTGTAGGGTTGGGGAGTCTCACTTTGTCGCCGAGGCGGGTCTCAAACTCCTAGGCTCAAGCAATCATCCTGCCTTGGCCTCCCAAAGTACTGAGATTACAGGCGTGAGCTACCATGTCTGGCCTAGACCAGTTATTTTTAAAGAATGTAGTTAACTTGATGGAGATTTAGTGGTTTTATTGTTGCCTTTTTGCCATTAGAGGCAATCAGTGTGCGGTGTGCACCTTTGTGCCCTTGTAAAAGTGTTGCTGTATAAATTCATGGGAGTGGGATGACTAGGTTAAAGGTTACATGCATTTTGAATATACCTAAACACTGACAGATTTCCCTCCCAAGTGAATGAGCATGGCTATATCTCCACTCCCTTGTCAACACTTAACATTATCAAAATTTTGATCTTAACAATATTATAGGGAAAATATGGTTTCTCTGTTATATTAATTTTCATTTATGATTTTCATATTCAACATTTTTAAATGTTATTCATGTTTATTTGACTTTTTTCTGCAAACTGTTCATATCTTTCCCCAGTTTTCTTTTTTTTTTTTTTTTTTTTGAGTTGGAGTCTCACTCGGTCGCTCAGACTGGAGTGCAGTGGCCGCTTCCGGCCACCGCAGCCTCGACCCGCTGGGCTCCGGCGATCCTTCCGCCTCAGCCTTCCGAGTAGCCGGAATTACAGGCGCGCGCTACCACGCCCGGCTGATTTTTTGGTTTACTGTAGAGATGAGGTCTCGCTGCCCAGGCAGGTCTCGAACCCGCGGGCTCAGGCAATCCCCTCACCTCAGCCTCCCAAAGGCGCCTTTCCCCAGTTTTCTATTTTCTTTTCCTGATTTGTAAGAACTCATTGATATGAAAATTAGCCTTCTGTTTTATTGTAGACATTTTTTCAGTGTATCATTTGTCTTTTTATTTGATTTTATGCCAGATACAAGCTTTTAATTTTTATGTAGTTAGATTGATAAATATTTCTTTTTATTCCTTCCAGGTTTTGTGTCATGTTTGGAAAGTCTTCTCCTCAGAAATTATTCTTAAAATGGCATATATATAATATAAAAAAATGATAATATTATAAAACAAAGAATGTATAAGCAGTGACTGAGCAATGGTTGAAAGAAAATTCTGGAACAAAACAGTATACCTTGTGTTTTTTAGGTTTTCTTATGCATTTTTTAAAAGAATTGGCAGACTATCATCAAACTAAAGAGATTTGTGATACAGAAACTCAGACAAGTTCGACATTTCCTAGCAAATACTCCCTGGGTAATTATAGCATGCCTTCTTAAGTTTAATTTTGCTATTTGCTTTGTGAATGAAGGAAATTACCTGACATATTGTTTGGGGGTTCCTTGAACTGGAGGAATGCAACCTGCAGGCAACGAGGGAATTCATTTCTTCTGGAATCATGTTGCTGGGAGGGACCAGGAATTGCTGTCTAGTGTTGTTCTCTATCCTCACGAATGCCAGGGCTACATTGACCAAACAGTGCAGGTATCCAAAGGCCCACATTCTTCCTTGTTTGTTGGGTTTGACCTCTCTTAACTGGGAGGCTCTTCTTTCATGTGTTGTCTAACTTTATGTCATAGCCACTAAGTTAGAAGATCATAGACTATTTGCTTTGCAAAGAACTAGGAAAATCACTGGTTTATCACTCTTATTTTATTATACTTTATTTTATTTTAATTGTGGAATACATGTGAGGATTTGCTACATAAGTAAATTGCATGCAGGTGAGGTTTGGGCTTCTAGCATGCCCTCTCTCCATGTAGCAGTGAACTTAGTACTCCAATGGGTGGTTGTGTGCCCCTTATCCCCCCCTTTTTTTTTAGCAGTGCCCAGTGTCTGTTACTCCCACCTTTGTGCCTGTGTGTCCAATGTTTAGTGCCCACTTACGAATGAGAACATGTAGCATTCTGTTTTTTGTTTCTGTGATATTTCACTTGGAATGATGGTCTCCAGCTATATACATGTTGCTGCAAAGGACATGATTTTGTTCTTTATGGCTGCATAGTATTTCATTGTGTACATTTACCACATTTTCTTTATCAAATCCACTTGCAGTGGATTTTGGGTTGGTTCCATGTTTTTGCTATTACCATCACTTCATTTTATAGTGGAGGAAACTGAGGTACTCAGAGGAAGAGCAGCTTGGAAACACATAGTCTGCAGCAGAGCTAATAGTGAAGTCCAAGTTCTCTGGTGCATGATCCAGAGCTTTTTGTGCTATACAGCCTTTCTACAATACCACCCTGCCCCTCAGTTTTATGTTCAGTAGAGATGGTAAACAGCTGTTTAAAATGTTGTGTTTAATTGATTTATTGGCCCTTCCTTACTCTTAAACAGAAATAGTGCCTTTAACTTGTAAGAAATAGTTCATAATTTACAAATAACAAAAACAGAAAAAACAACTTGTATGACTAGGTTTTTACTTAAGTGTAGGTTTAATTCCATTAGAAACACATTATAGGCTGGTTATAAAGCAGTGCTACCCAATAGTGTGAGTCACATAGGTAATTTAAAATTTTCTGGTAACCATAGCTAAAGAATAAAAACAAACAGGTTAAATTTGTTTTAATAATATATTTAACCCAGTACCTCCAAAAATGTATTATTTCAACATAAATGCAACATAAAAAATAAAAAATAGCATTGAGATATTTTACATTTCTTTTTTGTGCTAACTCTTTTAAATCTGACATGATTTTTATACTTGGAGCACATCTTCATTCAGACTGGTTACATACCAAGTACTCAGTGGCCACATGTGGCTGGAGAGTCCTGTATTGGATAACATAGAGCATTTGGGAAATACAGAAAAGTAGATGGAAAAACTTGTCTAAAGTCATGCCTACCAGAGACAAACACTGTCAATATTTTAATCTACTTTTGCCAGCCCCCCTTTTTTTTCTGTATATACTTTTTGGTGCGTGTTATCCATGGTTGAGATTGTACTCTGGGTTCAGGTCTGCACTCTGCTATGTGGTTGATTCACAGTTGGTTTGAGAACCACTGGCCTAATGGAAAATAGAGTCAGTCGACCTTGCCTTATTTCTGGTTATGGTGTTATATAGTTGCTTAACCCTCTGGCGGTCATCTAAACTATATTGATATTTGTTCTTTTTCTGTGAAGTGGATGGGTTGAAATACATGACCTTTGATTTTTTTCAAAGTTGTTGTTTTGACTGTATAAGTCAACTTTAATCAAAGTCCAATTAAGTGGCCAACCATGGTGGCTCACACCTGTAACCCCAGCAATTTGGGAGACTGAGGCAGTAGGATCACTTGAGGTCAGGAGTTCAAGACCAGCCTAGGCAACATAGTGAGACTTCATCTCTACAAAAAAATTTTTGAAAAATTAGTCAGGTGTGGTGGTGCGTGCCTTGTAGCCCAGCTGCTTGGGAGGCTGAGGTAGGAGGATTGCTTGGGCCCAGGTGTTTGAGACAGCAATGAACTATGAGCTCACCACTGTGCTCCAGCCTGGGCAACAGAGTGAGACCCTGGCTTTAAAATAAAATAAAATAAAAGTCCAATAAAGAGCTCTCTGCCTTGACACTTAGAGACTGGAAAGAGACTCCAGTATTTTCTGACTTAAATTGTACTCTTTGTTTTCTTTTTTCCCTCAAATTTTATGAACCTTTTGAAGTATACATAAACAATTTTACAGTGAACACTTGTATGCTCAACCCCTGGATTTCACCATTACATTTATATTAAACCTGCTTCAGCATTTATCTGTCCATCCATGAATCCATCTTAATTTTTTAATGTATTTTAAAACAAACTACAGACATCCCTAGGGTTTCCCCTAAGTATATGCTTTACTTTCAAACAGAGGTCTGGCCTCTTGTACACCTGACCTGTTTTATATAGCCTAATTTGATGTGTGCTTGTTTTAATAGCTGAGAAGCTTCGGCTGATTGATGATCAGTTTGCAGATGCTTACCCTCAGCATCCCCAGTTACAGTCTTTAGAAATAAAGCTAAATGAATATAAGAGAGAAATAGAAGAGCAACTTCGTGCAGAAATGTATCAAAAGGTAAGTTTTATCTTGCTGTTGTTAACAAGAGTGATGTTTTTGCTTGTCTTCTAATATCTTAATCTTAGATATATGGGAAAATATCCAGAACTTTTATTAAAGAATAGGATACTTGGCCAGATGTGGTGGTTCATGCCTGTAATCCCAGCACTTTGGGAGGCTGAGGCAGTAGGATTGTTTGAGGCCAGGAGTTCGAGACAAGCCTAGGCAACATAGCAAGACCTTGTCTTTACTATCAAATTAGTTGGACATGGTGATGCATGCCTGTAGTCCCAGCTACTCAGTAGGCTGAGGCAGAAGAATCACCTGAGCCTAGGAGGTTGAGGCTGTGGTGATCTGTGATCTGATCGCGCCACTGCACTCCAGTCTTGGTGATAGAGTGAGACTCTGACCAAAAAAAAAAAAAAAAAAAAAAGAATAGGATACTGTACTGTTGTGCATATTATTTTTATTTCCAATGGATGTTATTTGTTTATGTTTTTTGAATTGATCCTTCAGGTACAGTGAATGAGATAAAACTAAAGATAAATTAAACTGAATATGACATATATGGACAGAGCATTAATATTAAACCTAACCATGGAGAGAGAATTTGTTACTATTTATTTAGTATAGTCTTTGGTATTTTTAATTGATGTGATCCATTTGCAGTTGAAGTTTTTTAAAGAAACTGAAATAGCAAAAATGAAAATGGAGGAGAAAAGAAAATATGAGAAGGAATTAGCTGAGTTCCGGAATGATTTTGAAAAAGCTTGTCAAGCAAAATCTGAAGCTCTCATTTATCGGGAAAAGAATACTCTTGAGAGAATTCAAAAGCACCAGGAGGTAATATTTACAAATAATTTACTGGGCGCCTGCTTCCTGTAGCTGTTAGCAGGTTGGCCCAAGATCCAGGAATGAGACGGGACAATTGATGGAACAAGGCCCTAGAGGAGCAAGAGGGACTGGGGCCAAGAGTGCAAATAGTAGGATGGGCATTGAGAAGGACACTCAGACTGCCTTCCTCTGAGACTGGAGGGAAAGAACTGCTGAGGTGAATATTCATGTGGGAATTATGAGAAACTCACACTTTATAAACTCCATCTTCTCAGGCAGATGAGAGGATTGGATAATGGGTTGTAGTAGCAACTTGGAGATGTAAAGCAGATGCTGTGGGTAAGGGAACAGCTCTTTAAAGCAGAGAGGGATAACAGAACTGTTTTGAGGGCCCAGCTGGGGGCAGGGGCCTGGAACTGAGAGAGATCAAACCACATGCTGGGTTTGAGTGAGTTTTCTGTTCTAGCTCTGGGGAGGATTTGTGATTTGTAAGCATCTCTCTCTTTCTGCCCCTTTCCATGAGGGCAGAATGATAGAGGTGCTGAGGGGTAGAGCTTTGCAGAGCTTAATTTATTTGACTTTAGAAAGGCAGCCTATTTAATTGAAGACCCTGGGGCTCTACTGGGTGGTGAAGGGAAGCAGAGGAGAGGGCAGGTGGTGTTAGGGGAAAAGGGAGGGTTACATAGCAGTCTCAGCAATTAAGGAATAGGCCTGGAGAGATTGGCATGTGGAAGAATATGGATGGACCAAGAGCACAGAGTTGCAGGGTGATGTTTGGAGACTGGAAACCAAAGGCAGCATGCTGCCATTGTAGGAAGCCACAGAAGTAAGCAAGGGTGAAGGTGCCTGGGGTAGAGTCCAGAGCCAAGAAAGTCATCCACGTGGCTGTTTGGTCGGCACCTGTGAAAGTAACTGGACAGGAAGTGGAGATGTTGAGGAGTGGTAGGGAGTCCATATGGGCAGGAGGATTGGATCCACTCCTTGGTGAAAACGTGTTCCTTCCCCAAGGGCGTGTCTTAGACCAGATTAGATTTCCAGCACTATTTCCAATATACGTCCAGAACTAATGCTGTCAGGAGATGTTGAAAGTAGGAGGGCTTTCCCTTGGTTGGAACTTCTCAATAATACCTAGTCATTTAATGCCAGTGTACCTTCTTGACAATTTTGTATAGTGTTTCTGAGAATTTCAACTTGAAAGATAAATATTGGAAGCACAGATCTTTGAGATGATTAGATTATATTTGCTCCAAATGTGGCTTATTTGAAGGCTATGAAGAAGATTGCCGTCCTCATAAAAAGCATCATGCCTTTATTCCTTCCCCTTCTTTCCCTGATAAAACAGTGCTGTTCTTCAAGACCCAGCTTGAGTGTTACCTCAGTGACGCCTTCCTTGACACCCCCGAATGACTCATTCAGGCCTCATTCCTACATGCAATCTTTATGTACTTGGGTACACATCCTAGTATGATTGTTTCTCTCTTCCTGACTAAACTGTGAGATCCTTAAAGATACGGACTGTATCTTATCCACCTTTTTATATCCAGCTCCCAGTGTGGTGCTTGACATGTGATAGATAGATAGAAAAATCTTGCTTAGTGAACACATAAACGGAAGGATGACCCATTAGTTCAGGAGTTCATATGAGCTTGCTGACACTGACACCACCCCCAGAATCATGGAGAGTCTATTCTTTTGGAGTTTTGTTACTGAATGCATATTTTGTTTAACTTTTTTTCCTGAAGATATCAAAAAATTTTTTTCCAAGTTTAAAAAAAATTTTATTTTAAAGATGTGGGGTACAATTCAGGGTTAGGTATAAAAATGTTCATTAATGCATGTACCCTTGTTGATGAGGTGTGCCCCCTCACCCAGCAGATTTCCACTGCCGCCAATCCCGCCCCTGCCCTCCCCTGGCAGTTTCCCACTACTGCCAATCCTTTCTTTATAGTATTGCGATAATTGTTCAAGGTCCGATATTATCAAAATTTAAGTAAGGGCATGAGAGATGTTAAAGAACCAAGCAGAATAATTAGACAAAGGATGCTAGGAATAGAGACTAATGTAGTTTAACGGTCATTGAGGGAATCATTCTTTGTGTGTAAGGGAGTACATTTTTATGCAGCTAAAATAGGCAGAAGGCACACCTGGAATTGGAATCTCTTGAAGGTGAAATTTTTACCCTAAATATCTGTATTTTGATTGTTTTCTGGAATTTAGGAAGCTGTGTATTAGCTCAAATCTATTTTACTTTCTTTAGCTTGCTTGTTAAAAATTAATGCTTTCCTATGCAGATGGAAACAAAAGAGATTTATGCTCAAAGGCAGCTTCTCCTAAAAGATATGGATGTGCTAAGAGGCAGAGAAGCAGAGCTGAAGCAAAGAGTTGAAGCTTTTGAATTGTAAGTAATCTTTTGGGATATTCAGAATGATGAGATTAAAAAGAATTACTAAATATATGACTAAACATTCTAATATTAAGTGCCAGGTAGAGTTCTTGGTTGTCAAGGTGATATCAACTAGCATCTGAAGGTGCAAGTTAAGAGGAACAAACACTAGGGTTTTGCTTTTAAAACATTCGACATGAGATGAAAAGCAGAATGGGTGAGAAACCATCAGCCTACAGTAACACCAGATAGATAATTGGGAGAAGCTAAGAATGCTTGAGCAGATCACATGTTTTGCAGTTCCACTTAGCCATTCAGATCTGATAGTTTCATGTGTGTGTGGTGACTGAATTCCATATACCCAGATCTGTAGTGTTTACCTGCTTCATGCTCTAAGAGGAAATGTGGTGGTCTGACTTGACTTGTACTAGGTGAAATTATTTCTCTCGTGTGTTACTCACTTTTTCTAAGTGCTCACAAATGTTTCATCCTTTGAATCTTACCCAGAATTGATAGAAAACTCTCACCTATCTGCATTTTTGGAATAAGCCTTCTTTCCCATCTGGAATCTGCTATTAATTAACACCCATAGATACCCCATGAATCTTAGTTCATTAAAGAATTTGTCTCCATCTTCGCTAATGTTTTCTCACTTCTGTAGGCTTTATTCGTTTGATTTCAACTCTCTTGTCTGCCTTACTCTCCTTTTGGCAGCACTGAAGAGGTATATTGATCAAGAGAGAGAAAAGAAAAGGAACACAGTTTGGGCAGAGCGAGTTCATTACTTACCTCCACTTCCTCTGTTGTTCTTCTCCACTTGTAAGCGTATAAGCTAAATAAATGTAGTTTACTGCTTCATGGCTCTTCAGCTTACCAGCAGAGGGAGCTTATACATATAACCTTTACCTGTTTTTGGCCTAATCAGCATTCTGTAGCACTTCTCAGGATGGCTGGATCTCAGTACCTGTGAACCTGGCTCAGGACTTGGAGCTGTGGTTGACATAAAGTCTCACTATGAAGACCATTCCATTCTTCAGTATTTGGAAACTCTGATTGATCTATCTTTTGCTTTCTCTTTTGCCATTCTTTTCAAGATTCAGTCAGTAGTTGTTTTTAAAGAAACTAATTCTCACTATGTTGCTTGGGCTGGTCTTGAACTCCTGGGCTCAAGCAATCCTCCTGACTTAGGCTCCTGAGTAGCTTATATTATAGGTGTGTACCATGGCACCTGGCTAAAGATGATAGATTATAAAACAATAAAAACAAATCTTCTGTCTTTAATATCTGTGGGCTAATTGATTAAATCCCACAGTTAGAAACAGCATTATAAGCCGGGCTCAGTGGCTCAGCCTGTAATCCTGTGCTTTGAGAGGCCGAGGTGAGTGAATTGCCTGAGCCTGTGGGTTCGAGACCCGCCTGGGCAACTTGGTGAGACCTCATCTCTACAATAAATCAAAAAATTAGCCGGGTGTGGTAGCGCGCGCCTGTAGTTCCAGTCACTTGGAAGGCTGAGGCGGAAGAATCGCCGGAGCCCAGCACGTCGAGGCTGTGGTGGCCAGGAGCGGCCACTGCACTCTAGTCTGGGTGACAGAGTGAGACTCCAACTCAAAAAAAAAAAAAGAAAAAAAGAAAGAAAAGAAACAGCATTATAGAAGATTCAAGCACATAAGTACACTAACTTTTGTTTTTAACTTTGTAACTTATATTATTCTTTCACCCCAGAGTTGATTTTGGCCATTTATCACCTATAACTATTGTTTAAGTGTGAATTATCTTCTGTGAGGAACCACTTTGGTCTTGACTCTTGCCTACTTCCCTCAGCCAGATGCCACCATCCAGCTCCCTCTGCTACTTTTGATCCACTGTAACTAGGTCAGCTCATAAAATATGTGGAGGACTTCTGGCTCTTTCCTTTTACTTCCCAGTAGTAACAGATTTATTCTTTTGAACTAAAAACATGTTTGTTTTTTTTTTCTAAAATTGTTACCTCGGGCATTGTAATGTGTGTGTGTGTGTGTGTGTGTGTGTGTGTGTGTGTGTGTGTGTGTGTGTGTGTATTTTTTTTAATTTCAGGACCCAGAGACTCCAAGAAGAAAAATATAGAAGCATGAATGAGACACTTAGGAGACGGGAGCAGAATATAAAGAGTATCGAGGAGACCTATGACCAAAAGCTCAAGAATGAACTTCTAAAGTAATTGTTTGGCATGCTTAAAGAAATAATATGTTTAAATTAAAGTGGTGGAAACATGACAAAAACTGATGAAGTAATCTTATGACTGCCATTTCTGGCAAAATTTAGTGTTTGGGGGAAAAACTTCTCATTGGTAGTCAATCCTTCCTCGTAAGGATTTGAGTTAGGATAGTTTTGAAAAGACATCATATAGAGAATCACATCCTCTGCTCTTACTCAGAGCTTCTTTAACCTTTATTGAGAGCCTGTGATTTGCTTTACTTTTTAGGGCACCCTGTGACCTGCTTGGCTTTTAGACAGCTCTTTCTCTACCCCACTGTACTGCCACTAAGATGGATATATCTAACAATTTATAAATTATTGTACTTAGTGGTCATAATATTTGTCAATGAACATGTGCCTTGTATTCCTTCAAGATTCTACAAAGCCAGAATCAAAAGAAAAGAACAAAATTAACTATGTAAAGTAAAAAGTGACATAAGGAAAGGAAAACATGGATAACTGTGGTTACTTTGGCTTTCCTGTCATCTGAGTTTTGTGTACCAATGAATAAATCTTGAAGCAAAGACTTTATGCCCATATGGTAACTTTTTCTTCAGTGGGCAGTATAGCATCTGGCACATAAAAAGTGCTCAGTTAATATCAGAAACAAAAAACTGGATACTGCATATTCTCACTCCAGCGGACCCTAGACAATGGGCACATGAGCACAAAGGCGGGAACACCTGGCCCTGGGCACTCCTAGCAGGGGGAGGAAAGAAGAAGGGATGAGAGACCTATGAGCACCCATTGGGTACCAGGTCCACTATGTAGCAAATCCTCACATGCACCCTACAACTCTAAAATCAAAATTTAAAAATAAAAATAAAAATTTTAAAAAGTACTCAGTTAATATTTTTTGTAAATATGTAGTGAGAAGATGACTCAACTCAAGTGCTCTGGGCATTTCTAATTTGGCCTCTTTTTAATGCCTTCCCCATAATTTGTCATTGCTGTTTCATTATGTAGTACTGGCAAAAGTTTTTTGAGGTTATTCTGCAAACAAATTCTATTTTTAAAAAGAAATACAGCAGCTTTTTCATATATTGATTTTGGAATAATGAATTTTATCCACATATTTTATGTCAGCTCCTGTACTGAAGTAGCAACACTGAGGTACCTGTAGCTGCTGAACTTTTAGAAATAAATGAATAAAAGTGTTAATTTTACATGGTTATGGTTATTAACTGTTTGGTATCCTTGTGACATCTTCCACAGCCTGGAAGGAGTCTGTCTTTGGGGATCCTCATATGACTTTGGCAAGGGTTGGAGTTTGGAGGATATTCACCACAGGAGTGCTTCTCTTTCCTTTCTCCCATCTCAGAACCAGAAGGGCAGCTGGTAACAGCTTGGAAAGAGAAGTAAAACTCTGTGAAAATGTGCTTTTGGTATCACTAATCCAGATCTAATGCTCTTGGCAATTGGCTCTCAAGACCGCTTAGCCCCTGAGAGCGAAAGTTCTTATACCTTGGTTGGGAGTGGGGAGATGATACAGATGGATTGAAAGTGACTGCCTACTTATCATTTGGGATTGAGTCTGTGATGTGCTGTGTCAGTTTAACTTAATTTACCTCTTTACTCTTAGTGTCAGTCGTGACCAAATGAAAAGCAATTGCTTTCAGTAACTTCATGATAACACCACCTTTCATTTTGTGTGATTGAGTTTTGGGACCCAGTTTACAGGATTAGGGAAGGGTTTTACTGGACCTTTTATATTCAGAATTGAGATCCCTGGCCTTAGTACTGAGAGACTTTGCAGTTTATGCATTGTGGTGTTCAGAGGCCTCAGGTGTCCCTGTGCCGTAGATAAACTCCTGTATTCATAGCAGCCTTTTCAGGAAGGTGACTAAGAAACTCATTTTTAGTCATTCTGATTCTCAGGTATCAACTTGAACTAAAGGACGACTACATCACTAGAACTAATAGACTGATTGAAGATGAAAGGAAGAATAAAGGTGATGCTTGGGATAGGGGACTATATTTTTCAGTTCTGCTTTTCATTAGCCTGGCTAATTTTTTTTTTTTTTTTTTTTGTGGAGACAGAGTCTCACTGTGTGCACAGGCTGGTCTCAAACTCCTGGGCTCAAGCAATCCTCCTGCCTCAGCCTCTCAAAGTGTTAGGATTACAGGCGTGAGCCACCATGCCCGGCCAACAAATTATGTTTTTATGATATATCTACATATATTTATGTTAGATGAAGTGAAAACTACAAAATAGTAAAATAGTAACAGGCACATCTTTGTCTTCAAGGAAGTTAACTGCTGTGGGTATTAGGGCCCTGTGCTCTGAGCAGGTGGTGTAACTTTAGATTATTAGCTTCCTAAATTGAATCTGTTTTTTTGTTTTTGTTTTTGTTTTTGTTTTTTTTTGGAGTTGGAGTCTCACTCTGTCACCCAGACTGGAGTGCAGTGGCCGCTCCCGGCCACCGCAGCCTCGACCTGCTGGGCTCCGGCGATCCTTCCGCCTCAGCCTTCCGAGTAGCCAGAATTACAGGCGCGCGCTACCATGCCCGGCTGATTTTTTTTAATTTACTGTAGAGATGAGGGCTCACCAAGTTGCCCAGGCAGGTCTCGAACCCGCAGGCTCAGGCAATCCACTCACCTCAGCCTCCCCAGGCACGGGATTACAGGCTGAGCCACCGAGCCCAGTTTGAATCTGTTTTATATTGTAAAAAATATATAGTTTACACTGCCTTGTCTCTACAAAACTGCACATTTTGTAATTTTAATTTTATAAATGTTTTTTAAAAAATCATTGTCTTTTACTACCTTTTTGGAAATCTTCATATTTAATTTTTTTTTTTTTTTTTTGAGTCAGGATCTCACCCTGTCATGCAGGCTAGAGAACAGTGGCATGATCACAGCTGACCACAGACTGGACCTTCTGGGCTTAGCTGATCCTTCTGCGTCAGCCTCCCGAGTAGCTGGGACTACAGGCGTGTGCCACCATACCCAACTAATGTTTTTATTTTTTTTTTTAATAGATGAGGTCTTGCTATGTTGCCCAGGCTGGTGTTGAACTCCTAGGCTCAAGCAGTCCTCCTGCCTCAGCCTCTCAAAGTGCTGGGATTACAGGTGTGAGCTACCATCCCCAGCCATGTTTAATATTTTGTATATTTACAAAGGCCAGTGATTTATCATCAGTATTTTATCTAATATATTTTGATAAATAAATCATATGACTTCTATGAGAAGGTAGCAACTACCTACTGCCACTGGGTACATATTACTCCTAACCATGAGAGGCTTTATCTTTTATTTATGGAAAATTGTATTTTAACCTCTGTGTTCCCTGTGACCTAGTTTCTTATTTCTTTTACTTTTAATATATTTTTATGCTTTATAGTATTTTTACTTGATATATAACTTTCTAAACTCTTACATGCATTCAAGGATAGAAGTTGAATAATTTTTAAATCTTCAGATATTTTATATTTCAATATATTTCTAGAAGATTGCCTGTAACAAGAAGTTGAACTTTTGGTGGAAATTTCAAACAGATTCTTGGGAGTAAACCAGGTCTTGGTACCTGATACTGACAAGACACCCAATGTGTGGCTTCTTCTTTTGCTGCTATATTGTGGAAACGAATACCTTCTTTTATGGATTAGTACCATCATGTACTTAACAAAATATGGAATTTTTGCTTGTTTGTTTGGAGTTGTAGTCTCAATCTGTCATCCAGACTGGCATGTAGTGGCATGATCACAGGTCACCACAGCCTCAACCTCCTGGGCCCAGGTGATCCTTTTGCCTCAGCCTTTTGAGTAGCTGGGATTACAGGTGTATGCTACCACGCCTGGCTAATTTTTTTTTATTTTTTTGTAGAGACAGAGTCTCACTGTGTGCACAGGCTGGTCTCAAACTCCTGGGCTCAAGCAGTCCTCCTGCCTCAGTCTCCCAAAGTGTTGGGATTACAGGCGTGAGCCACCATGCCCGGTCAACAAATTATGTTTTTATGATATATCTACATATATTTATGTTAGATGAAGTGAAAACTACAAAATGGTAATTATAAAATAGTAACAGGCAGATCTTTGTCTTCAAGGAAGTTAAGCACTGTGGGCATTAGGGCCCTGTGCTCTGAGCAGGTGGTGTAACTTTGGTTAGCATGTGCAGCAGGTGGAATTTCACCACTTATATGAAAGTTATAATTTCACATCACATCACCTGTTGGGTAACGGTTTATTCCTTGCTTGTCTGCAAAAGTTTTGACCCCTGTATCTGCAATTTTCAATTATGAAATAATGGCCATTAGGTCTGACATACTGGCCATAAATATTAAATAGCTTTTGTATTCACTGGGAAAACATGATGTTTAATTGGTGGGTTCTTTCTTTCAGAAAAAGCTATTCATTTGCAGGAGGAGCTCATAGCTATTAATTCAAAAAAGGAAGACCTCAGTCAGTCTCTAAATCGTGTGAAAGAACTTGAGGTAATTGTTAAGCCTATTGTTTTTTAAATAGATTTTAAGCAATATGTGAAACTGTAGTTTTAGTCATACATAATTTATCTTAAGTCATCCTCATGATATGTTTGGACTGTTTTTTATATTACTAACGAGGTGATGGCTGAAGTTAATTCAATAGTTTTTAATTTCAACGGATGTCACTTGTGGGTCCTAGAATCCTGTTTGAATCCTGTCTGTTCCTCTTACTGCTTTGGGTGCCTTGGGCAAGTTCTGTGACCACAGATTTTTGATCTGTGAACTCCATGATATTTTCCACTTCGTATCGTTGTTGAAGGAGTTCAGTGAGCTAACTTATCTGCCTTGCCCATGGCAGGTGGCCAATACTTATTAGTTTCTACCTCAGCTTTTTCTCTCATTCCCATCAGCAGCATGTAAAAATTTCTATTGCTGTATTATCTTACAGATTAAAACGAAATGCATTTTCCCCCATGCCACTGTTTCTTTGTTTCTGTTCATTAATGTGTTGGCTGTCTAAAGGAAAAAGCTGGAACTTTAGGCATTTAAAACATATTTTGTATATAAAACTTATTTTTGCAACTGTGATGGCTTCTTTGATATCTTTGTAGGCTTTTGTACTCGAATATGAGATAGATATATCATGCTAAGAAAAGGGAAGCACATCACAACATGTTAGAGATCATTTTTATCTCACCTTTTTATGTTTAAATATGGCCACAAAATGTGATTGTTACTGAGTCCTTGACTGCATCTAGAAAATGAGGTGATACTCTTAATCAGAAGAGTACTTCTGCTTCATTAGATGGGTCTATAGAATTCAAGGTAGATGAACTTCTGTCCCAACTCTAGGGCAAAAGCTAACTTTCACTATTATAGTTAGGGTCTTGTTGCAGAGAACCAAACTTCCATCCAGTGACTTTAATTAAATTGTGACATTTCGTTTAAAGAAGCCTGCTTTTACTTTTGCAGTACTGTAAAGTCATTATTCAAATATAAGCTTTCCCTTTTCAATTTCAGCTTGAGTTAGAGTCTGTCAAAGCCCAGTCTTTGGCAGTGACAAAACAAAACCACATGCTGAATGAAAAGGTTAAAGAGATGAGTGATTATTCACTACTAAAAGAAAAGAAACTGGAGCTTCTGGCACAGAATAAATTACTTAAGCAACAACTGGAAGAGAGCAGAAATGAAAACTTGCATCTTCTAAACCGTACGTCTTTATTTTCTTAATTTGTATGTTTAGTAATTCATATTAGGTCAGTCAGTATTATAAAACTGTGCTTTGTACTGGTAAGGGGGACCTAAATTGGGAAGATTTTACAAAAACCAAGATTCTCAGATTAAAATTACTTCCTTTTTGCTTGTTATTTCATAGTTATTAATTACAGCATTACTATAAGAAGAAATATTTTTAAACTCTACAAATCTGCCTCTCTGGATGGTATCCAGGCTCTTGTTGCCCTCTGACTGCTGGTTGGATTTGACCACTGGGGAGGGACACCAGCAAGAGCTTGGAGAGAGAAAGGAAAGGGAAGTCAAGGTTGTTGTTATCTCCACCCTCACCCTACCCCTACTCCCTCATTCATTGGCCCTAGTCTGGCCATTACAACCTTCAGCCAAGCGAGGTCACAGTGCCTGGGGATGAATGACTCTTTCTCTCCAGTGCTGGGAATTTCTCCCTCCTCTGATCCTCCAGGTCCAAGGGGTGCCAACCGTGGGCCCTGTTACTAGCCCAGGGAATACCACCATTCTTTGTGAGTACCCTGAATAAGTCTGCCTTTATTAAACGATTCTTAGATTATCTGAATTGAGGGCACCATCTGCTTTCTGTCTGGACCCTGACAGCTGCTGACAGATGCACAGATCATATTGAATCTTGAGGCAGTCATCAATAGGTAGATCAGATAGAGTTCCTCCTATGCCTTCTGTGCATGGCAGAGGAGAGGGAAGGCTTTCAAGCTAATTTGAGGATTCAAAAGAGTTCTTTTACTTGGAGTAGGACTCCAAGAGTAGAAACTTTGCATTTACATGCACTGTGTTCTTTTGTTCTGAAATGTGTGAATCAGGATTGCTCTAAGTTCATTTAATAGAATTAATATATTAATGGCATGAGTACAAAGAAAAGGAACAATTTAAAACCTCTTTAATTGCTTTTGTTAAGTGAAATAAGAAAACTTAAAGTTGATAATGACAAAAATTTTTTTCACCATCTTAGGCATAGCCCAGCCAGCTCCTGAACTTGTGGTCTTTCAGAAAGAACTAAAGAAAGCAGAAGATGCCATAGCATTTGAGCATAAGGAGTTTGAAAGCCACCGGCAAGCTCTGCAAAAACAGCTGCAAAATGAAGTGAGTATCACTCTTCACTGGTTCCAGTCTACTTGGTAGATATGTAAACTTGGCAAAAGTCACACCAGCATAAATCAGGTTTATTTTAACATCAAAAGTTACTCCCCTAAATATGCTAAAATTTCCTTCCTCCTCTGAGAAAATTCTCCAGTGACATATGACTTTATTTACATAATAGTAAGAAAATTGGAAGGAAAGGAAACTCATCTAAACATGACATTTTCTGAGTGCCTGATAGTACCTACTGTTATCTCTTGATTTTTCACCCTGAGAAATATTACAAACATTCACTGTCTTTCTGATTTCTGCCTGTGCCTTAGAGTAGCTGTTCTTTGATATGACTACAAAGGGTGGTAAAAAAAACTTGTTTGTATGTTTTGTTTCTTTTTTTTTTTTTTCTAATAGGGACCTTGTTGTTTCCTGGTGTGAAGCTTCTCAGAATTGGCAAAACAGAAAGAGAATAAGCACAATAAGAGACTTTTTCATTTTGAAGCAAGCTGTGATTTTTTTTTACACTGATTTCTTTTCCTTCTCTGAATCTCTTCAGGTTGAGCATTCTGCACAGCTGAAGGCCCAGATATTAGATTACGATGCTTCTGTAAAGAGGTTAACTCTTCAGGTTGCCGATTTAAAATTACAACTAAAGCAAACTCAGACAGGTTAGAGACATTTTTAACCTGTAGATATCTGTGTATGTAAAGCTTTTGACGTTTGTGAAAATTCAGTGATTGTAATTTATTGAATATTTAGTAATTCTTGTATTGGGGGAAAAGGCCATAGAATTATGTGTCATTTTAGAAGTAAAACTCCGTATTTCCGGACTACCACCTGGTCATCAGCTAAAGTGACTCACCCTCACAGGTGTCCCATGGCTTAGGAGAACTTCATGTTCCAAATAGAAAAAGTATGGTGGTGACACAGAAGTCCCCAAATTCATCCTAGGCTCTCCTTTTTTATTTGTTATCCCAGTAATAAGACCAGCTGGTTATTCAGTAATATTATGTATTCCTTGATTGAGAGAAATATAAATATATGGGGAAAGCAGGGTGGTTTAGCAAAAAAGAGCATTGCCCTTGGAATTAGATGTGTTTTTTAGACCTCAGTTTTGAAGTTAGTTGTTTGACCTTGGGCACGTTACTTCAACTTCCTTGGGTCTCAGTTTCCTCATTTGTAATGGGGATATGGTGAACAAAGTTAAAATGAGATAGGTTTCAGTCCAGTGTCTAAGTCATAAAAGACACTCAGCAAATGGTTTCGTTGCTATGTCTTCGCTGTGGATGCATAGCTGCCCCCTCCTACAACATAAGAAGGATCTTGAAGCTTCAGTGCTTTCTTCTCCAGTTGCTTTTGAGCTCAAGGCAAATGTGTGCATGTGTTACCAGTTCCACTGGCTTCCTAAACTTCCATGTTCTGCATCTTCCTCACTCTCACCCGCACTCTTTCCTTATTGGTCCCTTGTTCCCTTCTCTTGGCACTTGTTGAGTTTTTATCTCTTTACTCCTTTCTGCTCTTTTCCTTTCCTCATTTTCTCTGAACAATTCTGCTTGCCAAACTTCCCACAGCTGAAATCATAGCAGTCTCATGTTATGAAAAGTAGTTCAATGAGGACAGAACCCTTTCGCCTTGCAAGCTTCTGTCTTATAGCATCATAGGGAGGCATTGCTGGAGCGTAGAGGGCATACACACTGACTTTGCATTAGGAAATTCCAGTGGCTCTGGGGCCTGCTGTGTGACCCAGCCTTGGTAAGCCTCAGTCCCCCATCTGTAAAATGGGAGCAGTAAGAGTTCCTGACCACAGTGTTGTTGTGAATGTGGGTCCTCACTCTCTTATGTGAAACTCGGGCCATTGCTGTGGATTTTGCAACAGCCATGGGAGTCCTGGGGCAGCATCCTGTAGTGAAACATTCATTATTTTGCAGTCAAACGTGTGAATACTTATGCTGGGATAAATAAAGATTATAAATGGGTTTTCATCAGTTTAGGTTAAGCTTTTCTTTTCTTTTTCTTTTTTGTTTTTTTGAAAGCAGAATTTATTGAGAGGACAGAAAATCTCCCACAGTGGGAGGGGACCCAAGGGGGTTGCCCCAAATCAAGCTTTTCAACCAAATGAGTTCAAGTCTCGTTATGCTTTGCCACCAAATAAATTAGGAATAAATTTTTAGTTCTCAAAGCTTTTTGAATTTCAAAATTGTGCATAATGAATTCTGAAGTTATATTATGTTATAAAAGAAGATTTATGAAGCTGTAGCTGGTACATATAAGCTCTGTGGCTTCAGGAACTGTTTAATGTGTAAGTTTGTCATTACTTCCTTTCATTTAAAAAACTATTCTCAAATATACAAATTCTATTCTCCAGTTTGTCCCCTCATTTCTCAATTATCTGTTTGTAATTTGCAGCCCTAGAGAATGAAGTATACCGCAATCCAAAGCGGTCTCTGATCGACCATTCTGTCAGTGGATTAATAAGTGGCAAGATGGTGCCTCACAGTGGTAATATAAGCAGGGATTTCTTGAGCAATTCTCTTGAACAGGAAAAAGTTATGGCAACTATAGTTGCACCGAGAATCACAAGTTATCCAAGTGCAGGGGCAGAGAGTAGTTCCCCTGATTCTGACCTTGAGTTTGTAGCCGATACTAAGGCAAGAGTCAAAGAGCTTGAGCAAGAGGCCGAACGCTTGGAAAAGGCTTTCAGAAATTACCACCGGAGAGTCATTCAAAACCCCACCAAAAGTCAACAACCAGCAAAGAGCCCAGCATCTCAGCACTTGCTGGGATCTCTCAAAAACATCACTTCCAGTTTCCCAGAAAGACGCATTTCTGCAGAGGATATAGTTGTCTCTGAGCAGCCTCAGGTGGGCACACTTAAAGAGGAAAAGAGCAATACCTCGGAAGCACTGACTGGCAGTTCAACCTCGAGGCTTCACAGGGGCACTTCCTCCAGACGCCTTTCCTCCACGCCCCTACCAGAAGCAAAAAGAAGCCTTGAAAGTGAAATGTATTTGGAAGGTAAGCTGCTGCACAAAGGGGTGTGGGATGCTCTAGAGTTGAGTAGCCCTGGACCTCATGGAACCTCTTACTTGAAGGAGAGCATAGCCCTTCACCAACAGGAAGTAGTGGACTGAACACACAGTGGTCAGGCTTCGGGGAGCCCCAGCACGAGCAGTGTGTCCATTCTATGAACGTGTTGCCTCCTGGTGCACAGTGGCATCTTCCCCTGTGATACAGGGTTGCTGCAGGAGTTGGTGGGGCACAGAGTGTCAAGATCAAGCATTTACTTGGCATGCACACAGAGGCTTTCAAGGAGTGACAGTGGCCTTTCTTTTGCTGCCTGTTGGGTCGATAAATTTTATTATTGCCACGCAACTTAGGCACTTGAATCATTACTGTTGTGTCTTAGTCATCAAAATCGACTGTTTGCAAGGATAACTATTTGTTTTCAAACTATTGACACTCCTTAGAGACTATGCTGGTATCTTCATGCAATGTGTAATCATGTCCTGGTTTCTTCTGCCCCTTAGGTTTGGGCAGATCACCTGTTTCTTCCCCCAGTCATCCTGACAGAATGGCCCAGCCGGCACCTGCTGAGTCCAGGCACGGCGTCCCCAGCCCTCCTTTCTCCAGTCCTACCAAGGAGAAGGCCAGGTAGGTACCAAGTCCTGAACAGCTTCAGCTGGATCGTGTTACTTGCCTCGGCCTTTTCTCATTTGATTTTTTAAAGATGATATTAGAGATGTGGCAGTGTAGAATTTGCAGCCAGATTGCAAAGTGGTATGTGATCTTTGAGAATCATCTGAATTACCTGGAGGAAAAAGACTGCTTTGGGCTGTGCATGGTGGCTCACGCCTGTAATCCCAGCACTTTGGGAAACTGAGGCAGGAGGATCACTTGAAGCCAGAAGTGTGAGACCAGCCTGGGCAATGTAGTAAGACCTCGTCTCTACAAAAATAAAATAAAATAAAAATTAGCCACATGTGGTGGCACACACCTGTAGTCCCGGCTATCCAGGGGCCTGAGGCAGAAGGATTCCCTGAGCTCAGGAGGTCAAGGCTGCAATGAGCCATGATCGTACTACTGCATCCAGCCTGAGAGATAGAGTTAGACTCTGACTCAAAAAAGAACAAAAAGACTGCTTTTAGCAAATAAGTAGGTTAATACTTATTTGTTAAACTTGATATATTGACTATGCAATATGGTATTAATAAGCAATGAGTTCTATGGATAGACTCGCTCTATAATAAAAATAAATGTACACAATCTGTGAAAGTAAACAAATTGAGGTTATTTTTAAAGTTGGAACAGTTCCACACATCATTGAAAAAGGCATTTCAAAATATTTTGGCATTTAAATATCAACAGATAAGGTTCTGATTTGTATATCATTGAAATGAATTCTAAAGTGATAGTGGGCTCTGGAGTATGATTCTTGAAGCAGGGAGGAGTACATGATTTTAGAAATTAGGCCAGTGGGTCAGTCGGGCTATACTTTGAGTCACACGTGGACTTCTCCTACCTGGGCCCCACAACAGAGAGAACTGACTGACTCCTTGGTTCTGGGCCCAAGCCTGGGCATCTGCATGTTTATATAGTTCTCTTGTACCAAGTTGAAAACTGCCATGTGCCTGTTATGGTCCAAAACATTTATTTGTTTATTTGTAATACTGTGCTTCCTTGTGATAAACCAAAAGGAAAGACAAGACACACACCTCCACCAAGTTAGGGCACTTTGTGCTCCTGGGGTGAGGCGTTGCATCTTCACCTGATTTGTGCTGATGGTGTGCAGAATTTGTTTGTTTTTTTTTCCAAAAATGCCTTGTGGTTATTGAAAAACTAAACTCCTAGGAATAGCACTGAGAATACATTATTCTTTGTTAACAACAGTAGTGCCTACCCCACAGCATGAGGTGGTTACAAGCAGTAACTGAGTAAACATGTATCAATTACTGAGAACAATGCCTGGTGCTTGGTGAGGTTTACAAGCCAAATAAAAAGGAATTTTGTAGAGCACACTTTTCTTGAGTCACAAAAGGCTTTTTTTCACCACATGCTCTTGGGTTTTATGTTATTAAAACTTTACATTCATGAATTTTATTCTTCCAATCTAGTCTTCCTCAGAGACAAATTGAACTTCAAGACAAAAGTGAATTTTCAAATCTGGACAAGCTAGCTTTTAAGGATAATGAGGAATTTGAGTCATCTTTGGAATGTAAGTTCAAATATAAGTACTAGTTTTATAAGTTGAAAATGTAGAAAGCCTAGTTTTAGTAGAACCTATCCATTGGTATAAAAAGCAAATCAGTTACAAATTGGGACATTTTTATTTTGTGACATGACCATAGGTACAGATATTTTACCTCATTTTTTTAATCACAAGGATTTTCAAGGGTGTGTCTGAGTTCCCTTGTTAAAGATGTTAGTATGACTAAGAATTTCAGAGTCAGAGCTAAGCCCATAAATAAACTCTTAACCCACTTTATCAGATTTAAATGTGATATTTCGTACTTTTTTCCTTTTTATGGAATACAAAGATGTTATTTTTCTTTAAATTAAACTGATTTTGTTGATTGCTTCAGATTTAGAAAACCTCATTCTTAGTGAAAGAATGGAGGTAAAAGAATATTGAGTCCAGAAGCTGGCAGCCTAGCCATGGCCTTGCCTTAGACTGACTCATGTTGTAGTCCATTTTGGAAGTGTAAATAAGGATGTAGAGCTGATTATCTCTAAGGCTTTTTCCAGCCTGAGAAATCTGTATATGAGGGAGGGCCCCAAAAAAACGGAATTTATTTATGAAAAATTGTGTATTTATTCTTACATGTTTAAACTTCAGTCACCTTCAAGATACTCTCCATTTGATGCAGTACAACTATCAAGACACTCTTCCACTGCTCAAAACAACTTTGAACAGTTTTTGAACTTGTCACTTTTGATGTCTTTTAGTGTTTCAGCCGTTTTCTGTTTCCCCTCTTCTACATTGGCAAAATGTTTCCCTTTTTTCATCTGGGGAAACAAAAAAAAGTCACTTGAGGCGAGATCAGGTGAATAGGGAGGGTGGGGCATGGGGATCATGCTGTTTTTTGGTGGGCAGGTACATTGTCATGGTGGAAGAACCAGTTACCTGTTTGCCACAGCTCAGAATGTTTCTTCCACAAGTTGTGGTGCAATCTTCTCAAAACTTCCAAATAAAAACTTTGGTGGACTGTTTGATCTGGAGGAAAAAATTCTGAGTGTACTACAAGGGGCCCGCCCTCCAGAAAATAATTCTGGGTTTTTGGGATTCCCCCTCATATAACCTATTGTTTAGCCTTGTAAACTTCATCTTAAATCTTAATGTGTAATGTTTTGAACAGTTACATGAGAGGGCTTAGTAAATTTTGTGCATTTTTATTAGAGTCTTTTTGTTTTGTTTTTGTTTTTTGTTGTTTTTTTTTTTGAGTCAGGGTCTTACTCTGTCACCCAGACTGGAGTACAATGGCATGATCAGGGCTCACTGCAGCCCCAACCTCCTGAGCTCAGGCAGCCTTTCTACCTTAGCCTCTCGAGTAGCTGAGACTAAAGGTGTGTACCACCATGCCCAGTTAATTTTTTTTATTTTTATTTTTTTTGTAGAGATGAAGTCTTGCTGTGTTGCCCAAGCTGGTCTCAAACTCCTGGGCTCAAGCAGTCCTCCCACCTTGGCCCTCCAAAGTGCTGGGATTACAGATGTGAGGCATCATGCCTGGCCTTAGAGTCTTTTTTTAAATTATTGATACTTAAATAGAATTCAACTGATTATCAGCAAACCCAGTGAATTCCTTACTGTCACTGGATTGATTTTCCTATCGGGTAATGAATCCAGTTTTATAAGCAAATTTAATTCTTTAAAGTATGGGAACACCTTGAGGCGCAAATACATTGGCAAATGGCTATGTTGAAGAACTTCTTAAAATCCTGTAAGGAAAAGGCATGTCCAGTTGCTTCGGCCACAGTCACAGGCTTCACGGTGAGTTATCCCTGCACTGCACTGCCCTCCCTTCTCTTGCTATTTGTGCCTTGTGCAGATGCAGGGAACATGCCAAACCAGTTGGAAATGGACAGGCTCTATCCTGCTGGTGATATGCCCCATGTCGATGCTGCTATAGCTGCTATGCCTACCGGACACATCTCTTATCAACAGTCAAGTAAGTTTCTCTCTTTTGAAAAATTTTTTCTCACTCTGTCACTCACGCTGGAGTGCAATGACACGATCATCGTTCACTCCTAGGCTCAAGCAGTCCTCCCTCCCAAGTCTCCCGAGTAGTTAGGACTATAGGCATGCCACCACACCTGGCTAGCTTTTGTTTTTCTGGTTTTTTTGTATGTTTTTAGAGGTGAGGTCTTTCTGTGTTGCCCAGGCGGTTCTCAAACTCCTGAGTTCGAGCAGTCCTCCTGCCTTGGCCTCCCAAAGTGTTGGGATTACAGGCATGAGCCACCATGCCCAGCCTTTTTTTTCTTTTTTAACTAAGCTAGCATTGCTGCTTGCTAAACACTAGTCTGTGTGCTCTGTATATGATTTCATGTATCACTGAATAACTTTTTGTAGGTGTAGATTAGTCAGAGTCTTGGGGATGGGGGTTTATCACTGTTAATAACATTTCTGAAGTAACTCCCAATGTGAACATGTAACGACAGTGCTGAGGAGAAGACTGATGGAAAGGCTTCTCTTAGTCTTTCCAGACCAGTTGTTTTTGGTTTGTTTGTTTTTGAGTTGGGGTCTCCCTCTGTCACCCAGACTGGAGTGCAACAGCATAATCATGGCTCACGGGCAGCTTCGCCCTCTTGGGCTCAGGCAATTCTTTCACCTCAGCCTCCCATGTAGCGGGGACTGCACATGTGTGCCAACATGCCCAGCTGATTTTTGCAGAAATTAGGTCTCACTATGTTGCCTAGGCTGGTCTCAAACTCCAGGGCTCAAGCAATCCTCTTGCCTGGCCTCCCAAAGTACTGGGATTACAGGCATGAGCCACTGTACCTGCCCTAGATTTTTTTAAAAACATTGTCTTTTAGAGACTGGCAGAGCAATTATACTTTTTCTAAGATGCTTCTACAAAAACTATTCCTTGGGAACCTTATTATCTTGGGAAATCGTGGTGAAAAATTTATTTTTTATTTTATTTATTTATTTATTTTTTAAATCAATATTTTTTGTTTTAAATTGTGGGGTACAGTTAAGGGTTAGGTATACAAATATGCATCATTCAGGCACCCTTGTTGATAAGGGGTATCTCCCCGTCCCCAGACAGATATTGACTACTGTTAATCCCACCTCCCTTCCCCTCCCTCCCCCCCCATAGTATCCCACCACTGTCAATCCTTTTCTTACAGTATTACGATAGATGTTCAAGGTCCACTATATGAGGGAGAACATGTGATTTTAAATAATCGTTAACTTCCATTATAGATCTTAATGTGATTGTAACATTTTAATATTTTTTTTCTACTTGTTTTCCTTCATGTCTTAAATTAGAATGGAAAAACTTTATATTTTAATCTTTGGAAAAGCTGACAACATTGAGTTAACTTATCACTGGAGGAAAACTGATCATCAGACTTCTCTTATCTAGCCCACTTTCTCTTTTCTCCTCTCTTCTCCTGATTGTCACTTCCCTTGCTGAGGGTGAAGGGAGACAGGAGGAGAGTCGTAGGGCGCTTTGTGCTTCGTTCGAGGGCACAGTCAACAGCCAGTTTTTTTCTTCTTGGACCAAAGTGTCAAATCTTCAAATTTGAAAGGAAATCTCTCACATAAAGCCACCGCTTAGTCTCTCCTAATCATTGGGAAAACATCATTCTCCAAACACAACGGGGAACCCCCAAAATACTGGAATTATTTTTTGGAAGGCAGGTCCCTTGTAGTGCAGGCCTCCCCCACTAGGTAAGTGTTCTAGGAACCCATCGGCATCAGTGTACCAACTAGCATTGTTGTGAGAGGCTGCGTTCAGATTCAGTGTATTTTTGGGGGGAGAGTCTTTCAACACACCCATTTCATGATGAGTGATTTATGAGTGCACTTGCCCACACTGTGCTGAATGTTCAGCAGTTTTTGACCAAAAATGACCTGTGTGGCCCACCCTCCCTATTCACCCAATCTCACCCTGAACAACTTTTTGTTGTTTCCCTGGATGAAAAATCATTAAAGGGAAACATTTTGCTGATGTAGAAGAGGTGAAACAGAAAACAGCAGAAGCACTAAAAGACATCAAAAGTGATGAGTTACAAAACTGTTCTGAGCAGTAGAAAAAGCATCTCGATAGGTGTATCAAATAGAGAGTACTTTGAAGATAACTGAGGTTTAAATACACAATTTTTTTGCCGGGCTCGGTGGCTCAGCCTGTAATCCCGCGCCTTTGGGAGGCTGAGGTGAGTGGATTGCCTGAGCCCGCGGGTTCGAGACCCGCCTGGGCAGCGAGACCTCATCTCTACAATAAATCAAAAAATCAGCCAGGCGTGGTAGCGCATGCCTGTAATTCCGGCTACTTGGAAGGCTGAGGCGGAAGGATCGCCGGAGCCCAGCAGGTTGAGGTTGTGGTGGCCGGAAGCAGCCACTGCACTCCAGTCTGGGTGACAGAGTGAGACTCCAACTCAAAAAAAAAAAATAAAAAATAAAAAAAAAATAAATACACAATTTTTAATAAATAAATTCCAGATTTCTTTGGGTTCTCCCTGGTATATCCATAGCCTCTTGTTAGCGGTTTCTTGGCTTAAGTCACGGTACTCAGGAATATGAGGAATTACTGAGAGAGGCAGGATGTTTTGAGAGGGTAGATTTTGCTGATTTCATTGTAAATAAGCTTTGGAAAGCAGTCATTCAATGAGACTTGATCAAGCACCTTCTCTCTATTGGGTACTTTCCAAGAGGCTGAGCATATAGCAGTGAACCAAACCAAGCTCTAGCCTTCCTGGAGCTTGTAGTGGGTGAGGCAGCTGGTCAGCAAGCCATCACTGAGGCCCTCAGGTGGGAGGTGCTACAACAGCTAAGTGGGGACTATGGCCATGGAAGAGTATCTGACAAGTGGTCATTTGGCAACAACTTGAGTAAGGCAATACAAATGATGTGGCGGAAATCAACTGGGATAATGGAAATCAACTGAGTAGCTAGGTGTTCTGCCTCTGAGGTGGAATGTAGATTATAATAATGCCTTTTAACATCATTACTAAATAACATAATGTTTTGGTTATTGAGAAATTTTCTTATAGTCATCATTTCAGCTCTTCATCTGGGCACAAAGGGAAATGAAGAAAGCTGACACTTGGTATCTGAGGCACCCAGTGGACATGCTGCTTTTCTGTCCCTTTGTATCCAAAGGTTTCTGTATGCCACCTTGAAGCTACAAAATATACTTCAGAGCATAGAAGTGGCTCTTTTTTCTTATTTTCTTATAATTAGCACCAAAATAACTCCTATTTTAAGATTGCTGTTCCATATAAGAAAGCAATACTGTTGGAGAATAAACCCTTCTTTCTTCTTTTAGCAACAAGGAAGTTACATTTCTGCCTCTGGAAATTATCAACTATCTTCTCTGATATTTCAATTTTATTAGAAGGATTGAGAAGGGAGAGAGAAGACTGTGTTGTTTCTCTCCTATCAGTAAAACTAACAGTTCTTACTGATGATTTTAGAGCAACACAGCAAAAATGTTCAAAGTCCTCTAGTGAGCCTAGGAATTTTTCTGCTTTTTAGCATTTTTTGGGTAAAAAACAAAATGTAGGTTATGGGTCAGAGCCAGAAGAGAAAGGTCAGCATAATTGTTTGTGGGATTGAGATTTAATTAAACCTCTGAGGTTAGTGACCTGTGCCAAGAGTTAGAGGGAGTAGACAAGTAATTAAAACATGGGCATTGCCCAGAAGGAACAGAAGTGAGAGAAACAAGTACATGTAGTTTTTGACAAAGCAGGTACAAGTTACCTTGCAAGTAAGGTGTGGAGTGGTTACTTGTCACTTTAGGAGTAAAGAGGACCTCACAGAAAAGGTGGCATTTCAGTTGGGTCCCAAATTGCATTTCGGACTTTGTGGGAGGAAAAGAGCCCCGCAGGTTGAGGAGACAGCAAGGGCAAACACAGAGCAAAGAAGCAGCAGCTATCATCAGGTCCCAGCAAGTGGGCTAGTACAGATAGAATATTTCTGGTACAAAGTTAGTGGTGATCTAGGAAATCAATCTAGAAAGAAAAAGTCAGTTTGTCAGATCGCAGACTGCTGTGGGTTTAGAGTATGCTAGAGCAGAGACTGCACATCAAATCCATGTCTTCCCCTCAGGAAATGCAGGTGACCACAGCTTGCTGGAAGGCAGAGGCTGACATCAGGAACAGACTTGGCTACTTCAGTAGTCCTGGGAGATGATGATAAAGGCCCTCATTGCAGCCGCAGGAGGGGTCATATGAAAGCAAGTCCTGGTGGTCAAGCGAACGGAGGGTGGAAAGAACATGATGGAAGGGCTGGGATGATCATACGAAGGATGAAGCTGGTACTGTGGGGTTTCTATGTGCTGCAGGCACATAGAAGCATCAGAAACATGGATGTGAGACTAGGAAGAGAGACCAGGAGTCAAGGAAAAAGTGTGGGAAGGATCAGTACAGGGCCGATTGGAAACCCCAGGCAGGGCTACAGTCAGCTCAGAGGAAGTGGGGACTGAATGGTGAGGTGGCTGGAGCAGCCAGGCTAGGGCAGTGGTGTGGTACAGTTCTGATATATTTGAGGTAGAGACTTGAGCATCTTTATGGGAGTAAGAACAAGTTCTAAAACTGCTGTGTATAGAAATAGGGAGTAATGGCTTAGAGTCCTAAAGATAGGAGAGGAACCTTAATCAAAGGCAGGGGCAGAAATGCAGAGTTTGCCCTGGAAAGGAGGGAGGTGATGAGTGAAGAGGACGAGAGAATGTGATATGGAGGCAAGACAGTTGGAGTTAGTCATGGTGAGGGTGACTTGCATTTGTCTCAGTCAAATGAAAGCTGCGGTACGGTGTGGCACAAGGAGTGGGCTTGGGGATTGAAGTCAGTGGAAATGGAACAGCGATTTGAAGCAGATCAAAACAGTCATCTGGAAACCAAGCAGATTCTCCCCAGGTCTTGGCACGGGCTCCTGCAAACTGGTCCTGCCTTCATTTGAATAATCTGATGCTGGGAATTACTTAACGCCTTATTCTGTCTTATTAGGTGTAGGTCAGAAACAAATTGAAGAACAAAAGGAAGAAGAAAAAGTATGGGAACAGCAAGTGAAAGAACGGAGGCAGAGAGAAGAAAGAAGGCAGAGTGACCTACAAGAAGCTTTAGAAAGAGAACGAAGAGAACTGGAAAAACAGGATCAAGAAAGGGTAATACAGCCAGGCACCATGACTCACACCTGTAACCCCTACACTTTGGAAGGCCAAGACAGGAGGATTGCTTGAGGCCAGGAGTTTGAGACTCTCTGGACAACACAGCAAGGCCCAGTCTCTAGTAAAAAAAAAAAAAAAGAAAAGGAAAGGGTAATACGGACAACTTAATTCTCTATACTGATTTCTCCACTGCGTATGTTGTATACCAC
Organism: Cephalopachus bancanus; assembly: GCA_027257055.1. NCBI lineage: Eukaryota > Metazoa > Chordata > Mammalia > Primates > Tarsiidae > Cephalopachus > Cephalopachus bancanus. The sequence continues at coordinate 510,463 of JAPVLO010000691.1, forward strand.
CCTGCAGCAACAAAATATGCTCTAGAGCAAATAAGTAGCTCTTTTCCCTTTTATTATTATTATTATTATTATTTTTTGAGTTGGAGTCTCACTCTGTCACCCAGACTGGAGTACAGTGGCCGCTCCCAGCCACTGCAGCCTCAACTTGCTGGACTCCAGCAATCCTTCCACCTCAGCCTTCCAAGTAGCCAGAACTACAGGCGTGCGCTACCACGCCTGGCTTATTTGTTTGATTTATTTTAGAGATGAGGTCTCAACAAGTTGCCCAGGCAGGTCTCGAACCCGTAGGCTCAGGCAGTTCACTCACCTCAGCCTCCCAAATCGTGGGATTACAGGCTGAGCCACCGAGCCCAGACTTTATTATTTTTTTAAACTGGCACCTGCAATAAGTACATTGAGCTCAGAGAAGGGAAGTCAATATTGTCCAAAGTCAGAGGGGTGGCAGGTGACTTGAAAGGCATCTCTGTCCTCTCATTTTACAAGCAGTAATGAAGCCTGCATAGAATACACACCTTAGGAGTTTCATAGTTGGTTTTTGATGCCACTTTTTGTGCATTCTCATTTAACCCTTAAAACAACCCTGTAAAGGAGCTAGACTCTGCTTGGCTGCAGAACTTCACTTTGTAAATGGGGTTTAAAGAAGAGGCTCTGAATGTTAGCTAGTAGGGACTAGAACACGAGGGGAGGTGGCAGCCAGTTCATGGTTGCTTCCAGGGCACACACTGCCTTTTTCCTCTGGTTCTCTTCTTGCCTTCTGTGTCCTGATTCTGGTTCTAGACAAATGGGTTACTCTGGCCACTTACCATGCCTGCTAAATCTTGCTTGAGTGAATTTTCCGTATGAATGTTCCTTGGACTTCTGGTTAATTTGGTTCTAAAGCACAGGGCATTTTAGGCAAATTAATCCCTTCTTTCATTGGGATGACATGTTTGCCTCCCTTTGATCGTAGCAATAATTTTAATTTTAAATATGTATGGTTCTCTAGTACTTAAAGGATGAGTATATAGTACTGTGCACTTTTCAAACACTTAGAAGTTTTTCAAGTGTATTCGTGTGTTTTCTATTTTGGTGCCCATCTTTTTATAGAGGATGATTGAAGAGTCATTGAAGATTGAAATGGAAGAAGAATTAGAAATGAGTAATCGAGAAATGAAAGACAAATCTGCTCACGGCGAAAATCCTTTAGAGAAATACATGAAACTCATCCAGCAGGGGCAAGACCAGAAGTCGTCAGAGAAGGTGCCCATTCTGGGGACAGGGCAATCTGCGGGTTGGGGACACCAGGGCTTCTGTGGTTATTTTAACATCTTGGGACAGGAATCTGTCTTCTCCATTGAAGACAAAAAGGTTAAAAGCATAGAAAATCCAAAATTCAAAAGGAACCTCAAATCTATTAAATATATTACATTCTTTTGACAAAATTTCATAGCTTTTGCTTATGATTTTTTTGATTCATTGAAATTTATAAAGATTGAGATATCTCATTGTTTTCAAAACAAGAATAATAAAAGCTCTATCATCGAATAACAAATGCATTAGTACTGAAAACATCAATATTTTATATATCTGAAGTATTATGGGTGCTAGATGAATATCATATAGTTTTTTTTGATGCGCCTGCTATATTTCATGTTTTAAAGTCTCTTCTTTACACTTCTAAATTACATATATATTTCAAAAATAGTTCTTAGAGAAGTCAAAGTGTTTTATGAAATTAATGTGTGTCTAATTTCAAAATTTTTCTTTGCCCTTCAGAGCTTAAAACATATGGTCAGAGAAGCCTCTCCAGTGGACACGCTGCCATCTATTGACAGGGATGAAAGGTATGGTTTGCCCAAACACTTTGTATCATACACAAACTGTTACTGCTCATTTTGTCAGCTAAGGAAAGTGGTCAGATATTTGATATTGCCTGTAAGAAATTATTGAATCAGTTGAAATGACTGACTTTTAAAGAAAACACTGCATTTTTTTTAACTTGTGAAATTGATCCTATACAAGTTGTAACCTAGGGCAGAAACCCCATACGTAAGGAATGAGAACATGATAAAGCTCCTGAAGAAACCTGAGATTAATTTTTATACTTTTATTTTTTGTCTTTCCCTAATTTAGTTTCACAGGCTTTTCTCATGAAGAACCAGATGACTCTTGGTAATCATGTTTGCTGCCCAGCTTCTTACATACAACAATGAAAAGTTACATAACATTTAATCCTTTGTAAATGTTTCTCTGCAATCAGACAACATTCTCAATAAAAATGTTATGTATCAATAAGAGCCCAGCAAACCAGATCCAACAACACATCTCAAAAATCATCCACTATGACCAAGTAGGCTTCATCCCTGGGATGCAGGACTGGTTCAACATTCGCGAGATCATAAATGTAATTAAATACAACAACAGATGTAAAAACAAAAACCACATGATTATATCATTACACGTGGAAAAAGCTTTTGATAAAATACAGCATCCCTTCTTAATAAAAACCCTCAAACATCTAGGCATAGATAGAACATACTGCAAAATAGTAACAGCCATCTATGAGAAAACCTCAGCCAGCATACTGCTAAATAGACAAATTGGAACCATTTCCCCTGAAAACCAGTACTAGACAAGGATGTCCACACACATCCCTCCTTTTCAACATAGTTTTGAAAGTCCTAGCTAGAGCAATCAGACAAGAGAAGGAGATCAGGGGTGTCTAAATAGGAAAAGAGGAAGTCAAGATATCCCTTTTTGCAGACGACATGATTCTATACCTCGAAAACACAAAAGAATCTGTCAGAAGCCTCATTGCACTGATAAAGGACTTTGGCAAAGTCTCAGGGTATAAAATAAATGTGCAAAAGACAGTCGCATTTCTGTACACCAACAATAAACAGAAACTCAAATAAAAAGCACAATCCCATTCACAATAGCCACACACACAAAATAGAAAGAAATACCTTGGCATCTTCCTAACTAGAGATGTGAGAGACCTTTACAACAAAAACTACAAAACACTGCTCAAAGAAATCAGAGATGACACAAACAAATGGAAGAATATTCCATGCTCATGAATTGGAAGAGTCAACATTGTTAAGATGTCTATCCTACCGAAGGCCATCTACAGATTTAATGCAATACCCATTGAATTGCCAGCAGCATTCTTCTCAGACCTGGAAACAATATAGGAATTCATATGAAAACATAAACAACCACCAATAGCCAAAACAAGCCTCAGCAAAAAAAAAAAAAAAAAAGAGGTATCACACTCCCAGACTTTAAATTGTATAAAGCTACAAATAATCAAAACAGCCTGGCATTGGTACAAGAACAGGCATATAGACCAATGGAACAGGATAGAGATTCCAGAAGCAAAACCTCAAATCCTAAACCAACCCATCTTCGACAAAGCCTCTACTAACAACCACAGGGAAGAGGAGAACCTATTCAGTAAATGGTGCTGGAAAAACTGGCTGACTACATGCAGAAGATTGAAACAACATCCCTACCTATCATCATACACAAAAACCAACTCTAAATGGATCAAAGACCTAAACGTAAAACCTTAAACTATAAGAACCTTAGAAAATGCAGGAGACACCCTTATGTAAATTGAAACTGGCAACCAATTTCTTATCAAAACCCCAAGCACCCATACCATAAGAGATAAGATAGACAAGTGGGACCTCATCAAACTGACAAGCTTCTGCAAAGCCAAAGAAATCATCAAGAGAGCAGGAAGATTGCCCACAGACTGGGAAAAAATATTTACCAACTGTATGTCTGACAAAGGCCTGACATCTAGGATCTACATGGAATTCAAATGTGCTGAAAAGGAAAAAACAGCCCCATGACAAAGTGAGCAAAAGATATGGATAGACACTTCTCAAAAGAAGACATACAAGCAGCCAACAGATACTTGAAAAAATGCTCAGCCTTACTAGTCATCAAAGAAATGCAAATTAAAACTACTCATAAGCAGACCTTGAACAATTATAGTAATACTATAAGAAAAAGATTGACAGTAGTGGGAAACTGCTGGGGTGGAGGGGGGAGGCGGGATTGGCAGGAGTGGGAATTTGCTGGGGAGGGGGGCACACCAGCACACATGTTTATTGCGGCATTGTTCACAATAGCAAAAACATGGAACCAGTCATGATGCCCATTGAAAGAGGACTGGATTTTTAAAAGTACATATACATGATAGAATATTACGCAGCCATAAAGAAGGACAAAATTATGAATTTCACAGCAACTTGGATGGACTTAGAGTCTATAATATTGAGTGTTCTATTGCAGAAACTAAGAAGTGAGTATCACATGTTCTCACTCATAAGTGGACCTTGAACAATTATCGTAATACTATAAGAAAAGGATTGGCAGTAGGAAACTGCCTGGAGGGGAATTAGCAGTAGTGGGAATCTGCCGGGGGCAGGGGGGGGGCACACCTCATCAACAAGGGTACATGCATAATGAACATTTGTATACCTAACCCTGAATTGTACCCCACATCTTTAAAATAAAAAAATTAAGGCTGGACGCAGTGGCTCAAGCCTGTAATCCCAGCACTTTGGGAGGCTGAGGTAAGAGGATTGTCTGAGCCCAAGGGTTTCAGACCAGCCTAGGCAACTTGGCAAGTCCTCATCTCCAGAATAAATAAATTTAAAAAAAAATTAGCCAGGCGTGGTAGTGCATGCCTATAGTTCCAGCTACTTGGAAGGCTGAGGCAAAAAAATTTTTTTAAATATTATGTATCATCCAGTGTGGTTTTTTCATAATTTATTGGTACTGTAGTGTATGAACCAAGAATACTATAGTCAAGTGGAATCCCTTCTCCAGCCATGGAATTTCTCATTCATTACACTAAAATAGCTGGAGTGTTTTTATTCCTTATTTTTGGTTTACATTCTTAAATGAGTATAACTTATCTTGTTGGTCAACTCCAGGCCTACATTTTGAATGTTTAAGCTGTGTTCCTTCCTCTCCTGGAAGTCATCTTCCCCAATACTCCTGTTTTGTCCCTGAACATAAAGACATAGATATTCCCATTCTAGGCACAAGAACTAGTATGATATTGCCACAGGTGTGTGCTTTTTGACATCTGCTATGGTTTGAATGTGTATATGCCTTTAAAATGTATATGTTAGAACTTAAGCCCCAATGTGATAGTATTAAGAGGTGGGTCCTTTAGGCAGTGATCAAGTCATGAGAGCAGAGCCCTCATGAATGGGATTAGTGAATTTACGTATGGGTTCAAGGGAACTAGCTAGGTTCTTTCACCCTTCCACCATTTCAGGACACAGCAACTAGGTGCCATCTTGGAAACAGACCAAGCCCTCATGAGACACTGAAGCTGCCAGCACCTTGATCTTGGACTTCCCCGCCTCCAAAACTATGAAATTTGTGTTCTTTATAAATGACCCAGTGTAAAGTATTTTGTTTCAGCGGCAGGAAGAGATTAAGATAACATTTTTATTGCGGAAACTTTGGTCCTCATGCTTAATGAGGACCAAAAAGCATTTCATTTGTTGGTTTTAAATGAATAGGCTCCTTCCCTATAATCTTGACTTTCTATCTCTTAAAAGTCAAGTTTTGCAAGGCATAGCCCTCTGAAGGGTTCTACATTTTGTGGCAGGATTGTCGATAATTAAGACACTGTGATCTTACCAAACCATTATGTACAGTTTACTCGGGTGACTCATGACTTAAATAATTGCACAAAATGCTACTTAAACAGAAGGTATTAAGTAGTGTGACAAATAGCACACTAATTGGGCTCCTGATTGTTCTCCTGCCATGCATGAATGAAGAGTGATGATCTAGAGTCAGCACCTCATTTAGAAATGTCAGCATATCAATAGTGACAAAGACTGGGCCTCACTAATAGAGGTCAGATGTAGAAAATCCAAATGCATAATCATGTTGACAGATAAGTAGTTTAAACAGATTATACAATAAAATCCTAAGTAACAAATTTAGCTCTGCTGCTTTAGAGAATAACTATTAGAACTAGATTTGTTTTATCTTCCTGAATAAATCTTCTTTCAATAGACTTATACCCTGGGTTTGAAAAACAGCGAACGGTACGTGGGCCCCTATTAAGGCTTCCCATTGTTTCGACTTTGCCCAAGTTTAAGCTTTGTTTATTCCCATAGATAGATGGCTTTTATTTGTTGGAAAAGCTAGTCAGAAAAGTCTTACTTTTCACAGACAACTATAAAGTGCTAGTAGCACTTTATACTAAATACAGCCCCGTGGATTATAATATTTTCTCAAATTTGCTCTTGCTGAAAATAGAGATTTTTGTCAGAAATAAAACAAGTTGCCCTCTCTCACAGACTTGATTTCCATACCAACATGAAATCTTGATTATGCATATTATTAAAAATGACACCATACTGAGGACAGAGAAAGATAGGATTTATGTATGGTAAAAAGGCAAGTGAACGAAGCTATAATTTTATTTCATTACTCTTAGTACATCCACAACTATTTCCACCTAAATAGGTCTTTAAAATAAGCATACACAAGTATTGACTATTATCTACAAATATTTATTGTAACACTTGAATAGAACTACAGGAAGCCCTTGGCACTGATAGAAAATATTGATTCACTGTTAGGTTACAAAAATTTATACATAGCAAAATTTAATGCTCTTTACATAAAAAATATTAGACTACTTAAACAAAACTTTCAAGAATTCCTGGTAATAGCTACCAGAATTAGAAAAGTAAAATTAGGCTTTAGACACTGCCTCTTCTAGAACACTGGACTGACAGCACCTCCACTGCTGGAAAGAATAGTTAAGTCTCATGCAACAGGAAAACAAAACACTAAGCTATTTTGGAACAACTGTTCTACACAGAAGAGAGCTTCTCCCAATTAAAAAAAGGAAAAAGAAAAACAAAACCCAAATAGGCATTTCTAGGCATTAACCAAGAAAAAAAAAAGAATCCAAATGAAATATTATACTTGATGTTCAATTTTAATAGCATCTTGATAAAGGTATGCTTCCTTTCATTTGGATACATTTCTGCACATGTATATGTTTTAAAATCCAGGAAACAGCCAAACCACAAGTTAACTCTTAACATGAATATACATAGTTAACCCTACAGTAAGCAGCCCCTTTGAAAAGCACTGATGCACCCAACAGTTATATGGATCATTTCATAAAGAACAACACAAAGTTTACCACCACTAATACCCAGTACCTATAGTCACTTAATGTTCTGCAACACAATGATGTAGAAGGCAAGTTTCTTTTGAAAATGGCTTAAACTCAAGCAGTTTTCTTGCTGAACATCAAACTTTATTATTCCAGGAAACTAAGGTTTAGATAAGAAAAAATGAAATAAATACCAACCCTAATTTAAATTACTTAAGTATTCAAGTCTATAAAAGTAGGAGGTTAGAAGTCTGTGGTCAATTTGTAATTAGGTTTTAGACAGTTGATATGAAACTGTAAACTATTCAGACCACTTAAAAATGGTTTAGGATGGTGGTCATTTTAATAAGGTAACACTTCTTAAGAAAGACATTTATGGAACAAAATTCTGTGAAGGATATTGGGTCTCTGTTATAATATAAATTCTTAGAAACTTAAAGCAAATATTTATTAAGGCAGAGCTGACAATTCCCAAGAAGAATGATGACAACTAGATGAGTATTATTTTGTTAAAATGAAATCTATTATAAAATTGATTCTGGAAATCTTGTCAATGAGTCAGAATCCAGCTTCTTTTGTAGTAAGGTCAGTAGAATTATAGCTCATTTTATATTATAGCTCATTTTAGCATTATTGAAAAATAAATGTTTGATTGCCTCAGGAAATTAATGAGTCCTGGACCTGGGAGGAAGCAAATTTTAAAAGTCAATTGTAAGAATCACATTATCTTTGAACCAAAGTTTAATAAATGTCAGCTGTCAGAAATGGAACTTCACACCAATTCCACTTTATTTCTTATATAGATAACACTTATTTGAGGACACGTGGCATATGTGAATTTATGGTCACATCCCTTGATGTTGGCATGTCACAGGTCCCTAACAAGGAGTATGACATACTCCATTGCTTGTCTTGGCAGAATTGCTCTAGCAATAAGTGTGAACATGCCACAAATTTCAAAAAGGATGAATGATCATTTTGTCAAAGTGTTGCCTATTAAAATGGCTAACATGAAACCTCCAATATTTGTTCTAAAGAAAAAGATTTACCCACTGGAAGGTTTTCCTAGAGATACATCCCAGCAGCTTGAGACAGACAGTGAAGTGTTTGTACGTCTACATTAGTTTGTTTGGTGGGATACACATCTGTACTGCAGAGCAGCTGTCTGATGATTTGTCAGAGCTGTAAATGCGTCGGCCGAACACTCTGGCAAACATTTATGTGTAAGAATTGAGTTGTTCTTTTGACCGAGACTGGATATCTTGCAGTTCCTGTTCTTCCTTTGCTTTGATATCCTGGTAAGCCTGCATTTTGCTCGCATCCTTTAAGTAAGCCCAGTTAGAAGACAGTATCATGAGGAAGTGGATCTGGAAGAGAAGGGTGAGCATGATGGCTAGTGAGCATGTGAGAAGGCAAAGCGAGGCGCTAGTCAGATTAGACGGACTTGACTTTAAAGGGGGTGAGGGTTATTCTGTATTAATACTTGTTCTGCTAGCAGAACTACCATATCCTGCAAGCATGCTCTACTAGTTGGCTTTGCATTAAAAGGCTGAAGAAAAGTTAGTACACAAACATAATGAACTGGAAAAAAATGGCCAAAGGTATTGTTAAGAAAAAGCAAAAATGAAAAGTGCTTTTTTATTTTTATTTTTTTACCATTTTGAGAGTAATTTTAAAGACTAATGCAGAAGTTCAGAAATGTGTATTTATTTTAAATAAGTGTAGTGCAAAGATATTTACTACCTGTGGATAAGAATAAATTCCCCCAAAGGCCTAAAGGTGTGAACAGTGTTTATTTTGAGTAAATAATTAAACTACATATTTAACATGGAAAAAATTAAATGAATGTCAAAACCAAAATGAAGAACTATAAGCAAAGCATGCAGTCTCTGTGTTAACAAACTTTTAGTGAAACTACATTTTTCATTTTGTAAACGCCATTATTTCATTTCACAAAATGTAAAACTCCTTATTATCATTCTTTACAGTTGATGTGGCAAACACTTCTTTCCTGTTTATTTTTCTCATATTTCCTGCAAAGTAAATCTACATCTCAAGATCCTTCTAGTGCAAACTTCCTTCTCAACATATTTGAGACCTTCAGATCCAGGCCTTGTTTCTCTTCCCGTAAAAAATCCTACGTGCAGGTTGAGAACTAGCTATGATGAAACAGTTATTACTCACCAAAACACAACAATTTAAGATAACCAATTTCATGGTCTCTAAACGATAATGTCGTGGAAAAAAAAGCAAAAAACAAACTTTTTCAGAGAAAACAATTTGGTGACTTTTTTCTTCAAATTTTCATCTGGCTTACTGGAGGGTCATTTGGTAGTGAACCATGTGATCATTAAAAAAATGTTTTAAATCAAATTTAGAACTTTAAAAATATTTTCCAGAAAGAGTTTGACAAAACAAAATCTGGATTAAAATGGTTCTCTTCCATTTCATCTTCAGCACTTGTTTCCATTTTCATCATTGAACTCGGTTATCAAAAAAGCAAAAATAATGGAAAATGTGGGTATTCCAAAGTGTTAACATCTCATTTAGAGATACTACTCAAAGTTTAAGTTCAAGAAAATTATTTTTCAAAGAGTGCTCACCAATATCAGTAAATAACTGAATCCTTTTCAGTATGTGGAATTAGCCAGAACTCATTATGGTGTAATTCATGTACAGTAAGTCATTTTATTAATCTACCATGCAAAATGAGTTTACTAAAGCTATTTACAAATTACTGTAACAAAACTGCAGAAACCTAAACTCTGCTTTAGTCTGGAGTGTCAGTGATATTTCATGCTACAGAGCATAGCTCTCTAAAGCTCCTTATTGGCCTTATGCAATTTAGAATTTAGTGCAGCAATCTTCCCGACTCTTAAACTTCAAAACCGCATAGTTATATGTAGTAGCCATCATGTAGATCAGCTGGTGGAAGAGAACAAAACAGGACAGTAAGATATAGGCAGTGAAGGCCGATGTTACGACACTTCTAAACTTGGGCAGGGATGGGTGCCCGCTCATAGTTTAAGGTGTCTCTTTTTTCCCCACTTACAATCACAACGGACAACTTTTTGTCTTGCACACACAAACTTTTTCTCATCATGCATATACAATATAAGTCCTTAGCTTTGCCCTCAGTAAGTTGATTAAAAAGACTTGGATGTGTTTGAAGAATAACAAGATAGAGAGCTGGGGCAACAACAGGAGAAAGATGAAGCCAAATGCCTCATTTCCCCTCATCTTTCCAAAACTGCCTGCTCCGCAGCAATTAAGTCCTCTTCCTGCCTGTTGCTCAGCCAAGAGAACAGGTCACTACCGTGATCTCACAGGTTGTTTTTGTGGACTGTAATGGGAAGGACTGACTCATTTATAAGCAGCTGAGAGTTTCCTCTTACTGAGACAGATCTTAATTGGTTTTCTTCAAATCACAAACCAAGCCCTCCAAAATCACATGCATATATACACATACATACATACAAACGTGTGTTTATACAGTTGACTGTCGTGATCTGTAAATTCCATACCTGCGAATTTGCCTACTTGCTAAATGTTATTTGTAAACCCCAAATCAATGCTCTCACTTTTGCAGTCCTTAGCAGACACGTGCTGAGCAGTGAATGAGTAGAGTTGCCCAATGTGCACATTCCCAGCTGAGGTGGAAAATGGAGACGCTCTACCTTCTTGTTTCCACTCGCAGACTGTAAGCAGCTGTCCTCAAAGTAGATCCAATGCCATATTTTTCTCATTTTTGTGCTTTTTGTTGGTGATTTTGCTGCTTAAAATGGTTCCCAACCATGCTGCAATGCTGTCTAGTGTTTCTAAGTGCAAGAAAGCTGTGATGTGCCTTACTGGAGAAAATGTGTGTGTGATAAACTTTGTTCAAGTGTGAGTGATAGCTTTTTTGGCCATGATTTCAACATGAATGAATCAACAATATATATTAAGTAAGGTGTCTCTACACAGAAACACACTAAGGAAGGTTATATAGTGATAGGTTGATGAAAATGACATGACCAGAGGCTTGCTGGAACCCTACCCTGTATTTCCCCTAGGAGCTAATTCAGTGTTTTAGGTGACTTTATAGAACTACTGCACATAATGAGATCAACTATATGCATACATGTATGTATATATGCATATTTCCATTTGGAAGCTAAGATTTCTTGGCAAAGAAATGGGTAATGCCTCACATGAGCATTTGTCCATGATTGAAGTCATAAGATCAAGCACTCAATGTAACAAGGCAATGTGCTTGGGCCTAGACCACAGGTGTTGGTACCCTCTCTTCTTTCCACAGAGGCCAAATTACATCACCTACTATCAGTACCAAGGCAGCCAACTAGTACTTCCTGCAAACTAGACATGTGGTAAGTTTACACAGGTGCCAGTTAACCGAGGTTGAGTGCCAGGATCGTTGGCTTCCATAGGCTGGTAAAAGCTGGAAGGGAAATCTGTCATTTAGAGGCTAGAGGGAGGGGGGGCTAGACTAGGGTTGGAGTTGTCCTGGGGCCATTACTTACCAGGGCAATGACGGTGGCACCAGCTCCTGCACAGGCCACAATGAACAGGTGGTAGGACATGTAGAACTAGGAAAGAACAGGGTGCAGACATAAGCATTTGATGTGGAATGAAATGGCCTACACCCTATCTGGGGTGCTGCTTCATCTGTCTCCTTCACAGCTGTTCTCTGCAAGGTTGGATGCAGGCCTACATTCCCTTCAAGCTCTTGCCACACATTAGAATCACTTGGGGAACTTTAAAAACTTTCTGATGCCCAGGCTGCTCCCCAGGCCAATTACATCTGAATATCCGGGGCTGGGCCACAGCCATCAGTATATTGTAATGTTCCCTTGATGACTTCAGTGTGCAGCTAAGGTTGGGAGCCCCTGCTTTGAGCCTTTCCATATTATGGACATAACAACTGGCAAGCCAGATAGAGTAGAGGCTGATTATTTCTATAACTCATTGCTTTCCAAAAGCACGCTAGGGTTTTCTCAAACATACAAGGTCCTACTAGTGCGTTTACGAATGCTGCTTTACAAACAGTTACAAGCCAATACTGGAGAATATTCTAGGACCAAAACAGTTTGTTGTTCTATGACAAGCATTCTACTTTGAATAACTTTCTGAAGGCGAAAGAAAAAATCTTGATATGTGGTAAGTTTATACAGGTGCCAGTTAACCAAGGTTGAGTGCCAGGATCATTGGCTTCGATAGGCTCAAAAGAAAAGTTCCCCAATTCCTAAGGATCCTCACCTAATGGGTTGGACTTACACAAATGACCAAATAGTGATGCAGTTCAATCTTTAAACTTCTACAGAAAAGAGCTTTCCTTAATAGCATTTTAGCCATCTCTCTTGCTCTCTAAGCTAAGAGAATACTTTTTCTCAGCCTAATACATGAGGTGATTATATATGAGCCCTCTGAACTATGATAGGTTTACCTCATTCGTGTTGCAGATGTTCTCCAGGGCAGAGCCACATATTTTTCCTGGGAAAGCATTCCATGGAATGATACCTGTAAAATGAACCCCAAGAGAATGTCAGTGCCAACTGCAGTCCCTCATGTTCTTAATAGACCCTACAACTGTGGATGCCAAATACAATGTATGGAAATTTGGATATTACAAAACTGAAAAGAAACTTAAAGAAAAAAATATATAATAGTTCTATAGTAGATATCCAAAAGGTTTTTTATTGAACTGAATTAAAAAATAGTTTCACATTATAAAAAGCATCTTTTGCTACACATTTAACTTGAACATATGACAAAGTCTTGATTGGCAACCCTCTAGCAAGTTAAAAGCCTTGGTGATGTTTCCACCCAGAAAGCTAAGCATATTGAGGTCAAGAGAATAAACTATTCCAATAGAAGAATGTATGAAACAGATCATGATAATTAAAAAGACACCCATATAATAATTAAGGTCGAGACATATGCACAAGAGGGTGAAGAATTAATGGGAGGGTGGATTAAAAGGAAGTACCATATTGTCGGATATCCACACAGATCTGCTCCACACCAGTGGTCCCGTTGGTCTGCGGTGACTTGATGACTTCGCAAGTTGACCATATGTTGTAGAACATAAACACGGGCACTGCCGAGAAACCAAACACACCCAGCCAGGCCACTCCGAGCACATAGGTAAGGAAAACAAACTAGGCCGAAACAAGAGGAAGGAGAAAGAATCATCACTGAAATGGGCAAGCACGTTCCCAGAGAGGAAGAACTGCATTTCTGGGTCCAGTACTAAACCTGTATAATGCATTGTGAGGACCCTCACCTGGGATATGGCAGTGACAAGAAAAAGGTGGTATGGGGCAGTGGAAGTGAGAGCTGGCCATGCCCCCAGAGCTAGAGGATCTAGAATGGAAGTGCCCAGAGTGACTTCAGGGCCTTTTTCAGGTCTCTCTTTTGACTATCAAGGACCCCAAGAGGTGATCTCACTTGTACAAGGTCATAGAGCTAACGAGTGACAGCTTCCCACAAGGCACTCTTTCTAAACATCATTTTTAAAATGCAAAGGATCCTACTTAACATGGGATAGGCTGGGAGTGCTTTCACAGGCCACTGAATTATAACTTCATGTTAATCTCTCAAACATTACCATTATTTTACACAACAGATGACTGGTAGAATAGCAATGGCAACATGAAACCCTCTCTCAAAAGGAACTTCACTAGTTTTCTGATCCTGTGAAATTACTAAAAGCATCAGATGCTTGAACCTTTATAAAAAGTTTCAAATAGTCATGAGCACAAGCTTAATGCACAGTGAATCTGATAACATTCTCATTTTCCTCTTGTTTTCTTTCATCTCAAAGTTCCACAGCAGTTTTGCAAGCAAAGCAATGGCTTTGGGGAAAAGCTTTGAGGTGTTCACCCACATGTTGCCATAGGTGATTCCAGGAGGAATATAATCCTATCGCTTGACTTTGCTCATGAATTTATGACCTTCTGCTTTGACTTTTCAGAGAGTTTTGAAAGGCTGCCTCAGAAACATGAAATTCCTATTCTCAGAAGGTGTACCCACAGAGTGTGTGGGTGAGGGTGTGGTGTTCTCTCCTTTTTTAAAGCTGATGGTGGAGACCTGAGGATCTAACCACACTTCAGGAGACACCTGGGCAGTGTGAGGCCCGCCTCCTGATGGTCACCCCAGCAAACTGCAGAAACAAGGCACTTTTTCCTTTTATTTCAAGGAAGCATTTGCATTTCTAAAAATATTCAAAGAAGCAGATTTCAGCAGTTTCATCTCCCCTTCTTCCCAATGCTCCCAGGAAAAGGGTTTCTTTTTCTTTCCCTTGTGAAGGAAACACTTTCTTTCTAACACCACCTCATGACCTGAGTGAGAGGAGGCTGGCGGTTCTTGCTGAACCTTCCCTTCTGGCAGAGGCCAGGGCTCCAGAGGGAAGGCCAGTGGCCCTGGGAGAGGGCCCCACTAGGCCAGCCCTGTCATGGTGGCCTCTAGCATTGAGTGCTGCTTCCTCAGTGAGCTCTTGGGCATAAGCCTCCCACAGAAGACAGAGGAGAGGAAGGCCTTCAGTGACCACATTGCAGCTCAAGGGATCACAATGCTGACCTGAAAGACGCAGGTGATAGACAGGGATGAGGATGATGGAGCAACATGCTAAGGACAAAACTGGAGCACTAATGGCCAGGGATGCAGATGACACATGAATGATCAGTGATGAAATCAAAGATGACCCAGGTCCTCTCCAAATTATGGGGCCTTTTTTGACATGCTCAAATAAAATCTGATGTATACAAGAGCTAAAAGTGGGTCATGCTCGGTGGGCTGGGGACCACATGGGTGAAGGGCCACCGTCTCAAGTACAAACTCTGCTTTCCATCACACATCCCCAGCCATTCAGCCACGCATGGAAACACAGCAGAACCTGAGGGCCAGATGAGCAATAGCAGGGAGCATATTTCAAAACAGTTTTCTCAGGCCCAGAGGGTCTCTCCTGGTCCCAGTGTCATGTCTGCCCAAGGCAGGGACACACTTACCTTGAGGAACTTGATGTGCACTGTGTTACAGACCCTACAGGCTCGGATCACAAAACTTGCAAAAAATTCCACTAAGCTCCACATACCTCCCTCCCCTAAAGAGGACTGTTAGAAATAGTGGGCACTCCTGGTGCTTTAAGCTGGGCCCCTCGTCCTCTCCTCACCAGAACAGAAAGCTTAGCCAGTGCCCAGCGCCCTGGGGAACCCACAGCCCTGCAGTGAGAGCTTGCATTTTCTTCAGGAGAGGCCAACAGCCTTCATTGGCAAACCTGGGTTTCTTTCTCAGCATTAGTGCTTCTCTCAACTCCCAAGTTGTTTGCTTTACAACTGACAGCTCTTTCAAATGCTAGACCAACGGAACGTGCCATTAGAAACCCAAATTCAACACGCCAAAACTCAGACTCCATAAATGCTTCTTCCTTCCAAGCCTCTTGACCCATTGCTAGGATCTCTTTTGTGATGTACCCATTTTTATTCCTGTCTTCTTTTTTAAAGTATTTATTTATTTATGTTTACTTATGTATTCCTTTTAGAGATGGGGTCTCACTGTGTCAGCCAGGCTAGAGTGCAGTGGCACAATCATAGCTCACTGCAGCCTCCAATTCCTGGGCTCAAGCGATCCTTCTATCTTGACCTCCCAAAGTGCTGGGATTACAGGTGTGAGGCACCGCGCCTGGCCTGTCTTCTAATAAGCTATTGTTAATATCTGTCCTCCTCTAGACTGGAGGCTAACATACACTGTCTTACTGTAAAGGGCCAGGAAGGAAAGGGTTTAGGCTTTGTGGGCCACGTACCATCTGTGTGGCAACTACTCAACTCTACTTCATACTTTGCAGCCTGGAGGCAGCCATAGACAATATGCAAACAAATGGGTATGACTGTGTGCCAATAAAACTTTATGATCATCAAAACTTGAAATTTGTATAATTTTCATGTATCATGAAATATTATTCATTTGTTCTTTCCAATCATTTAAAAATAGATGAAAACCATTTTTAGCTCTTAAGCTGTACAAAAAGAGGGAGTAGGCCAAATTTGGCCCACAGACTATAGTTTGCTAACCCCTGTCTTAGACCATAAATACTCTCCTGGAAGAAGGAGTCTGTGTGTCAATCTCTGCCCTTTATTGACTAGTAAGTTCAGCTAGGCACTTGGTACAGTAGGTGCTAGTCAACACTAACAGAAGGACTGTGATGATTTGTCATAGTATGTGTATTTTTTTGTGGCCACAATCCATATTTAAGAATAAATAAAGGGAGCATTGGGACTATGCGAAAGTTATCCCCTCCTATAGAGGGAATTTGATATATAAAATCTCTTTAGTACCCATATTACTTTTACAATGATAAGAGAGGCATTTGATTTCATTATACTAATCACATATTTTAATTTATATCTTTATTTGAAGAGACAGGGTTGTGCTATGTTGCTCAAGCTGATCTTGAACTCCTAGCCTCAAGTGGTCCTCCCACCTTAACCTTCCAAAGCACTGGGATTATAGGCATGAGCCACCATCCCTGGCCAGATTTTAATTTATTATCAATAGCGTGTTGAAGGTTTGCATAGTGTGAACTCTAAATTGATAAGAGCAATATTTGTGGCATGGTCCCTTTATCTACTCTCATACAGGTGGTAGCTTTTACCAAATAAATACAAGGAAATACGTAGAACATGGCTCTGGTTGTATATGAGACAGTTATCAGAGGTTCACACTCACCATTCCACTGATGCATCGGCCACAGGCAGTTGTTTTAAACTCACCGTGCAGTTCCTTCACTGCACTTGTGGTGTAAAAGCCTTCTGCCAACAGAATGATCCCATACAAGAAGAAAAAGGACGCAATTCCATAGATGACATACTGCATCAGTTGGATCCTATGAAAAGAAAAGCAGGAGAGGTCTTGAACTTTGCCATTCACTGCACAGCAGTGACTATGTTTCTGAATGCTAGAGAGAGGATATGAGGGGGCTGTTCCCATGAGAACACCTCCTGTGTCACTGATGACTTCGGTGGGCTCATGGGGCATCCTGGGAGGGCATCCCTGCCCATTCCCCAGCAACCTGGGCCTTCCTTCCAAGGTGAACTCACAGTTGCTGTTTAGGTAAACAATCTTCCCAGGCAAGGGAGACATTTCCTTTGCTCAGGTGCAGAGCCCAGGTATAATCTTTTATACCTTCCCGAATCCTGTGCAGTGAAGGTTAGTATCTTTGTTTTGCACATAAGTAAACACAGGCACTGAGGAGTTAAGTTACTCAACCAAGGATCCCTAGTTAGTGGCAGAGTCAGCACTTAAACTCTGGTCCAATGGACGTGTTCTTTCTGCCCTATCAAAATGCCTCCCAACTAGGCCTAGTCAATGTTATTCTGACAAAACACCCAAGTAAGCTTTCAGGACTTCTTTAGGGAGTAATGGGCAGATTTTTTTTTTTTTTTGCAATGAGATCCTCACTATATAAGTGGTAATAAGTAAAGTAGATATGATGCAGAAAGTTAAAGACTCTGATGACTGGTCCACAGCCTTTGGCAGTCCATTGGAATCACCTAGAGAGTTTTAGGAAATACTGATACCTGAGTTTCATTCCCAGAGATTATGACATAATTGGCCTGCAGTAAGGCATGGGGATTATTTTAAAGCTTCTCAGAAGTTTGAGAGCCATGATTGAGATCACTAGCTAAATAATCAATACACCTTTCCAGGTTCTGTCTCGGTAATTATTTTTTTTCTGCACACAGTTGGCACTCAACGAGTCCCCCTTCTCCCTGATAATATCCTCCACCTCTGCTCATTTCTTTGGATGTCACTCGTAAACAGACAAAAAAGAATAAAATTCCTAAGGACTCTTTCAACATGACCCCATTTTGTTCAATAAAAATTCACTCATGCCTTTTTTAGTCTGGTGAAGTTTCTTACAATCACAAGACATCTCAACACTGTGAAACTTTGGAATTCAAGGAAAAGAAAACACTGAAGGAAATGGAGAAAGGGTAAGATATCTGAAGGAAATAAGTAGATGGATACTGAGTTTGCACAGTTATGAGAAACTATGCCCGGGAGTTGTTACGACTCCGTTGAGAATGATTCCATAATGAGAGGCAGAGATTTGGGGCTAAATCCCCACACCTTTCCCTTTTCTGTCCTGGAAGATGCCCTGGGATTTGTTCTTCTGCCAGAAGAGTTAACATTAAAGTATTGCTTCTGTAGACTTACAGGTAGGGTCAGTCCTCGATGGGGCTCCTACCATTCCAGGGATGGTCATCTCCTATGAGAAAACTGGAGGTATCTGTTATATGGGAACACTGCTAACTCTCTCTGGTGAAATAATCATCAGTGTCACCTGTCACCTTGTCACAGCCCTCCATGTCCACGGCTACCATGTGCAGAGTATCCTATGTGTGCACTTTACCATTCCTAGGTGAGAGCCGATCCTGGGGCCCCAAAACCCATCACATTCTTTTTCCTTCTCTCATGGACCCTTATCCATCTGTGCATAGTGAGCTTTAATTAAAAGCATCTGCTTTTTTGCCAGGAGAGCACACTGCAGTCTTTCTGAAAACATCATTGGGTGCTTGCATCTTCGATACATTTTTAAAGGGAAGTGGATACTTACACCTCACTCAGCAAGGCATGGTCACTGGCGTTGGTGGAGAAGTGTTGCTCAAGAATCGCCACAGTGCCCGCAAGAGCCACATGCCCACAGCCGCAGAACAAGGCGACTCCGGAGAAGCAGAGGATGGTGGCCACCAGGGAGGCATAGGGGACTCCTCCCAGACACTTGATGCAGCATTCGAAGCAGCCTGAACCCAAAGGAGAGAAAAGGCAGCCGTTATGAGCAAGAATGCCTCGTGGACTCCGTGAACACGACATATTAACAGAGAAGGCTCTACTTTTCCATTTTCCCTCTCATGCTCTATGGCTAATACTTCAACATCCCAAGAGCCACAGTCACATTCTGTGGTGAGGACCCTGAGGCTCCAAGAGGGAACATAATTTTCTTAGAGTCCAAAAAGGTAGGCTAAGTGACAGAACAGTCAACTGACAAACAGTTGCGGAATACATCACATTTCTAGAGGTTTCTGATCAACTGGGTGGTGGGGAGACCCCTGCTCAAGTGACAATGAGGCACACTCATTCCACCAACAAAGTCAAAGACAGCAATAAAGCTCTGCGAAGAAGAGCCACAGTCAGGTTTTCTCCAGTCTCCCCCTTCTGGGGTTTCAATACATCTGCTGCTGTAGCAGCCACTGGCTTTCCCCATGCGCTGAACCTCCTGGGCAACTGGAAGAATCGAATATAGTAATTATGCTGATGCCAGGGTCCAAAAAATATCAGAATGTTCATTTTGGAAAAGTCATAGGTATTTTGGTCCCTAATTCAGTGAAGTACACAGTCACCAAGATCCACTCAAGTGGGTCCACTTAAGTTTCATTCAAGTTGATATTATAAATTATACCAATTTTTAAATAAAAAATTTCCCTCCAGCCCAGGCAGCACAAGCAATTTATTTGTAGTCCTCCTCTTCTTTGTCTTCCTTCTCCTCCTCCCCCCAGCTTCCATCTGCCCCCTTCTCTGACAAACACGTTCAGAGTCAGAACCCAGAATCAGTGGATGATATTTTAAGTACTTGAAGGAGAGAAAGACACAGAAACGAAAAAAAAAAAGACAAAATGAGCATCCATGAAGTGGAATGAAGAAAAGAGGGTCATAAGTCACTCTTAATTTTGAAAAGATGAGACTTTTATTCAGTTTTTAAATAAACTTTTACCTGAGATGTCCACAAAGACCTGCCCAAGGGGCAGAGCCAGGTAACATTTTCAGTTCGGAGACATTTATGTTTCAGTCAAGTAGTACTAGCCTCGGGATAATGTCAATACTTCTCCTGACCTCGCCAGTCCTGTTTATAATATCCAGACCCTTAAGTAAATGGCTTGTCAGGGAAATCAAATGTTAAATGCATTCTGGTGCTTAACAGCAATCAAGGGTGGTTCATTACTTGAGGGAGGGCACATTAAAACTGCCGAATTTCTTTCCCCCAAATGGTCCTCATAGCAGGCAGCATAAAACACCAAAGATGAATATTTCCATTTTGATAAGCATTCCTTTTAAACTAGCATTTGCTGAACGCCACCATGGAAAATGACTACAAAAACTCATTACCAGATTTCTCTATCATTCATGGAAAAATAAAAAATGCCAGGGTTTCCTAAGAAAGCTGTTTCCTTTTATTTCAAAAAGATGTCCAACTGCTTTCAGGAAGATCAATCTCCTTGAAATAGACTGATGAAACGACATACAGTGGGAGCCAGTGCATAATATGGTTCAGGTTCACTAGTAAGTCAGTACTTTAAAGAGCTTTGGACACTCAAGATTTGTGAACAGGGATGTGAGAGCTCAAACTTATTTTGTCATATGAGTTTCTGGGGACTGAGGTGAGAGGAATTCAGCTCAAAGGCCAAATTCTCTCCAGGTTCCCAAACCAAGAGAAAGCCCTATCCTCGGTCTTGATGATTAGTTTATACAAAGAGAAAATAGACCTGTGGCCTTGGGACTGTGTGGGCCAATATGGCGCAACTAGCACATGGGGCTGTTTTAATTTAAAATTAAATAAAATGAAAAATTCAGGTCCCTCAGCTGTACAAACCGCATTTCACATGCTCAAAAGCCACATGGACTAGTGGTCTCCGTATTGGACAATGCAAATATAGGACATTTCATCATTGTAGAACATTGTTTTGGAGGACGCATTCTTACTTGCCACATATTCAATTTCCTATAATGCAAGCTGGGTCCTAGCTGGGTTTTACTTTGGGTTTCATTAATTCAGTATTGTTTGAAGACCTACTAGATGATTGGCACTGGAGATACAAGTATGAAATAAGACATCAAGATCAACCTTCAAGATCAATCCAAGACTGCAGGCAAATAACATAATTAGTATTGCCCAGCAAGATGAAGGTTAAAATTCAGACCATTGAAGTGCCAGTGGAAAGAAGGTAGAGATAGAAGAACTGACGGGAATAGAATTCATACTGGAGGGGTGAGGAAAGGCCTTCTACAGGATGACATAGTATACCAGATACATAAACAGCTGATGTGGTGACATTGATATAACCTGATACAATGCTCATTAATTTCTGATTTGTTTTTTGGTGTTTATATTTTTCTACTAAACCCACATCCTTCCTCATCATTTGGAGATGGGGTTAGCATATTCACCATTTAATGATAAAAATCATCCTTTTAAATTCATAGTTGCCACTTCAAACGATCTTTCATCCAAAGGGTTAGAGCATTCAAAAGAAACATCACAGCTGCTCCCAGGCTCAAAAAGACAAGTGGGGTTAGAAGAATGAAGCTGTCCAGTCCCCAATTCAACACTAGATCAAGGCTAAAGTTTCCCTCCAACTTAAATCTCTCAAAGACTCCATATACCCCATGTTGTGGATCTAGTTTTAAAACAGCAGAGGAAACCAGGGAGTCAAGAATTTGGGTGATCACTTCAATGAACCATGCCTCTCTACTCTTACATTTTCAGGTGATTTTATTTGTGGCTGTAGGAACTCACCATATTGGTCATCTTTGTTCCACTTGAACAGATAAAAATTTTACAGACCTAGACCCTGCCAGCTTGTGACATACAACATGGGAAAAATGTATAGGAAATAATACAGCTAAATGTAGAGCTTATTTTAGATGGGTTGACCAGTTACCTTCAGGGTTAAAATTCAAGTGTGGTGGCTATCCAACCATCTGTAAGTGACTCAGTCTCCAGTGTACCTTCTATGTCAGTCTTGAAGCCACCTCTAGCCACAGTGTATAAGACATCTTTGAACACTGGACAATTTGTTCACATGGCACACACTCATCCCAGAGGAGCCAAAACTGCTACAAAAAGTTAGAAAAAAAGGTTTCTAAAGTTGGATATCAATATTGTTAGTGCCTTCACATAAATAGCATTTCTGATGTGAGATTCTTGTAGATATGCATGTGGCTGAGGTCGTGATGGTCACATGTGTTCAGGCCAGCCTCATAGTGTACAACCTGTGCTGTCATATGGGGGCCCTGGGCTTGGGTTAATACTCTGCTGTTGCCATCTTGAAATTCTTAACCAGTTCTGAACAAGGGTGCTTGAATTTTCATTTTATACAAGGTTTCTAATTATGTGACTGGTCCTGAGTGTATTTATGCAAAAGGGGGGAGGAGGGGTTCTTTTCCCCTTGTATGTATAGTGTAGCATTTGTTTTAAAACAAAATGTTTTTGTTTGAATCGGGGTCTCACTCTGTCACCCAGGCTAGAGTGCAGTGGCATGATCATGGTTTATCATAGTCTCAACCTACTGGGCTCAGATGATGCTTCCACCTCAACCTCTCAAGTAGCTGGGTTTATAGGTATGTGCCACCACGCCTGGGTAATTTTTTGATTTTTTTGTAGACAGAGTCTCACTATGTTGTCCAGGCTGGTCTGAACTCACGCTCAAGCAATACTCTCACCTTGGCCTCCCAAAGTGCTGGGATTACAGGTATGAGCCACTCCGCCTGGCCAGCATTTAGCTTTATTTGCTAATGTTAGATAGAAACACAGGCTAGAAAGGCAGACATTGCCTTGTCTACCATGTCATCCTAAGTACAATGACCATTAAATTCTATATAAAGGGACTAGCCCTCTGCTATGCAACATTTCCACAGGAGAATCAATGACTTCCTTTCCACTCTGAAAGGGAGTAGAAATTACTCACCATAGTATCCATCACAGAGTCAATGCTCAAAGCTCTCTAAACCAAAGACTGGCAAACTATGACCTGTGTTTTTATAAATAAAGTTTTATTGGGACACAGCCACACCCATTCATTTACAAATTGTGTATGTCTATTTTTGCTTTACAATGGCAGAATTGAGTTTTAACAGACCACATGGTTTGCAAAGCCTGATATATTTACGTTCTCACTCCACAGAAAATGTTTGCAGACCCATACCTGTACGCACTGGTTGGTGCTAAAAGTGTGGCCCCTGAACTGGCATCATCAACATCATCTAGAAACATATTAAAAGGGCAAATTCTCAGCCAACTCTCCCCTCCGCCCCAAGAACAACTGAATCAGATACTCTAAGGGGAGACCCCTGTGTTCTAACAAGTCTGTGGAGGTGATTTTCACGCATGCTCCAATTTGAAAACTGCTATCTAAAGAATCACGTAAGTTCTTTACTGTGTCAGTTCCATCTGCTTTCTTTTATTATCAGCCAAATTACACTACAATAAAAATCTAACTCGATAAAGCTATTCCTGGCTTCTGGCCAAGATTGAAGAACAGAAGTGGCATTTACCCTCCTGTCTGAAATGACTAAAACACTAGACAAAATTTGTGAAATAATTATCTACAAGATATTAGACATCAGGCTCTAAAGAACTATTTATGGCTAATGAGTCAATGGTTAAAATATACAGCACAACCAAAGAACCAAAGTTAGGTGATCTGTAACTCATTTCAAAGAAGCAGTTAGCATAGGTTCATCTGAAGACAAAGAAACACTTCACTATAACCATGCTCTTCTCATCATCTCAGGTGTTGGGGGCTCTTAGAGGTCCTGTTTAATTGAAGCTGTCAGGTAAGTAGAGTCATGGGTGAGGGTGTCAGCATTGGGAGGGAGACAATAGCTATCCATTCATTCCATTTCATTCGATGAGTGGACAGTCAACATTCCCCGAGTGTTTCTGATATTCCGGGCACTGAGGACTCAATGGTAAGCTGAGACAGGTGTGGTGTACACTGTATTGGGGTTTATGGTCTATGGGGGAAATGAACAATAACCAAATAGTTTTAAGTTCAGAAGTGCAAGGAAAGCAAATTGGGGACTTAGCTCTCTGTGGAGTGACTGCAGAGCTTAAATCTGAAGGATGAATTAGAGTTAGTTGGAGGAAGGGAGAGAGGGATGAGTAGGGAGGGTGTTCCAAGGAAGCATGAAGAAAAGCTCTATGGGGGAAGAGCAGAGCACATGTGCAGACCCCTGAACAGCAAAAGAAGCCAGAGCCCAGAAAGAGCACAGTGGGGGATAGGCAAGGAAGGCAGGAGGGATCAATAGGAACTAGATCACCTAGGGCTTTCTAGACTGCCTTAAGGATTCTAGACTTGATCCTCAAATCATGGGAAGCCACTGACCATTTTAAACCCACCGAATAGACTGGAGTTGTAAAGACCACTTGGGCTGATGATGTGAAGGGGTATGTGGGTCTGTAGCTCAGTAGAGCTGGATTTGGATGCTAGCGGCTTTTATTGGACAGCATTGAAAACTGAGGGCAACAGGAGATATGAGTGAACCATTTGTCAGTTGAAAGTGTTTTGCCCAGTGTGTCCTTGGACCAGCAGGAGTTTGTGAGAAATGCAGAATCTTGGGCACCACCCCAGATCAACTGAATCAGAATCTGCATTTTAACAAGCCCTCTGGGGTGACTTGTGTGCACATGACAGTTTGAAAAGCCCATAGCCCATTTCTAGTCAATAGTCTCGTCTTCCCAGTGTCAGGTGTGGTGTCCTGAGTCTGTTAGAAATGCCTGCTTTCAGTCAATGGCATGTGTTATTTTTTCCACTGGTTTTGGCCATAACCCTCTAGCCACTTGCAAATCAAACGGCAGTTCCAGGGGCTACAAAGAAGAAAAACAAAATGTTCCAAATTGTTCAGCTGTCTTGAAAAGAGTACAACGAGAGCGCTTTTTATCTGAGTCAGGCAAGTACTGTTGATCTTGAAATGTTTCACATCAAAGACGCTTTGGAGTCATGCCATAGAGGAGGTCTAAGAAGACAGGTAGAGAGTCACCTGAGAAAGGCTACT